>CM061542.1:298260381-298860381 GCA_030864215.1 Capsicum pubescens | reverse complement strand
ATTCCATACAGCCCGTGGAATATCAGACTTGTAGGGGAATACCACCTAACTCAGAAGTAAAACACAGATCATGATTTGAAATGAACAGACAGGTTACATGTTTTCAGAAAGTGCCCATGTATTTTTCAGAAACAGTTTTATACATGATGTCTTGATGAAAAATTGCTTTCACTTAATATGTATATATATATATATATATATATATATGTACGTTCCATTATACTATTTTTTTGGATTGCTTCGCGTGCCAGTACTTTTGTGCTGACCCCCCTTCCTTCCAGGTTCTGAGGCACAGTCTAGGGGTCCAGCTACTCAGTAGACATTCTCGGATTTGCAGACTTGATCTCACAGTGGTGAGCCTTCTATTATTCGGAAGGCCTAATTATGTCAGACATTATCTTATTTATTATGTTTTTGGTTTACTGGGGGCCTTGTCCCAGTTTCTTTTCAGACAGATGTTTATGTTCTTAGTAGAGATTTCGCAGAGTGATGTCAGATAGTATTATTCAGAAATGCTGCAGAACTTGACCATGTTTTCCGTACTCAGTTTCAATTCCGCATTTTATTATGATTATGAATGTTGTGCTTGATAACCAGATAGAGAATGGGTGTTCCGGGCCTTCATGGTTCGGGATGCTCGTCACGGCTAGGGCCTAGGCTCGGGTCGTGACAAACTTGGTATCAGAGCCAGGTTCATGGTCCCAGGGTGTCTGCGAAATCGCGTCGAGTAGAGTTCTGTTTATGGGTGTGTAGCGCGCCACACTTATAAACAGGAGGCTACTAGGTGTTTAGGAATGTTTCCCTTCTTTGTGATTTAGTTCGTGCTTCAGATTCTAAACTGTCCCATTATTGGGTTGATTCAAGTGCAAAAAGTTTAGAGTATACATGATATAGTCCTTTTCGATTACGTTCTATAAGATTTTAAAAATTATGGAAAAAAACTCGATAGGAGTCTGTTAGTGCATCAATATATGTTGATTCTGATGTAAATATTGATCCTGATGGAATCGTGCATTCCAGCTTAAGGTATTAAGTGTATATTGTCCCTCTCAAAATCTTGTTACAGTTGTGGACAATGTATAGCAGAATGTTGGAACTATATTTCTACCCAAATAGTAGCATAAGTTAAAGTGTTGTTGTCATGACCTATTGGTAGTGATATTGGGCCAAGAAGTTGGTGATGTAAAGTCACAAAGTTAGAAGTCAGAGTGAGGGTGATTTTGTGTAAATGAATATTTCAGTTGAATAATCGATGTTTGAGGATGATTTACCCCTTTATAGTGATAAACTAATGTGTTAGCTAGCAGCATGTGTGGATTGTACGGTAGTCCATGGAGGAAGTGTTTTACTCAGATTTTTATTTATACAGAATAATATGTATATTCTTAGACCATTAAATATTAGGTGTCAATTTTCTATCCCTTGTAATATGTAATCTTGTTATCATTATGTTTATGAAAAAAAAAAAATTAAAGTCTAGTGAAGCCGTGTGGGGCTCTTTCGATTCACTAGCATAGTTGCCTTGTCATCCATCTCATTTTCTTGTTCAAAATACAAAACCAAAGTCTAGTGAAGCCGTGTGAGGCCTGTTTCGATTCACTAGCAACTTGTTGTCCAACTTGTTGTCCAACTTGTTGTTCTTTCATTGGTTTAATATATGTATGGCTGAATCTGTTTGCATGAGATAGAGTTGGTAATGAAGTGATTCATCCTTGTGTGTTATTAGTTGAAGGTAGAGAAAGATTTGTTGGTCAAGGTGATTTGTTGATTGCTTGAATGTGGAAATGGCTATATTAGCGAGTAAGTTATGATTATAGACTCATGGTTGTTTGAGGAATTTGAAGGCAGTCTAAATGTATGAATGAGTGAGTAAGTATGAGGTGAGAAATCCGTATAAGTAGATACAATTGTACGGGGTTATAATATAAGATTAAGGTTGACCATGTCTATTATGAGGCTTTAACCTCCTTGACCCTCTTTTCATTGGTAGTTGTAAACTAGTTCTACTTGTGAGAAGGTATGTAGTAGATTTTTGAGATATTTGGGTAGAATATCCCAATTTGATGGATTAGTGTATTTATATTATGTTGCATTCTTCATTGGTGGTAGATGATTGATACTAAACTATAGGCTTGAATTTAAATGGTGTGGTGGTAAATAGTGGCAAGAGTTTATTGATGCATATTTTGTGGGATTGATTTAGTAGGCTTGAGGTGCTGAAATAGTACATGCTAACGGAATGATGATAAGGTAAACCGTTAGGTCATGATCGATTATTGTGGTTATGAAGTTCTAGTTCACTAGTGTTTCATGATGTTTACTTATAGTTTCCAAGTAAAAATTTTGTGTAAGGTTGGGTTGTAATTCATGCATAGCACTAGATATTAAGTTTGAATAGTTGAAGTTCATAAAGGTGGATGTGATGATTTCTTGATCAATGATGTTAGTTATATGAAAGTGATCTACTAGGCTTGAACGGTGTGTGAAATGGCTTAAGTTTAAATTGATTCGTAATGAAGTATAATGTTGTGGGTATGGTGTGTAAGTATGCCCAAGGCGATATGGAGTTGTGGCATTTCTCTAAGACTATTACATGTTGTGTGTGACTAGTGGTACCATGGAGTTGCTAGTTGGAAAAAGACTAGTTAGATGATATATGGTGTTCTAGATAGCCAAGTTAAGGATCCTTGATTGATAGTGTTGAGCCTTTTGATGTGATCTCGATTCTCATGGTAGAGAGATATAAGTTTGGAGTAGCAATATTGGTATGCTAGGACGGAAGTGGTATGGTTCATCAAAGGCTTGGTGATATCCATGTTAAGTGTTAGAATCTAAGTTTGAGTTTTGAAGGTTGAACGGATAGAAATAAGTGTGCAAGCATTATACTTTGACTATTGGTGGCTATGGAAAGATAGAGTGTATCCCAGAAGGTAGTCATTCGGGTTGAGTTCTATGATATGCATGTATTGTCAATTTTTTCAGACCCTAGAGTGCAGTAAGTGTAGTTCAGTTAGAATCTGGTAAGGGATCTCCCAAACGCTAGATGATGACTTGAAGCTAAGTGGGAGATGATAGAACGAATAACCAAGTAAGGCTCTCAGATTCTAGTAGTGATACAGTGTGATTTAGTACATCAGAAAGTAAGGGTGAATCTCAACCCATTCCTACCTCAATATTTTTTTTATTTATTTTGTTATCCGGATGCTTACTCATGCCTTACGATGCAGTTCCGTGATAATAGTTCATGATTCCGGTATATGATAGAGAGTCATGTACTCTTCCAATTCCAAGATAATGAGTTCTATTTCATTCAAGTAGTCGGAATCACATTCCTTATGTTATGAACTCTAGTTGGGGTCATGCAACTCATGACGCAGGTACTCACTCTTTATAGTGTGCTCAGTCCCATATAAAGATCTTTTTCACGCTTGAGGGTCTTATGTTTTAACCTTTTAGTGACCCTTCCTATGCAATGATAGTGGTGTTGATGTAAATGTTCTTGTTGATGGAAGATCATAGTATGCTTGTTTAGATAAGGCCATAAGTATGAAGTAAGATTTGGGGCCAAGTCTTTGATACATGTGATGGTTAGTGGAAAAGTTTGTGTGTGTATGTTTTTAGGATAGCGCAGGGGAGTTATATTGATAGTAGTTTAGAAACTATGTGAAGTATCTACTTATGGGTGTTTGCCTTGAAGTTAACATGTGGTTATAAATTAGGCTTGAACGACGTTTTGGGATTGTAGTGGAAGGTCGCCATATGCATTAGCGACTTCATATTAAGAGTTCAGTGTAGTCATTGAAGTGGTAAGGCATGTTATGCTTAGGATGTGATTTTTAAAAGAGGTATAGAAGGTGGCATCATATGGTTTAGAATAATAGTGTGGTGTAGCATGTTGTATTTTTGTGATTTAGAGTTAGGCTTGATCGCGGGGTAAGGATTAAGATATTTTAGACATTAGTAAAAAAAAAAAAAACATTATCAATGCTCATATGAGAATTTTAAGTTGAGTTGAATGAATATGATATTTATAGGGAATAGTATAGTTAAGGGATATTCGGGAAGTGCTCTAAGCCTTAAAGTAAGAAGTTGAATTGCCAAAGGTCTGAAAATTCTATCCTAATTTAGGAGTTATATGTCTATATTCCAGATTGCAGAGTAGTGTCAATGTTGTTATTTCCTCAGTGGGATGTTTTGTGTAATCCATACCCAAGATTCATGGTTCCCTATTACTGCTAGAGCTTCCTTAGAGAGAGTGTTGAAGAGAATACTCCAGTTAAGTATGAGGGTGTAGTATAATTCAGTTTGTATGGCCAATAAGTCAGTTTAGCAGTCAGATTCGCATGACTTGTTTTCTTGTCTTTGCACTTTTTCATGCTACTCGAAATCTCAGACATGCTACTAGTCGAAGATAGAGTATACCAGTAGTTACGAGTATAGCCCAGTTCATGCATCATGCATTAAATTCAGATTCCAAATGTTCAGATCAGTGTATTTTTATTAGAGGACATGTCATGTCGGCGTTATTCCATATATTTAAGGCTTCAACAAGTTCATACCCATCATTCGAGGACGAATGATCCCAAGGGGGAGCTAATGTAACGCCTCGTAAAAGTCATGCATGTATTAGACTGTAATTTCTGAGCTTTAGACTTAAGTTTTAAATTTTTCCTAAGTGTTGAAATGACTTAGACTCATTCTTAGCTGGCAATCTTCGGGATACAACTTTTCAACCTTCCCGACATCCGCTTTTAGATTTTCAAGTTGCGTTATGATCGGGAAATCTCATAGTACGTCTCGGATAAGTTTCGGAATTTTTCGGAACGCATAAGGCTGCGTTTGGATTTAAAAATAGTAGCAAAACGCATAGACTATTGCCCAGTTTTCAGCATTTCAGGGTCAATTTCAAACGATCATAACTCCCTGTATATAATGAAATGTGTGAGCTATAATATATCAAACAAAATCTCTTCGAGTCCTCTTTCAATTGAAGTTGGTTTCATCCAATTTGAGTATATGAGTAAAAAGTTATAATGGATTTACTCCAGTCTACCAAACTGTCAACTGAGGGACAGATTTGACCTTAATTGTTCCTTAGGGGTATTTTGGTAATCCTCCTCCCCTATATATACCACCAACACGGGATTTAATCCCTCAAACACCATAATACACATACTTTTCCCAAAATTGCTCAAGAACTCTCCCTAGGGTTTCAACATTAAAACCCAAGCAACTCAAGATTCAACCGCGGGTTCGTGAAACAAATTACAGATTTGGAATCCTCTAGACATAGGCTTCGATAGACACCCAAAATTCGTGGAGAACAAGGTACGCGGGGTTTTCCTAAATTCTCATGGGCATAGAAAAATCATGTTTTAGAATGGGGTTTTAAATTATGTATATATATTTATGTATAAGATGTTTTAACATCATTGTTTTGGTCTTTTGACCATCTCCAAAGCGATTTGACAGTTTATATACATATATGAATGAATGTGTTTCAATTTTGAATACATGAACTTGCTAAAGACATTTGACCACCAGGTGTTTGATGAAATTTTCTGCATGAATTGAACTTTAAGTTTCGGAATATGAAATCCTTTACATCAGTTACATGTTTTGGTGGTCTAAACTATGTTTTGAATGAAAGCTCTTGCTTAATACATTATGGCTCAGAAAAATCATGACTTGCAAGTCTTGGTATGACGATACCAACTCAAACTAATGCCATATCAGACTCAGACTAACTGACATTTCAGACTTTCATGATTTTAGACATTCAGAACGTTGCATGTACAGAAAAGGTTAAAAATGGGCATACAGAGATGTTAGGTGGTTCCCCGAAGAGGGCTTGAGTTCAATCGACTCATTGCCTAAAACCGTGGTTTGTCGACCCGGGTATACTATTATGCGCTGACTTAAATGTCCTGTGGCGTATCAGACTCAGACACTCCAACCCTTGCGGCACACTTGGGTTGGGGGCTTCCACGCCGAGTCAATGGCGGATTCCATACAGCCCGTGGAATATCAGACTTGTAGGGGAATACCACCTAAATCAGAAGTAAAACACAGATCATGATTTGAAATGAACAGACAGGTTACATGTTTTCAGAAAGTGCCCATGTATTTTTCAGAAACAGTTTTATACATGATGTCTTGATGAAAAATTGCTTTCACTTAATATGTATATATATATATATATATATATATGTACGTTCCATTATACTATTTTTTTGGATTGCTTCGCGTGCCAATACTTTTGTGCTGACCCCCCTTCCTTCCAGGTTCTGAGGCACAGTCTAGGGGTCCAGCTACTCAGTAGACATTCTCGAATTTGCAGACTTGATCTCACAGTGGTGAGCCTTCTATTATTCGGAAGGCCTAATTATGTCAGACATTATCTTATTTATTATGTTTTTGGTTTACTGGGGGCCTTGTCCCAGTTTCTTTTCAGACAGATGTTTATGTTCTTAATAGAGATTTCGCAGACTGATGTCAGACAGTATTATTCAGAAATGTTGCAGAACTTGACCATGTTTTCCGTACTCAGTTTCAATTCCGTATTTTATTATGATTATGAATGTTGTGCATGATAACCATATAGAGAATGGGTGTTCCGGGCCTTCATGGTTCGGGATGCTCGTCACGGCTAGGGCCTAGGCTCGGGTCGTGACAAACTTGGTATCAGAGCCAGGTTCATGGTCCCAGGGTGTTTGCGAAATCGCGTCGAGTAGAGTTCTGTTTATGGGTGTGTAGCGCGCCACACTTATAAACAGGAGGCTACTAGGTGTTTAGGAATGTTTCCCTTCTTTGTGATTTAGTTCGTGCTTCAGAGTCTAAACTGTCCCATTATTGGGTTGTTTCAAGTGCAAAAAGTTTAGAGTATACATGATATAGTCCTTTTCGATTACGTTCTATAAGATTTTAAAAATTATGGAAAAAAACTCGATAGGAGTCTGTTAGTGCATCAATATATGCTGATTCTGATGTAAATATTGATCCTGATGGAATCGTGCATTCCAGCTTAAGGTATTAAGTGTATATTTTCCCTCTCAAAATCTTGTTACAGTTGTGGACAATGTATAGCAGAATGTTGGAACTATATTTCTACCCAAATAGTAGCATAAGTTAAAGTGTTGTTGTCATGACCTATTGGTAGTGATATTGGGCCAAGAAGTTGGTGATGTAAAGTCACAAAGTTAGAAGTCAGAGTGAGGGTGATTTTGTGTAAATGAATATTTCAGTTGAATAATCGATGTTTGAGGATGATTTACCCCTTTATAGTGATAAACTAATGTGTTAGCTAGCAGCATGTGTGGATTGTACGGTAGTCCATGGAGGAAGTGTTTTACTCAGATTTTTATTTATACAGAATAATATGTATATTCTTAGACCATTAAATATTAGGTGTCAATTTTCTATCCCTTGTAATATGTAATCTTGTTATCATTATGTTTATGAAAAAAAAAAAATTAAAGTCTAGTGAAGCCGTGTGGGGCTCTTTCGATTCACTAGCATAGTTGCCTTGTCATCCATCTCATTTTCTTGTTCAAAATACAAAACCAAAGTCTAGTGAAGCCGTGTGAGGCCTGTTTCGATTCACTAGCAACTTGTTGTCCAACTTGTTGTCCAACTTGTTGTTCTTTCATTGGTTTAATATATGTATGGCTGAATCTGTTTGCATGAGATAGAGTTGGTAATGAAGTGATTCATCCTTGTGTGTTATTAGTTGAAGGTAGAGAAGGAGTTGTTGGTCAGGGTGATTTGTTGATTGCTTGAATGTGGAAATGGCTATATTAGCGAGTAAGTTATGATTATAGACTCATGGTTGTTTGAGGAATTTGAAGGCAGTCTAAATGTATGAATGAGTGAGTAAGTATGAGGTGAGAAATCCGTATAAGTAGATACAATTGTACGGGGTTATAATATAAGATTAAGGTTGACCATGTCTATTATGAGGCTTTAACCCCCTTGACCCTCTTTTCATTGGTAGTTGTAAACTAGTGCTACTTGTGAGAAGGTATGCAGTAGATTTTTGAGATATTTGGGTAGAATATCCCAATTTGATGGATTAGTGTATTTATATTATGTTGCATTCTTCATTGGTGGTAGATGATTGATACTAAACTATAGGCTTGAATTTAAATGGTGTGGTGGTAAATAGTGGCAAGAGTTTGTTGATGCATATTTTGTGGGATTAATTTAGTAGGCTTGAGGTGCTGAAATAGTACATGCTAACGGAATGATGATAAGGTAAACCGTTAGTTCATGATCGATTATTGTGGTTATGAAGTTCTAGTGCACTAGTGTTTCGTGATATTTACTTATAGTTTCCAAGTAAAAATTTTGTGTAAGGTTGGGTTGTAAGTCATGCATAGCACTAGATATTAAGTTTGAATAGTTGAAGTTCATAAAGGTGGATGTGATGATTTCTTGATCAATGATGTTAGTTATATGAAAGTGATCTAATAGGCTTGAACGGTGTGTGAAATGGCTTAAGTTTAAATTGATTCGTAATGAAGTATAATGTTGTGGGTATGGTGTGTAAGTATGCCCAAGGCGATATGGAGTTGTGACATTTCTCTAAGACTATTACATGTTGTCTGTGACTATTGGTACCATGGAGTTGCTAGTTGGAAAAAGACTAGTTAGATGATATATGGTGTTCTAGATAGCCAAGTTAAGGAGCCTTGATTGATAGTGTTGAGCCTTTTGATGTGATCTCGATTCTCATGGTAGAGAGATATAAGTTTGGAGTAGCAATATTGGTATGCTAGGACGGAAGTGGTATGGTTCATCAAAGGCTTGGTGATATCCATGTTAAGTGTTAGAATCTAAGTTTGAGTTTTGAAGGTTGAACGGATAGAAATAAGTGTGCAAGCATTATACTTTGACTATTGGTGGCTATGGAAAGATAGAGTGTATCCCAGAAGGTAGTCATTCGGGTTGAGTTCTATGATATGCATGTATTGTCAATTTTTTCAGACCCTAGAGTGCAGTAAGTGTAGTTCAGTTAGAATCTGGTAAGGGATCTCCCAAACGCTAGATAATGACTTGAAGCTAAGTGGGAGATGATAGAACGAATAACCAAGTAAGGCTCTCATATTCTAGTAGTGATACAGTGCGATTTAGAACATCAGAAAGTAAGGGTGAATCTCAACCCATTCCTACCTCAATATTTTTTTATTTTTTTTTTTGTTATCCGTATGCTTACTCATGCCTTACGATGCAGTTCCGTGATAATAGTTCATGATTCCGGTATATGATAGAGAGTCACGTACTCTTCCAATTCCAAGATAATGAGTTCTAGTTCATTCAAGTAGTCGGAATCACATTCTTTATGTTATGAACTCTAGTTAGGGTCATGCAACTCATGACGCTGGTACTCACTCTTTATAGTGTGCTCAGTCCCATATAAAGATCTTTTTCACGCTTGAGGGTCTTATGTTTTAACCTTTTAGTGACCCTTCCTATGCAATGATAGTGGTGTTGATGTAAATGTTCTTGTTGATGGAAGATCATAGTATGCTTGTTTAGATAAGGCCATAAGTATGAAGTAAGATTTGGGGCCAAGTCTTTGATACATGTGATGGTTAGTGGAAAAGTTTGTGTGTGTATGTTTTTAGGATAGCGCGTGGGAGTTATATTGATAGTAGTTTAGAAACTACGTGAAGTATCTACTTATGGGTGTTTGCCTTGAAGTTAACATGCGGTTATAAATTAGGCTTGAACGACGTTTTGGGATTGTAGTGGAAGGTCGCCATATGCATTAGCGACTTCATATTAAGATTTCAGTGTAGTCATTGAAGTGGTAAGGCATGTTATGCTTAGGATGTGATTTTTAAAAGAGGTATAGAAGGTGGCATCATATGGTTTAGAATAATAGTGTGGTGTAGCATGTTGTATTTTTGTGATTTAGAGTTAGGCTTGATCGCGGGGTAAGGATTAAGATATTTTAGACATTAGTAAAAAAAAAAAAACATTATCAATGCTCATATGAGAATTTTAAGCTGAGTTGAATGAATATGATATTTATAGGGAATAGTATAGTTAAGGGATATTCGGGAAGTGCTCTAAGCCTTAAAGTAAGAAGTTGTATTGCCAAAGGTCTGAAAATTCTATCCTAATTTAGGAGTTATATGTCTATATTCCAGATTGCAGAGTAGTGTCAATGTTGTGATTTCCTCAGTGGGATGTTTTGTGTAATCCATACCCAAGATTCATGGTTCCCTATTACTGCTAGAGCTTCCTTAGAGAGAGTGTTGAAGAGAATACTCCAGTTAAGTATGAGGGTGTAGTATAATTCAGTCTGTATGGCCAATAAGTCAGTTTAGCAGTCAGATTCGCATGACTTGTTTTCTTGTCTTTGCACTTATTCATGCTACTCGAAATCTCAGACATGCTACTAGTCGAAGATAGTGTATACCAGTAGTTACGAGTATAGCCCAGTTCATGCATCATGCATTAAATTCAGATTCCAAATGTTCAGATCAGTGTATTTTTATTAGAGGACATGTCATGTCCGCGTTATTCCATATATTTAAGGCTTCAACAAGTTCCTACCCATCATTCGAGTACGAATGATCCCAAGGGGGAGATAATGTAACGCCCCATAAAAGTCATGCATGTATTAGACTGTAATTTCTGAGCTTTAGGCTTAAGTTTTAAATTTTTCCTAAGTGTTGAAATGACTTAGACTCATTCTTAGCTGGCAATCTTCGGGATACAACTTTTCAACCTTTCCGACATCCGCTTTTAGATTTTCAAGTTGCGTTATGATCGGGAAATCTCATAGTACGTCTCGGATAAGTTTCGGAATTTTTCGGAACGCATAAGGCTGCGTTTGGATTTAAAAACAGTAGCAAAACGCATAGACTATTGCCCAGTTTTCAGCATTTCAGGGTCAATTTCAAACGATCCTAACTCCCTGTATATAATGAAATGTGTCAGCTATAATATATCAAACAAAATATCTTCGAGTCCTCTTTCAATTGCAGTTGGTTTCATCCAATTTGAGTATATGAGTAAAAAGTTATAATCGATTTACTCCAGTCTACCAAACTGTCAACTGTGGGACAGATTTGACCTTAATTGTTCCTTAGGGGTATTTTGGTAATCCTCCACCCCTATATATACCACCAACACGGGATTTAATCCCTCAAACACCATAATACACATAATTTTCCCAAAATTGCTCAAGAACTATCCCTAGGGTTTCAACATTAAAACCCAAGCAACTCAAGATTCAACCGCGGGTTCGTGAAACAAATTACAGATTTGGAATCCTCTCGACGTAGGCTTCGATAGACACCCAAAATTCGTGGAGAACAAGGTACGCGGGGTTTTCCTAAATTCTCATGGGCATAGAAAAATCATGTTTTAGAATGGGGTTTTAAATTATGTATATATATTTATGTATAAGATGTTTTAACATCATTGTTTTGGTCTTTTGACCATCTCCAAAGCTATTTGACAGTTTATATACATATATGAATGAATGTGTTTCAATTTTGAATACATGAACTTGCTAAAGACATTTGACCACCAGGTGTTTGATGAAATTTTCTGCATGAACTGAACATTAAGTTTCGGAATATGAAATCCTTTACATCAGTTACATGTTTTGGTGGTCTAAACTATGTTTTGAATGAAAGCTCTTGCTTAATACATTATGGCTCAGAAAAATCATGACTTGCAAGTCTTGGTATGACGATACCAACTCAGACTAATGCCATATCAGACTCAGACTAACTGACATTTCAGACTTTCATGATTTTAGACATTCAGAATGTTGCATGTACAGAAAAGGTTAAAAATGGGCATACAGAGATGTTAGGTGATTCCCCGAAGAGGGCTTGAGTTCAAGCGACTCATTGCCTAAAACCGTGGTTTGCCGACCCGGGTATACTATTATGCGCTGACTTAAATGTCCTGTGGCGTATCAGACTCAGACACTCCAACCCTTGCGGCACACTTGGGTTGGGGGCTTCCCCGCCGAGTCAATGGCGGATTCCATACAGCCCGTGGAATATCAGACTTGTAGGGGAATACCACCTAACTCAGAAGTAAAACACAGATCATGATTTGAAATGAACAGACAGGTTACATGGTTTCAGAAAGTGCCCATGTATTTTTCAGAAACAGTTTTATACATGATGTCTTGATGAAAAATTGCTTTCACTTAATATGTATATATATATATATATATATGTATATATATATATATATGTGTATATATATATGTATGTTCCATTATACTATTTTTTTGGATTGCTTCGCGTGCCAGTACTTTTGTGCTGACCCCCCTTCCTTCCAGGTTCTGAGGCACAGTCTAGGGGTCCAGCTACTCAGTAGACATTCTCGGATTTGCAGACTTGATCTCACAGTGCTGAGCCTTCTATTATTCGGAAGGCCTAATTATGTCAGAAATTATCTTATTTATTATGTTTTTGGTTTACTGGGGGCCTTGTCCCAGTTTCTTTTCAGACAGATGTTTATGTTCTTTGTAGAGATTTCGCAGACTGATGTCAGATAGTATTATTCAGAAATGTTGCAGAACTTGACCATGTTTTCCATACTCAGTTTCAATTCCGCATTTTATTATGATTATGAATGTTGTGCATGATAACCAGATAGAGAATGGGTGTTCCGGGCCTTCATGGTTCGGGATGCTCGTCACGGCTAGGGCCTAGGCTCGGGTCGTGACAAATTTCTCCTATTTTCATCAATAGTACAGTTTATAGTGAGTCGGTCGAAAAATTTAGCACAGTAACTTGTCTAACTGAGAACTCATATGTTCATAGCTAAGTAGGAGACAACAATATCATGTAAAAATAATTCAGGCGAAGGTAGAGCAAGAAATAGAATTACAGTTTTACTTGATGTTTCAACACCACATCAAGAATGGACAAAAAGCTGAAGATTTGTGAGTGCATGCAAATCATTCTTTCGCTTGACATAATCCTTGAACTAGTATTTCAATATTTCACAAGTATTTGAAAAACAAATGTGCGGCCGCTTACCTTCTTTGTTGTCACTGTTCTTGACAATGCTATATCAAGTGGGGTCTGGTTTTGTTTGTTAAATGACATCTTCTTTGCTCTAGGATGGTTTATTAATTCACGCATATGGTTACCAGAGGCAGCAAGCAAAAGAAGAAGAGTGTTGCCGTCACTATCTGGCTCATCAACAAGGCTGTCGCACTTATCAGAGCATAATAAGACGTGGACTACCTTGTCTTGATTTTTCAATACGGCAACATGAAGAGCATTTTGATTGTTGTTGTTAAGCGTATCACGACAATTAGGGCAGTGATTTAATAACTCAATGATCATGGTTACATCACCTTCACTGGCTGCAATGTGAATTACTGTCGTCCAGTCATTTTTACTGCCTGCCGGAAGGTACACTAAGGATTTTTTCCACCACAACATCTAAGAAACTATGTCTATCAGTCCTAATTTGACAGCATAGTGCAGTGAATTCCAACCCCATAAGTCAGGTTCCTCTCATAAAGGCTTATTCCAGCGCCATAGTGATCTAATGCAATCTGGATGTGTCAACACGATAAATGCATAAATAAGGGGTTAGATCTTCTCGCAAATATAGTTGCACGACAGACACTAAAATTATGTACCTTTACGTTTCTGAATTACTGCTGCATGCAGAGGTGCTCTAATAGATGGACCTGCAGCGTAAGTTGGTTTCTTGCAGGATTTCAAGATGATAATCAAAACATCCTGAAAACCAGATTCAGCCGCCAGATACAGTGGTGTCTCCTGCGCATGGTTAGGTGAAAATTCAAATTCAGGATCTTCTTTCACCAAGAGCTTAACCACATCTAGATGTTGGCTCCGCACGGCCTTGCGCAGGGCTGTATCTTCACTAGAATCCGTCGTCCTCGTGAGTTTATCATTAGTTTTATGACCTTCGACACATGCTAGTAGCACACGGACAACTTCAGTATGCCCTTCGTTAGCTGCTATGTGAAGAGCGGTTTCATTTTTCTTGTTTTGACAGCATAACAATGCCGGAGTAATCTTATGGACTTCTTCCGCGAAACGGGAGTGGCCATAGAGGGCTGCGACATGGAGGACCGTGTTGCCCTACGGAGTGACTTGGTAGCCGTTTTATTCATCCCTTTTCAGATGATCAATAGAAAATTGGAATCTCCGATATTGCCTCTCATCGCAGCATTATACAGGGTCGGATCCATTCCTTTTGATTTGGTGTTTTATCCAAGATCTCCCAATGATAATCGTGTGAGTCCTTTGCTTTCTCTGGTGAAACATTATTATATAGGAAAAACTAATTAGATTATTAATGAATCCCAAAGAATAAAGGGATCCGGTGCTTGCCTTGATCGCAAGAAAGGGATTTTGATGTTTCCGTATTTTCGCTTTCATGTCAAAAACTGAAAGAATATTATGAACATAAACAGTTATATGAACTTATTAAACCTCCTAAGACAAAAATAATGCTTGGATCTCTTAAGATTCACTTCCTCTTATGATTCTTTTCTCATAAAAACAAGCAAGTAGAGTGGTCGATTACTTAAGAAACGAACAAAACATGACTACAGAACAAAGAAAATCTTGTAGCCAACTCAAATGGCGAACATTGGCTCCCATTTCCCCATGAGACTGGCGGACATTGCTCCGATTCACCTGACTCAAGAACATTATACAAAAGATTGAAGAACTGCAAGCCAGTGAACATGTCAAGGTTGTAACATAGATGCGAGTCTCTATGTAAGTTATGTAGGAAGTTTCAGATCACAAGGACCATTCTTTCACTAAAGCAACAGTACTTCTTACTAACACGCTATATTATCTATAGTATCTTGCTCTTGTAGCATCTTTATCAACTTCCAACACCAAATTGTATGACTAACACCTAAGGCAGCTGCAACATACTCGACTTTACAAGTTAAGAAAGGAACCAAAAAAAGAAAAAGAGAAAAACAAGAGAATATCATCATAGGTTGCTTCTTAAGCACCAAAGTGAATGTCATTTCTCCAAAAGAAAAGATTGCAGTGTAAAGCATCGTAGCTATGCGTAGGGTCGGGGGAGGAGTGTTAGGTGTGGAGCCTGATTAATATGTAATGTACAGATTATAAATTAATGTTCACGCTTGTACCTTTTATTTCTCCATTTCTCTTTGTAATTGTACATACTACGAATCATTAATATAAATAGCCCGTCCGCCGTGGAGTTTGCCCACTGGTGTTACCACAAAATTATTTCTCACTCATCTCTCTCTCTCTCCTTACGAAATTTCTCTCTAGCTTTCTTCATCTTTTCCGCCAGATCTAGTGAGTGTGGAAGGTAATCGATCCTAACAAAGAGGACCAGACCACAGGGTCTATGCGTAAGAAAGTGTGTATAATACTACGTTAAAAAAAGTTTTTCTTGCGAAGAAGCTTGTGATTCTTTTGTCGAAATAAGGAAAAATAGTTTGATTCAAGATTTTCAAAGAATCAACTAACGAAATCTCATTTTTCGTATATCGAAAACAAGAACTATCCATATGTTAGTTAAACCAAAATTTGGATTGTACAAATTTGGATCCATTTTCTCCTTATTTTTTTGGATTTTGGGATTTATAAATATTTCAAATTATGATCTTGTGTGTCCTTTATTATATTATCATCGAAATATTCCGGACACGGGTAAAATTCCTGTCATGTGACCAGGAGGTCACGGGTTCAACTCTTGGAAACAGCTTCTTGTAGAAATGTAAGTTGAGGTTGCATATAATAGATCCTTGTGCTCGGATCCATGTAATAGATACTTGTGCTCGGGTCCTTCCCCGGACCCTACACATAGCGGGAGTTTAGTACACCGGGCTGCCCTTTTTCTTTTTTAGAAATATTCTGGACACCACACAAACATTTGCCTTTGATAAAAATAGAAAAGCTAAGGTATTTAATTTGTTCTTTGTTGTAGTTGGAAGAAAGGAATTTGCTTAACTCTTTTCACAGGCCCATCAACAACTGGTACCAGTAAACTTTGTCTACCAATGCTAGAATAGATCGGAAGAAATCACCCTAGCGTTTAGCTTCTAGTGAAAATTGAACCCGAGACTTCATAGTACACAACAAACTTCATTGAACACTAGGCGACGCCTTTGGATTCTCCTAGGCGACATCTTTGAATTAATACTGTAATTGTTTCTTTCATCCAAAGAAAGCAATCCCGCTCGCAATGTTAGTGGTGATGGAACCACACGTAGAGTCGGAGGGTAATGATCATTAAGACAGAGCTAGTCGAGATCAAAAATTAGTCAAAAACATTATGAAGTCAGATAAAAAATTGTCACCGTTTTGTGCTGACATAACACCTTTATTACATAAAATAGGGGCCACGTCGAAGGTGCTAAGTCAGCTAAAAAGGCTGACAAAAAGTGTCACATCAGCTAAAAAGGTTGAAAATATACGCTAAAATTTAGTTCAGGGGTAATAAAACACCTGTGAAGCTGGAGTGTGATGTAGAAAATTCGGTCATAGTTCAAAAGGGTACTAGATTTTTTACTCATTTCATTTCATGAAACCTATATCTTGTAAGGCTATACGTTTTAATTTCAGCATGAACATCTCCACCATTATGTCGAAAATAGTTTTTACGCTATCAGGTTATATTGACATGCACTAACAGTTAATTGTCCTCGTCAAGCATGTCATGACAACAACTTGCAACAATATATTAAATTGACGACAGTAATGTTAGAACATACATGGGCGGATTCACAACGTTGGTTTTATGGATTCACCATCTGAATCTAATAGTTTTTGTTGGATCCTGTATGTATATAAATATTTTGACTTGAGAATCCATAAATTTTAAGTTATGTACAAGGTAATTTACTACCGGTAACCAACCAGTAATACAGATATTATATAATCATTAACAGATAAAAGGCATGTAAATTGCGAACACAGTATTCTCGACATGAATATGTATATATTTGTGAGTCTCTCTGTGTGTGTTGCTGATAAAGTTAGAGTAACTGGTAAAGTTGTTGTCTGACCAGAAGGTCATGGGTTCAAGCCTTGGAAACAGTTGGCAGAAATGCAAGGTAAGGTTGCGTACAATACACCCTCGTGGTGGGGCCCTTCCCCGGACCCTGCGCATAACGGAAGCTTTAATGCACCAGGCTGCCTATTTTTTTGTGTGTGTGTTATATAGAGAGGGAAAGAAAGAGAGAAAAGTCGCTAACTATCAACGAATATAATTTTTTGAATCCATATTTTCTAAAGTTCAATAAGTACAGCTTTAAGCATTTCGAAAGTTTAAGTCCTACAGATGACAGTCTTTATCTATGTCTGGAACTTCGGATAGCATATATCCTGGAAATGTCATTGCATCTTTTAAGGAAAATTTCAGATCTCATGAAAGGAAATTGTCTCAAAAGACCTATAAACTCTCAGAATTTATGCAGACTTAGTGAAAGATAGGACATAACGGAAGAAAAAGATGATCATATAGGGGATACCATTTAGTTGGGATTAGTAAGGCTACTCTTTATAATATGGTGTTGATAGTTGTTAAAGGTGCTACAAGCAATGGCGGATCTAGGAATTTTCTTCAGGGGGTTCGAAAAATAATAGTAGCAGTTGTACAAAACAACACAGTGAATTAAACAAGAAAAAAATGCCACCTGTGTCCTAGCAGGGATCGAACCCGCAAAGTAGGCCTTGAGCAAGAGACCCAAGAAGTTCAACCAGTACCACTGAGCTATACAACATCTTTGATTTGGGTGGTTCAAAATTAATATATGTACTTAAATACAGATTTTCTACCTTAAATATACAACGTAACTTTTGCCGAGGAGGTTCGGGTGAACCCCTGGCTACAAGAGGAATTAACCTGGCTTATATGTAATGCATGTTTAATAATAGGTATACTATTTGCTTTAGGGAAAGAATCCCATAATCCATGAATGAAGCAAAGTGATTTTGAGACTGAGTGTAAATAGGAATGTTGAAATATTAGATTTTACTAATGTGCATGTATGCTAGTTAGTTCATGTCTTTAGATGCATGGATTATAATTCATGTTGTCCAGTCAAGAACTCACGTTCAGAAGATAAAAGTTACGGATATGAGGAAGCTAAGATGGATGTTCAATAATTATCTATTGCTCTTTTGTACTTCGATTATCATAGTATTCTGTTGTAGTTACTGTTCTTTTTTTTTTAAAGACTGCTTTGTCATTTTTTTTTAAAGACTGCTTTGTCATTTCTTTAAAGACTGCACTTTGTCATGCTCTCTGTGATCTTGGAGTAATCGGTAAAGTTGCTGTCATGTGACCATGAGGTCATGGGTTCAAGCCTTAGAAACAACCTCAGGCAAAACTGCAAGGTAAGGCTAAGTACAATACACCCTTGTGGTGGGCCCTTCCTTGAATCCTGCACATAGCGGGAGCTTTAGTACACCGGGCTGCCTTTTTTTTTGTCATGCTCTCTATAGTATTTTGCCATGGCTTCTCCATTTCTAACATTTCTTTTTTGAACTACTTTGAATTATTTTTGATAAAATCTGCTACATAACGTGGGTACTCACACTACTTCATAGATGGAATATCTCACAAGAGAAAGAAGAAGAAGATCAAAGTGTTTATTGATGTAATGGTGAGAATTAGAAGTTACAGTTTTTTTTCCTAGCTGACTTAGTGTCTTATTTATAGAGTTTATACAAAGTATCTAGAAGCATCTGGAAGCTTCTCAACTTGTAGTGTCCAGGGTGGTTCGTAGATCAGTATGAGTATGAACTTCAGCGTGAAGTGGTCGGGTTCTCTCCTTCTAGAGGAAGGGATTCGTGTACTGATTGACTTGTTAATTTATAGAACTGAGTACACTAGGATAACGGTAGTTTCCTCTGTTTTTTATGAACCCACAACATTCCTTCTCTGTAAACCCCTCTATCTTCGTCATAACCAAACTAGCTGGCAGTTAGTTATAACTAACTAACTACTCCTTGCAACTAATTAACTACTTTACTATTGAACAATGCAACAGACATAAGCAATAACTAGTAACTATAGTGCTAGTATCGGCTGCTTCCACTTTATCCATATGTATTGGTAATCTTTAACACTCCCCCTCAAGATGAAGGGTGGAAAATATTGAGCACACCAAGCTTGCTAAGAAGATATGAATGTTGCTCATGACTTAAGCCCTTGGTCAATATATCTGCCACTTGATGCTGCGTAGGCACATGAACTGTTTTGACTAATCCAGCTTTGATCTTGTCCCTAATAAAATGACAATCAATTTCTATGTGTCTCGTTCTTTCATGGAATATAGGATTAGCTGCCAATTGAATAGCTGATTTGCTATCACTCAATACTGTGATAGGTTTGTAAATGAGGACATCTAGTTCTGAGAATAATCTTTCCAACCAAGTTATCTCTGCCACTGCTGAGGCCATGCTTCTATATTCAGCCTCAGCTGAACTTCTAGAAACCGTGTGTTGCTTCTTAGATTTCCATGATACTAGTAAGCCTCCAAACTGTATCACATACCCAGTGACAGACCTTCTAGTGTTAGGGCATGCAGCCCAATCAGAATCACACCAGCCGGTTAGATCTGCATTTCCCTGTGACTTCATCCAAATACCTTGCCCTACTGACCCTTTCAGATATCTAACAACCCTGTATGCATCCTCTAAGTGAGATCTTTTAGGTTGTTGCATAAACTGACTCAAACTTTGGACTGCATAGCAAATATCAGGCCTTGTGATTGTGGCATACATAAGTTTTCCAATCAGTCTCTGATAAACAGATGCATCTCTTAGAACCATATCATTAGTGATTCCAGCAGCTTCATCAACCTCTACCGAAGTCAGTTTAATGTTGGATTCTAGTGGTATGGGTGCAGGTTTTGCACCTGCAAGGCCAGTCTCTGAAATCAACTCAAGCAAGTACTTCCTTTGATTCATAATAATCCCCTTCTTTGATATTAGCATTTCAATGCCTAAGAAATATTTAAGCTCACCTAAGTCTTTCAACTTAAATTGTTGATGCAGTGTTGTCTTAGCTTCTTTGATCATAATATCATTGTCACCAGTTATAATCAAATCATCCATATAGACTAGAATGACCACCATTCTTCTTGCTTCTTTTACGGTAAATAAAGAATAGTCATCTGTACTTTGAGTGAAACCAGCCTTCAACAAGGATGAAGTGAGTTTGATATTCCACTGCCTTGATGCTTGTTTAAGTCCATATAATGATTTCAGTAACCTACAAACCTTATTTTGTACTTTATGCTGAAAACCTTCAGGTAGGTGCATGTATACTTCCTCATCTAGGTCACCTTGCAAAAAAGCATTATACACATCCATCTGGTACAAACTCCATCCCTTTGACACTGCTAGAGCAACAACACACCTGACAGTTACCATTTTGGCAACAGGTGAAAAAGTATCATGATAGTCCAACCCCTTCTGCTGGCTATAGCCTTTGGCTACTAGTCTATCCTTGAATCTTTCAACATCTCCATTTGCCTTGTACTTGATTTTGTATACCCATTTTGAACCTATAACATTCTTACCTGGTGGTAAGACCACCACTTCCCATGTATTATTGTCTTCAAGAGCTTGTATTTCCAACTTCATGGCTTGAGTCCATCTTTCATCTCCAGCTACTTTACTAAATTTTTGTGGTTCCACCAGAGCAGAAAAACTATTAACATAGCATTGGTATGCAAGTGAAGTATTATCATAAGATAGATAATGAGCAATTGGGTATCTGGTACCCCTCCTTCTTCCTGCTGTAGTATAGTCCTTCAACCAAATAGGCTCTTTAGTTACTCTTAGAGCTTTTCTAGGTGGAGGTTGCATATTTCTTATCTCTGTAGTAACTGGTGCATCATTGTTTGATTCTTGATGTGGTAGAACTTCAGCTAAGTGTTCAGGTTCTAAACCACCTTGTGGTGATCCATCTGTGTCTGCAGAAGGACTGATTACATGATCTTCAATCTCATCAGGCTCTGTCTCACTATGGTAGTCATGCAGTTGTAGAAAGCCAGTTGCATCATCTTTATCTTTCCTGTTGGAAAATGGAAACACATGCTCTTGGAATGAAACATCTCTGCTAACAAACAATCTGTTGCTATATAAATCCAGGAGCAAATATTCTTTCTGTGAAGTAGAGTATCCCATCATCACTGTTGGTTTAGCTCTTTCTGCAAACTTATCACCTTTAGGTAATACTGAAGCATAGCACAAACAACCTACTACCTTTAAATACACCGGTGAAGGGATTCTGGAAAATAACAACTCATAAGGGCTTTTGTTACCAATTGATGATGATGGTAACCTGTTCATCAAATATACTGCAGTTTGAACCAAAACTCCCCTAAACTTGATAGGTATGCTAGATTGAAATCTAATAGCTCTAGCAATGTTCAATATTTGTCTATGTTTCCTCTCTACCACACTATTTTGTTGAGGTGTATGAGGACAACTACTTTGATGCAAAATCCCTAAAGAGTTAAACAAATCTGAGCATTGTGAATTAAAGAACTCTCTCCCATTGTCTGACCTTATGACCTTGACAGTAGCTCGAAACTGATTTTTGATCATGACCATAAAATTCTTAAGAGCCATTATGGTTTCAGACTTTAACTGTAATAAGTGGATCCAAGTGTATCTGCTGCAGTCATCAACAATAGTTAAGAAATAAAACTTCTTATCAAAAGTTGGAGTTTTATAAGGTCCCCAGAGATCCATGTGTACCATATCAAAACATGCTTTAGACTTAATATCACTAACAGGAAAAACCAACCTAGTTTGTTTGGCCATTGGACGTACAGGACATTTATGTGACATCTCAATATTCTTATTGTGACCTAAGATATCTAAAATCTTTAATATTTGATTAGATGGATGGACAAGTCTATTATGCCATATACTGTTGTCCTTCACACTGACTTCTGCAACTAAATTTCCTTGTTTTCTTTGCACCTTTGATGGATTGTTGTCTTCATGTCCACTTCTGATCATATACAAACCTCCTTTTTCTCTAGCAATCCCCCTCACCCTGCCATTGTAAAGATCCTGAAAGACACAAAAGTCAGGGTAAAAGGATATAAAACAAGACAGTTCTCTAGTGACCTTGGATACTGATAGCAAATTGATTTTGAAATCAGGTACAAACAGTACATCATCCACCACTGCATTCTGAAATATTGTAGCTTTACCAGTGTGTGAGACATCAACTTTAGTACCATTTGGGAGATTCACCTTGCTCATTCCTGGCCTAACTACTGTACTTGTGGATAGTACAGTCTTATTTGCAGCTACGTGGTGAGCAGCACCAGAATCTACTATCCATTCTTGAGTTTTATTGTGAAACAATGAGCATGCAGTCATACCTGACATGTTTACCTGCTTCACATCTGGAGGATCTTTGTTTAAGAGATCCATGATCTGTTTATACTCATCATTTGTGAAGCCTTGTCCCTTGCTCAACACTGTATTATGTACCTCTTTATTCCCTTCATGGCTTGCTGAACTTTGCCCTGCATCAGTAAGGTTAGAGTGAGAATTGTATGTTCCTGTATACTGGTTTCGTGCATACTGATTTCCATGTCCACTGTTGTTGACACCCAATTTTTACTCTCCATGCTTAAAATTAACGTCTTCAGGCTTTCCGACCGTTAAAGGGCACAAAATACAATTTTCACATATTTTTTACAATTGATAATAATTTATTGATATTCATCCTCACTTTAAGATTTTATCAATTTATTTCTTATATTTTTACTCTTTATGATTTATTAATAATTTTTCTTATTCTTATCAATTTATTATTCTACAAACATTTGCACACACGCATGACGTCACCATTTTATAACATTTTTTAAATTAATTATATTTTTTAATATTTTCAACATTCTTTACATTTTTTCAAAATTACAAATTAATTTCTACATTTTACAATCTGCAAAAGCTGAGTCGAATAAGTTATTTCAATACAAGTACAATAATAATTTGGTGTCTTGTCACATTAGCACAAATAATATTTGTTGATATCCAATTTTATCATCCTTTCCATTAATTCATTTTTCTTGAGCTTCTAAATTAATAGTAAGTTGAATATTGTATATTTCATCACTATTTTAATTTATTACTATTTTTTTTATGTAATACTATTATTACTAATTTAAAAATACTATTGTGTTATTAATAATACTGCTATTATTTTATTTTAATCTATCATTGTTACTTTATTTTTTAATCTCATATTTATTAAAGTAGTCATGCATACATTAAATTTTTCATATTTTTTTTTAATATCATTATTTAATGCATAAGCTAGCTATTAAATTAGAAGCACAAAAAATCAATTTAAGATCGGATCAGAATTTCCCAATTCTACAACAAAAACAAAAAAAAATTCAAAGACACACAAAACACATACACGCACAAACAAATCTAACTCTTTCCCATTTTTTCTCTTTCTTTCCCAAACCCATTACCCCGCTCCTTCTCCGGCGAAATTCCGCCGGAGTACACATCTCTGAACCGCCGCTGCCTGCCCCACCAACGTCCAACCACCATAAATCCTTTCCAAATCTCCAATCTCACTTCCAAAAATCCGTCACTGCCAGAGGAGATGGCAACCAGTCGCTGCTCCACCGTCCTCCTTTTCCGTCGCCGATCACCGCCCAGCGACGCCCCTAACACCAACAAAACAGCATCTCCGCACCATCACAGCCAACACGTCATCGCCACCACATCGCGGCAGCCCCCTTTCTTCCCCTTTCGCTTTTTCCCATCAAGAACTGGCCAGATCTGACCGTACTCCCGTTTCCCGGCGTTGCTCCGGCGATTGCCGTTGAAGCAACGCCAATCCTTGTCTATTTATTTGGTAGTATGTTTATTTTACGGATATGGGTCGTTTATGATGCTTTTAACATTTCTTTTCCGACCTTGGATGCTTGATTTGTTGGATATTTGTATTGACTATTTTGTTCACATTTTGATGACTTTAACACCTTTTTATGGTCCGTGTTGATCTATTACTTTATTATATAAATTTGGGGTTGTGTAGTTGGTATTTCTGTCCCTTTATTGATTCTGGATATGCTTGGTTGGATATATTATTATGATAATGAATAAGATACTACACTACTGGCCAATGAAAAAATTATTATTAATTTTGAGGTCTCCGTAAATAAAAGACGGACTTTACGTATATAAATACGTAATAAATAAATATTTTTGGACGATGATGAAACTTTATAACAACACAAGATTTTACAATTCATATTTGGCAAGACGATTTAGGACGGTCAATTAATTGAGCAACCACTTCGTAGCAAAACGATTTAGGACGGTCAATTAATTGAGCAACCATTTAGCAGCCATGACTTTATCTGAGTCCACTTTTTAACAAAAAAATATATTTTTAAATATTTATATACATACATACTTGTTTGATTTATTTTGATTATTATTTATTCGTTACTAACATTTTTTATAAGTATTTATACAGGTTGTTTGGAATACTCGTCGGGAGTTGCATTCAAAGAGGCCCTTTTAATTTTGTATTGTATTCTTATAATTGTATAAATGTTATTATAGTGAAAACTTTATTTTTGGAGTGTTAGGCGGAATTTTTTTTATTTATACAACTTCACCTCGAGTTTATGCAAACTTAGGCCGTTAATGTTTACACTAATAAATTAAATTAATCAATTAGTTTACATACTTTGACATCATAAATATTGTGATCTTTTCTGTTCAATTAAATCTTTACTTTTTTTCGTAAATTTTAAATCAAGTAAAAAATATTATTTTTAAATATTTTTCTCCTCATGGCATATCAAGACACACTTCTTTTCATACATGTCACAAAATATTTTTTTTCTTTTCACATGTAATTTATACATTTTTATACATATCTTTCACCTGTGTTTCATAACAATGTTTTATTTATAACATACATATACATTTACATAGTTTAAAATATTTGGATCTTTTAAACGAATTATTTTTATACTTAACACATACAACTTTACATTATTTTAAATATTTATACCTCCTCCCTCTTTAATAAATTTAGTCTAGCCGGGTACCACATTTTTGGATCCGCCTAACCCCTTCTCTTTGGGATAACTTGAACCCTTACCTAGAATCTTAAATTGATTTTCGCAGACTAAAAATATTAATCATATTTGTTAATAAATAGGTTTCTTTATTTTCCTTAAAAATTAGGTGGCAACTCTATACAATTTTTATTCTTTTAGAATCCATAACGTCGTGTTCGTTTTGACCTCAGGTAAAAATAGGGTGTGACAACTGTTTCTCCCATATCCTTGATTATTATATCCTCTTGATCCTCCATTGTTATAATTGTTCTTCTTCCCTAGCTTCCAATCATTTGGATAGCCTATCAGCTTGTAGCAGTTCTCTTTGGTGTGTCCACCAAAATGGCAATATTCACATTTCTTTCCTTTATATCCTTGAAATGTATATCTTGGATCTGGACCTCTATTCACCTGCATGGAAATAGGATCTGATTTCTCAGTGCTTGCAACCATATTTGTCAAATGTTGCATCTCATCCTCCATTATCATGGCATATGCCTGATTTAGTGTAGGTGTAATTCCCTTTAGTAGGATCTGCCTTCTGGCTGAGTCATATGAGTCATTCAGTCCACTTAGAAATTGAATTAACCTTAACTCATACACATGATCTGCATATTCCTTTGATTTTGGGCAAGTACATGATGGAGTAGAAATCATAGCATCATACTCATTCCATAAATTTTTCAGCTTTGTGAAGTAAGCTTCCACAGAATCTGTTCCTTGGGATCAGGGGCGGATCCAGAATTTTCAGTAAGGAGGTTCAGTAGTACATATACGGACTAGTCGAAGGGGGTTCAACCTCTACTATTTATACATAAAAAAAAATTTTACCATATAAAAATAGTATAATTTTCCGACGAAGGGGGTTCGGATGAACCCCCTGGAATGCATATAGATCCGCCACTGCTTAGGACAAAGTACTGATCTCTCTATGTAGCTGATACAACCTCATTCGATTGACCTTGTCAAACCTCTCCTTCAAATCCTCCCATACGTCAAATGCACTAGTTGCATATACAATTCCAGTTAATAACTCTGCACTGACAGAGCTCATCAGCCATGAAAGTACAATTGCATTGCAGGTTTCCCACTGCTCATGCAATTCTTCTCTATAATTGCTCTTGGTACAAACTCCAATTACAAAACCAAATTTTCATTTTCCTAACAATGCTATTCTCATTGAACGACTCCAAACACCATAATTCTCTGAACCGGTTAACTTGACTGGGATTAAAGTTGCACCAGACACTTCTGAAGGTCCAATATACAGTGGATCGCTAGAATTTATTTTAGGTGCCATTTTAACCAACAAATTTATAGAATTTCACACTGATTTATAGCTCACTTTTAACAATTGACACAATTGATCTAGGCAATCGAAGAAACAACTCAAAACAACTTAAAAGGAGTTGTAATTGAACAGAGATATCTAACCAATAAACCTTTCCTCAACTTGCTCTGTAGATAGAAACTCAGAGATCTAAACTCTGTTGAAGCTGTATCTCAATCAGCATTGCGGCTACAATAAACCTAGCTCTGATACCATGATAAAATCTGCTACATAATGTGGGTACTTACACTATTTCATAGCTGGAATAGCTCACAAGAGAAAGAAGAAGAAGATCAAAGTGTTTATTGATGTAATGGTGAGAATTGGAAGTTACAGTTTTTTTTTTCCTAGCTGACTTAGTGTCTTATTTATAGAGTTTATACAAAGTATCTAGAAGCATCTGGAAGCTTCTCAACTTGTAGTGTCCTAGCTGGTAATTAGTTATAACTAACTAACTAACGACTCTTTGCAACTAATTAACTACTTCACTATTGGACAATGCAACAGACTTAAGCAATAACCAGTAACTATAGTGCTAGTATCGGCTGCTTCCACTTCATCCATATGTGTTGGTAATCTTTAACAGTTTTTCCTTGAGCTGAAGGTCTATCGAAATATGGAAACCTCTTTGCCTCCCAATGTAGGGGTAATATCTGCATATACCCTATCCTCCCCAAATTCCAATTGTGGAATTTTAACTGGGTATATTGTTGTTGTTTTACCATGAATTATTTAGGGGAGGTACGTTGGTTCTATAGCATTGTTGGTGACGAAAACTGATCTCCAGCGACCGCTTATAATTTGAATAGAAGAAAACGATCTTACATAGATAGTTATATCATGTGATAAAGGATGTATAACTAAAATAACATGTCTCTCCAGTCACTTATATTATTCTTCTAATACTAAAAAACATCATATATAGGCATATAGCCTTCCTATGTAAATAAAAATAAAGAAGTACAATAAAAGAGAGAGGCAGCCTATGGAACAGACAGTAACGGCAAGACCGAGTGAATGTGATAAAGTAGCAAACATACCAGTTGCGAATGCAATTACAACTGCAAACATTGACAAGCACTGATAAATAGCTGCGAGATCATAAAGCTTATTTACAATTTCCAAATGTGGAGAACCTCTACTTTCATCTGCCATGACAAAGTAGATGGATATGGCAACAGCTGAGCATGTGAGGGCAATGGCATCGGAAACAACAAATGCACGAAATGCTGTTTTCCTTGTTAGAATCGCCATCCCTTGATTATGGCTATTGGGGTCGCTCTCAAAACCTCCTGGCAATGTGATGCCAGTGGCGAAAGTGACTGTCATTATCAAAGTGGCCACTACAATATGGATTTGAGCTATCTTCATAATACTTTCAACTGTTTGAGATGCCTTATTAGCTTTATCGTGATCATCTTCCCTCAGTTGCATTTTGACTCTTGTTCCCGTTTCATCATTCAGTTGCATTTTGACTCCTGTTCCCGTTTCATCATTTGGATTGTGCATGTACTCGTACTTCCGTTTTACTTCAAAGTCCCGTTTTCCAAATCGGCCAATGATACACAAATCCTCCACCAATTTCTCCTATTTTCATCAGTAGTACAGTTTATATTGAGTCAGTCGAAAAATTTAACACAGTAACTTGTCTAACTGAGAACTAATCTGTTCATAGCTTAGGAGACAATGATATCATCTAAAATAAATTCAGGCGAAGGTAGAGCAAGAAATAGAATTACAGTTTTACTTGATGTTTCAACGCCACATCAAGAATGGACAAAATCTGAAGATTTGTGAGTGCACGCAAATCGTTGTTTCGCTTGACATAGTCCTTGAACTAGTATATCAATAATTCACCAGCATACACTCAAGTGCAACCAGTATTTGGAAAACAAATATGCGGCCGCTTACCTTCTTTGTTGTCGCTTTGCATTACAATGCAATATCAAGTGGGGTCTGGTTTTGTTTGTTAAATGACATCTTCTTTGCTCTAGGATGGTTTATTAATTCACGCATATGGTTACCAGAGGCAGCAAGCAAATGGAGAGGAGTGTTTCCATCACTATCTGGCTCATCAACAAGGCCATCGCACTTATCAGAGCCTAATAAGACGCGGACTAACTTGTATTTATTGTTCAATATGGCAACATGAAGAGCATTTTGATTGTTGCTGTTAAGAATATCCCAACAATCAGGGAAGTGATTTAATAGCTCAATGATCATGTTTACATCACCTTCACTGGCTGCAATGTGAATTGTTGTTGTCCAGTCATTTTCGCTGCCTGCCGGAAGGTAAACTAAGGATTTTTTCCACCCCAACATATCAGAAACTACATCTTCCAATCCTAATTTAACAGCATAGTGCAGTGAATTCCAACCCCATAAGTCAGGTTCCTCGCATAATGGCTTATTCCATCGCCATAGTGATCTAATGCAATCTGGATATGTCAACACGATAAAAGCATAAATGAGGGGTTAGATCTTCTCGCAAATATAGTTGCACGACAGACATTACGAAATCATCAACAGATTATAGGAAAGTCGACTGAAGTTAGATATCGATACAGCAAATTATGTACCTTTATGTTCCTGAATTACTGCTGCATGCAGCGACGTTCTATTAGATGGACCTGCAGAGTAAGTTAGTTTCTTGCAGGATTCCAAGATGATAATCAAAGCATCATGAAAACCAGATTCAGCCGCCAGATACAGTGGCGTCTCTTGTGCATGGTTAGGCGGAAATTCAAATTCAGAATCTTCTTTCACCAAGAGCTTAACCACATCTCGATGTTGGCTCCGTACGGCCTTGTGCAGCGCTGTATCTCCACTAGCATCTGTCATCCTCGTAAGTTTCTCCTTAGTATTATGATCTTATACACATGCAAGTAGCACACGTACTACTTCAGTGTGCCCTTCGTTAGCTGCTATGTGAAGAGCGGTTTCATTTTTCTTGTTTTGACAGCATAATAATGCGGGAGTAATCTTAAGGACTTCTCTCGCGAAATTGGAGTGGCCATAGAGGGCTGCGACATGAAGGACCGTGTTGCCCTTCGGAGTGACTTGGTAGACGTTTTCTTCATCCCTTTTCAGATGATCAGCAAGTAGAAAATTGGTATCTCCGATATTGCCTCTCATCGCAGCATTATACAAGGTCGGATCCATGATAATCCTGTGAGTCCTTTGCTTTATCTGATGAAACATTATTATATAGGAAAAACTAATTAGATTCTTAATGAATCTCAAAGAAGAAAGGGATCTGGTGCTTGCGTTGATCACAAGAAAGGGATTTTGATGTTTTCGTATTTTCACCTTCATATCTCCTAAACCTCCAAAGACAAAAAGAATGCTTGGATCTCTTAAGATTCACTTCATCTTATGATTCTTTCTCCTAAAAACAAACAAATGGAGTAGTAACCGTAACAAAGAAAATCTTGTAGCAACTCAAATGAGCTAAAGATGAAACTTACCAAAACAATAATGGCGCTCGTTGGCTCCCATTGCCCCATGAGACTGGCGGACATTGCTCCTTTTCCCTTTACTCAACACATGCTCTTCGCGGATCTACAACTTCCAAACTGAAAACCAGCAGCACATTCGCGATAAATTGAATTTAAATTCATAAGTAGTGAAGAAGAGGTCAATATTTTACCATTGTTGCATAAACACAACATATTCCTCAATAGAAGGCCCTATGGAGTAAAGGGAAGTGGATGAATTCTTGGAAAAAGAGGGAGCGAGCCTATATAAAATAGAAAATGAAATAAAGAAAATTTCATGAATAGATAGAGTCAATGGTACAACAGTCCGCACTGCCTATCTGAAATCTTTGCGGAGGGGCTCAGATTAGCTACACTGGCACTTAAACAACACATCCAAAATTGCAGGTACTGAGTTTAGCGAGGATTTTTTGATAAACAGTGTAAAGAAACATACAAGAATTAAAGCTCCAATCGTATCGGAGAGGCAGTGGCATATTTGATTTGAAAGAGGAAAACTCTGAAGTAAGGCATCTTTAATACATTAAATTAAAAACCATGACCATATTATACAATAAGAATTCATATTAATTTTGAAACAAGATGTTGATGACATATCTATCACTCGAGAACCTTATACAAGAAGATTGAAGAACTGCAAGCCAGAGAACATGTTAAGGTTGTAACATAGACATGAGTCTCTATGTAAGTTATGTAGGAAGTTACAGATCACAAGTCCCATTCTTTCACCAAAGCAACGTTACTTCTTATTAACACGCGATATTATCTACAGTAGCCTGCTTTCTCATTCATGGAATATGGGATTCTTTAACCAAAGCAACAGTACTTCTTAGTAACACGCGATATTATCTATAGTAGCTTGCTCTTGTCGCATCTTTATCAACTTCCAACGCCAAATTGCATGACTAACACATTAGGCAGCTGCGACATACTCGACTTTACAAGTTAAGAAAGGAACCAAAAAAAGAAAAAGAGAAAAACAAGAGAATATTATCATAGGTTGCTTCTTAAGCACCAAAGTGAATGTCGTTTCTCCAAAAGAAAAGATTGCAGTGTAAAGCATCGTAGCTATGAGTAGGGTCGGGGGAAGAAGACCAGACCACAGGGGTCTATGCGTAAGAAAGTGTGTATAATACTACGTTAAAAAAAGTTTTTCTTTCGAAGAAGCTTGTGATTCTTTTGTCAAAATAAGGACAAATAGTTTGATTCAATATTTTCAAAGAATCGAAATATTTTCATTTTTTTCCTTATTTTTTCTTTTCATTTTTTCCTTATTTTTTTGGATTTTGGGATTTATAAATATTTCAAATTATGATCTTGTGTGTCCTTTATTATATTATCAGCGAAATATTTTGGATATGGGTAAAGTTGTTGCCATGTGAGCAGGAGGTAACGGGTTCAAGCCTTGGAAACAACCCCTTGCAAAAATGTAAGTTGAGGTTGCGTAAAATAGATCCTTGTGATCGGGCCCTTCCCCGGACCCAGCACATCGCGGGAGCTTAGTGCACTGGGCTGCCCTTTTTTGTTTTAAGAAATATTCTGGACACCACACAAACATTTGCCTTTGATAAAAAGGAAAAGGAAAGGTATTTAAGGAAGCAAGGAATTTGTTCAACTTTTTTCAGAGGGCCATCAACTACTTTTAACAGTAAACTCCGTCTACCATTGCTAGAACAGATCGGAAGAAATCACACTAGCGTTTAGCTTCTACTGAGAATTGAACCCGAGACTTCATAGTGCATAACAAACATCATTGACCACTAGGCGACACCTTGGATGCTCCTAACTAGCATCTTTGAATTAATACTGTAATTGTTTCTTTCATCCAGAGAAAGCAATCCTGCTCGCGATGTTAGTGGTGGTGGAACCACACGTAGAGTCGGAGGGTAATGATCATGAAGACAGAGCTAGTCGAGATAAAAAATTAGTCAAAAACATTATGAAGACAGATCAAAAATTGTCACCGTTTTGTGCTGACATAACACCTTTATTACATAAAATAGGGACCACGTCGAAGGTGATAAGTCAGCTAAAAAGGCTGAGAAAAGGTGTCACATCAGCTAAAAAGGTTGAAAAAAATAAGCTAAAATTTAGTTCAGGGGTATTAAAACACCTGTGAAGTTGGAGTGTGATGTAGCAAATTCGGTCATAGTTCAGAAGGGTACTAGATGCTTTACTCATTTCATTTCATGAAACCTATATCTTGTAAGGCTATACGTTTTAATTTCAGCATGAACATCTCCACCATTATGTCGAAAATAGTTTTTACGTTATCAGGTTATATTGACATGCACTAACAGTTAATTGTCCTCGTCAAGCATGTCATGACAACAACTTGCAACAATATATTAAATTGACGACAGCAAAGTTAGAACATACATGGGCGGATTCACAACGTTGGTTTTATGGATTCACCATCTGAATCTAATAGTTTTTGCCGGATCCTGTATGTATATAAATATTTTGACTTCAGAATCCATAAATTTTAAGTTATGTACAAGGGAATTTACTACCGGTAACCAAACAGTAATACAGAGATGACAGTCTATATCTATGTCTGGAATTTCGGATAACATGTATCCTGGCAATGTCGTTGCATCTTTTAAGGCACATTTCTTATCGCATAAGCGAAATTGTCTCGAAAGACCTATAAACTCTTGGAATTTATGCAAACTTAGCGAAAAATAGGACATAACGGAAGAAAAAGATGATCATATATAAAGGGGATACCATTTAGTTGGGAATATGTTTAAGACATGTTAGTAAGGCTACTCTTTATAATATGGTGTTAGTAGTTGTTAAAAGGTGCTACAAGAGGAATTAACCTCGCCTATACGTAATTCATGTTTAGTAATAGGTCTTTAGATGCATGGATTATAATTCATGTTGTCCAGTCAAGAACTCACGTTCATAGGATAAAATTTATGGATATGAGGAAGCTGAGATGGATGTGTGGGACTAAGAGATAGGATTAGAAATGAATGTATTCGAGTATGAGTGGCCTTCATGAAGAACAAGATGTGGCAAGTGAGACTGAGATGGTCCAGGCATGTAAAGAGGAGAGGAGCCGAAAAAGTGAGACTGAGATGATGCCGAGAGAGATTGGCTATGAATGGCTTCAAGAGAGGTAGAGTAGATCGAAAAAGTAATGGGAAGAGCTGATTAGATAAGACATGATGTAGTTTCAGCTAACTGGGGACATGACCTAAGACAGGAGGTTATGGAGGACACAAATTCGGTAGAGTTCTCTCGCTTTTCCTTCCATACTAGTTAGTCGTAGTATTACTGTTGTAGTTTCTTGTCCTTCGATTTTTGTAATTATCTATTGCTTTTTTGTACTACGATTATCATAGTATTCTGTTGCAGTTACTGTTCCTTTTTTTTAAGACTGCTTTGTCATGCTCTCTGTGACCTTGGAGTAACTGGTAAAGTTGTTGTGATGTGACTAGGAGATCATGGGTTCAAGCCTTGGAAACAGCCTCTCGCAGAAATGCAAGGTAAGGCTACGTATAATACACCCTTGTAATGGGACCCTTTCTCGAACCCTGCGCATAGGGGGAGCTTTAGTACACCGAGACTGCCTTTTTTTTCTTGTCATTCTCTCGATAGTATTTTTCCATGGCTTCTCCACTTCTAACATTTCGCTTCTCCACTTCTAACATTTCTTTTCTTAACTGCTTTGAATTGTTTTTCCTTGCGCTAAAGGTCTATCAAAATTCGGAAATGTAATGAGGGGGAATCATATTGATAAGGAGAACCATAGTCACATACATTGAAATAAGAATTCGTCATAGAAACAAAAGGGGAAATAGAAATTAAAAGGGAGATTCCAGAATGCTAAACTTAGCTAAGAAAATAAAAGCCAACTTCATAACATTCCCCTAATAGATTATATTCCTCTACTATATATAAGCATCTTCCTGGCAGTGGCGGAGCTAGAATTTTCATTGAGGGGGTTCAGAAGTAAATATACGAACTAATCGAAGGGGTTTCAACATCTACTATATATGCATAAAAAGTATTTTTAACCATGTAAAAATAGTATAAAAATAGTATAATTTTCCATCGAAGGGGGTTCGGATGAACCCCATGAAGCAAAGGTAGCTCCGCCACTGCTTCCCGGGGTCCCAAATGTAAAATTTGTCATCTTTGCAAATAGGACCTCCATCTTGGTTAAATTCATAACAGGAAACCTCTTTGCCTCCTAATGTAGAGGTAAGATCTACATATACTCTATCGTCCCCAAACTCCAGTTATGGAATTTCACTGGGTATATTGTTGTTGTACGATGAATTATTTAGTGAAGGTACATTGGGTCTATAGCATTGTCGGTGACGAAATGCGACCACTTATAATTTGAATAGAAGAAAATGAATTTACGTAGATTGTTATATCATGAGAAAAAGGATGTATAACTAAAATAACATGTAATGGACTAAAAAAACATATCTATGATATGTAATTCAATGTATTCTGTAAAAACTGAATTATACATTTGGAAGCAATAAGTACAAGTAGTAGCTCACATTCATGTCTCTTTAGTCACTTATCGGCATCATATATATTTTCCTTGCCATATAAATAAGAACCAAGAAGTACAATAAAATAGAGAGGCAACCTATGAAACAGACAGTAACAGCAAGACCAAGTGAATGTGATAAAGTAGCAAACATACCCGTTGCGAATGCAATTACGACTGCTAACATTGAGAAGAACTGAAAATAAGCTGCGAGATTATAAAGCTTCTTTACAATTTTTTTCATTTGAGGATCTGGACTTACATCTGCCATGAAGAAGTAGATGAATATGGCAACAGCTGAGCATGTGAAGGCAATGGCATCGGAAACAACAAATGCACGAAATGCTGTTTTCCTTATTAGAATCGCCATCCCTTGATTAGGGCTATCGGAGTCGCTCTCAAAACCTCCTGGCAATGTGATACCAGCGGCGAAAGTGACTGTCATTATCAAAGTGGCCACAACAATATGGATTTGAGCTACCTTCATAATACTTTCAATTGTTGTTTGATTTGCCTCTTTAGCTTTATCGTGATCATCTTCCCTTAGTTGCATTTTGCCTCCTGTTTCCGTTTCAGTATTTGGATTGGGTGTGTACTTGTACTTCTCCTTTACTTCAAAGTCACGTTTTCCAACTCGGCCAATGCTACACAAATCCTCCATCAATTTCTCCTATTTTCATCAATAGTACAGTTTATATTGAGTCATTCTTATTCTACTCTTGCAAGGACAACATAACTTCAGTAGTTATCTGAAAATTCTATCAAATAGTATCGAACATGATATTTCAGAAAATTAGCATATAGTACGGAGGCATTTGAACTTGAAAAGGAGTATTTGAAGTTTTGTGGAACTACTTGTGTTTGGACAAAAAGCTGAAGATTTGAGAGTGAACACGAACCACTCTTTCACTTGACATAATCCGTGAACTAGTAATTCAATATTTCACCAGCATATACTCAAGCGCAACCAGTATTAGAAAAACAAATGTGCGGCCGCTTACCTTCTTTGGGCACGACAATGCTATATCAAGTGGAGTCTGGTTTTGTTTGTTAAATGACATCTTCTTTGCTCTAGGATGGTTTATTAATTCAGGCACATGGTTACCAGAGGCAGCAAGCAAATGGAGAGGAGTGTTGCCATCACTATCTGGCTCATCAACAAGGCTGTCGCACTTATCAGAGTCTAATAAGGAGCAGACTACCTTGTCTTGATTGCTCAATACGGCAACATGAAGAGCATTTTGATTGTTGCTGTTCAGCATATCGCGACAATCAGGGCAGTGATTTAATAGCTTATTTATCATGTTTACGTCACCTTCACTGGCTGCAATGTGAATTGTTGTTGTCCAGTCATTTTCACTGCCTGCCGGAAGGTACACTAAGGATTTTTTCCACCCCAGCATAGCAGAAACTACGTCTTCCAATCCTAATTTAACAGCATAGTGCAGTGAATTCCAACCCCATAAGTCAAGTTCTTCACATAAAGGCTTATTCCAATGCCATAGTGATCTAATGCAATCTGGATGTGTCAACAGAATAAATGCGTAAATAAGGGGTTAGATCTTCTCTCAAATATAGATGGACGACAGACATTACGAAATCATCAACAGATTATGGGAAAGTCAACTGAAGTTGGATGTTGATACAGCAAATAGCAAAAATTATGTACCTCTATGTTTCTGAATTACTGCTGCATGCAGCGGCGTTCTATTAGATGGACCTGCAGCACAAGTTGGTTTCTTGCAGGATTTCAAGATGGTAATCAAAGCATCATGAAAACCAGATTCGGCCGCCAGATACAGTGGCGTCTCTTGCGCATGGTTAGGCGGAAATTCGAATTCAGAATCTTCTTTCACCAAGAGCTTAACCACATCTAGATGTTGGCTCCGTACGGTCCTGTGCAGGGCTGTATCTCCACTAGCATCTGTCATCCTCGTGAGTTTCTCCTTAGTATTATGACCTTCTATACATGCAAGTAGCACACGTACTACTTCAGTGTGCCCTTCATTGGCTGCTATGTGAAGAGCGGTTTCATTTTTCTTATTTTGACAGCGTAACATTGCCGGAGTAACCTTAAGGACTTCTGCCGCGAAATGGGAGTGGCCATAGAGGGCTGCGACATGGAGGACCGTGTTTCCCTTCGGAGTGACTTGGTAGCCATTTTCTTCATCCCTTTTCAGATGATCAGCAAGTAGAAAATTGGTATCTCCGATATTGCCTCTCATCGCAGCATTATACAGGGTCGGATCCATTCCTTTTGATTTGGTGTTTTATCCAAAATCTCCCAATGATAATCCTGTGAGTCCTTTGCTTTCTCTGGATGAAACATTATTATAAAACTAATTAGATGCTTAATGAATCTCAAAGAAGAAAGGGATATGGTGTTTGCCATGATCACAAGAAAGGGATTTTGATATTTTCGATTTCGCTTTCATGTCAAAACAACCCACTCCGATCGCACATCATATAGCTTACTCTGAAGTAAGGCATCTTTAATACATGAAATTAAAAACCATGACCATAGTATACAACAAGAATTCATATTAATTTTGAAACAAGATGTTGATTATCTATCACTCGAGAACCTTATACAAAAAGATTGAAGAACTGCAAGCCAGTGAACATGTTAAGGTTGTAACATAGACGCAAGTCTCTATGTAAGTTATGTAGGAAGTTTCAGATCACAAGTCCCATTCTTTCACCAAAGCAACGTTACTTCTTATTAACACGCGATATTATCTACAGTAGCTTGCTTTCTCATTCATGGAATATGAGATTTATTAACACGCGATATTATCTATAGTAGCTTTTTTTTGTAGCATCTTTATCAACTTCCAACGCCAAATTGTATGACTAACACAATAGGCAGCTGCAACATACTCGGCTTTACAAGTTAAGAAAGAAAGGAACCAAAAAAAGAAAAAGAGAAAAACAAGAGAATATCATCATAGGTTGCTTCTTAAGCACCAAAGTGAATGTCATTTCTCCAAAAGAAAAGATTGCAGTGTAAAGCATCGTAGCTATGTGTAGGGTTTGGGGAAGGGCCCCACTACAAGGGTGTATTGTACGCAACCTTACCTTGTAGTTTTGCCAGAGTCTATTTTCAAGGCTTGAACCCGTGACCTCTTGGTCACATGACAACAACTTTACCAGTTACTCCAAGGTTACAAAGAGCTATGCGTAGGGTCGGGGGAAGAGGGCCAGACCACAGGGGTCTATTGCACCGGGCTACCCTTCTATCATTTTCACTTACTTAGTCTTGTTTGTGTTGGAAAAGAGAGTCATGACAAGAAGATCTTAAATAGTAAAAATATGTTTTTATTCATGTTGTTTTTTCTATACAAATTCCTTTCTTCTGATCAAAGCAAACAATAAGTACCTTTCTTTTGATCAAAGGCAAAGATCTGTGTGGTGTTCAGAATAAATCTATATAATGTTTCATCCAGAGAAAGCAAAGAACTCACAAAATTATAATATAGGAAATTTTGGATAAATCCGCAAAGCAAATAAAAGAAACGAAAAATGGATCCAACCTTGTACAATGCTGCGGTGGAAGGCAATATCAGTAAAGGTGATTTTACACTTGCTGAATATTTGAAACGGGAAGAAGAAAATGCGTACCAAGTCACTCCAACGGGAAACACAATCTTACACGTGGCGGCACATTATGGCCACTCCCATTTTGTGGCAGAAGTCCTTAAGATTACTCTGGCATTGTTATGCCATCCGAACAAGAAGAATGAGAATGTGCTTCACATAGCAGCTAATGAAGGTCACATCGAAGTAGTCCACTACTTAGTATAGATGAGCATTATAAGGAGACACTCATGAGGATGACAGATAAGAATGGAGATACAGCCCTGCACAAGGCCGTACGAAGCCGACTTCAAGATGTAGCCAGACCGTGAGTGAAAGAAGATCCTGAATTCGAATTTCCATCAAACAAGGCGCGGGAGACACCAATGTATCTGGCAGCTGAGTCTGGTCTTCGTGACGCTTTGGTTGAAATCTTGAACACCTGCAAGCAACCAACTTCTTCTGCAGGTCCATTAAATCGAACACCTCTGCATGCAGCAGTGATTCAGGAACACAAGGGTATGTACATAATTTTTTGCCGTTACTCTCACTATATTGACATCTCTTTTCGATCTTTGTTACTATCATTTGTTTCTTGTACTTCGACTATCGTATTATTTTGTTGTAGTACTGTTCTGTTTTGGACTATTTTTTCTTGAGCTGAGAGTCTATCGAAAACAGTCTCTCCGCCTCTGAGGTAGTGGTAAGGTCTGCGTACACTCTACCCTTCCCCAAACCCACTTAGAGACTACACTAGGGAGTCTAAATTTGCGTTGATTTAACTCCTTATCATCATCATCTTTGACGCATGCATCCAGATTGCGCGAGATTGCTAATGCAATGGAATAGATCGTTGTGTGAGAAACCTGACGTAGGGGGGTGGAATTCGCTGCACTTTGCTTCTTTTTTAGGATTGAAAGAAGTAGTTTCCGATATGCTGGTGTGGAAAAGATCCTTAGCCTACCTTCCAACAGGCAGTGACAATGACTGGACAACAGCAATTCACATTGCAGCCGGTGGAGGTAAGGTAGACGTTTTACATGCGCTATTATATCACTGCCCTGATTGCTGGGAAATGCTCGACAGCAACGGACGAAATGCTCTTCACATAGCCATATTCTGCAGTCGAGCAAATGTGGTCAGTTACTTGTTGAAGCCCACAAAGTGGGATAAACTTATCGAGGATCCAGACAATGATGGCAACACGCCTCTCCATTTGCTTGCTACCTCTAATTTTTGGGGCTATGTGCCTCTGGAATTAAAAGATCATCCCCGAGCAAAGAAGATGTCATATAACAAGGAAAACAAAACTCCTTTTGACGTAGCAGTGTCTTGCACAGAGTGGACGGCAGACAAGGATAGAATCGTGCCCAGCTTGTATCACGATTTCTTAAATTCCATTGTTCAATTGGGACGACGTTCACCCAAGCTGAACCAGATGGATCAGCAGAAGATAATTTTCAACCAAGCTAAGGAACGCGACATAAACATTGTCATACCCTATTTTTATCTAAGGTCAAAACGAGCACGACATTATGGACTCTAAAAAAATAAATTATGTATAGAGTCGCCACCTAATTTTTAAGGAAAAATAGGAAACCTACTCATTTATTAACAAGTGTGACTTTATTCTTATCTACGAACCAATTTAGATTCAAGGTTAGGGTTCAAATTATTCCGAAGGGAAGGTATTAGGCACCTTTCAGAATTCACAAATGTGGTTCCCGACCAGACTTAGGTTTATAAAAAGAAAGAGGAAAAATCAATGTTTATAAATACAGATTTGAAATATGCATTAAAATAATATAAACAATTTATATATTAAGAATGTGTAAATTGCATATGTTATCGTAAAAATATGTGTATAAAAAATGTATAAAAATAAACAAAAATACATGAGAATATGTATGGAAAAATGAAAAGATTAAATAAAGAAACTTTTGTTCAAAAAAAATGATTACATAACATTTTGTGTAAAATGAATTATTCTATTAAATATCTAAATTAATTTAATTCTTTTATATTAATAGTAACGACCTAAATTTGCCTAACGCATGATGAAAGTTGCGTAAATAAATAATATCCCTCCCAACACCCCAAAAATAAAGACTTCACTATAATTTAATATTTGTACAAATGTGAAAGTATAAAAATACAAACATAAAAATTGAAGTCTTCTTTGAATGTTATTTCCGGTGAGTATTCTCAATAACCTGTACAAACACTTGTAAATAAAATGTTAGTAACAAATAAATAATTATAAAAGGTATGTGCACATATATATATTTTAAAATATAATTTTATTAAAAAGCGGGCTCAGATAAAGTTTTTTTTTTTTTAAAAGATTTCATCATTGCCCAAAATTTATTTATTACGTATTTATATACGTAATATCCGTCTTTTTATTTGCAAAGGCCTCAAAAATCAACAGAGAATTTCTTCATCAGCCATGTAAAATAAAACTTTTTTTTTAAACTAAAAATTAATATCAAATTATCAATAAATAAAATAATAATAATGTTAAAGCAATCCACAACAAGTAGCAAAAAAAAAATAGCTAAACATAGTAGAAATGTTGTCTGTTGAAAAACTCTAAGAGAATATATTATTGGTCCAAATAAATAGAACTAATCATATGTGAAGACAAAATAGAGCAACATAAAGTCAATGCCATCCATAAAAAGAAAAAGAAAAAAATAATGTACACATTTTCAAAACCAAAACAAGATTATGACTAAAATGAACGTGTGAATGGCATCTTTTCCACTAAAGTGCATAGAACCATCTCTTTTCTCATACCAATAAGAACATGCATTAAAGTTCTCCACCTCCATATCATGATTACTTTTTGACAAGCCAACAACCAAATTTGACAAATGCAAATGGCCACCTCCAAACAATATTATATTGACACAAATATAATGTTTAACTATAATCCTAAATTTGACATCAAATTTTGAATAGTTAAAGGTCTTATTTATGCACTATCAAAATTTAAGATCAAAATTATAATTTAATATCAAGTTTAGAATTATATTTATGTATTATCTCAAAAATAAAAACAAACATTCATAAAAGACTTTTCAACATTAAAATGGATCACTGAAATAAATTAAACAATATATTTTTTTTTAAAACAACATAATGATTAAAGTGACACAATAATTAAAGCAATACAATTATTAAAGCAACGCAATAATTAAAGCAAAATAATAATTTAATGATAATAATAAATCTCATAACAACCAAATAAGCAAACATCAAAAGATAAAATCCGTCTTTTATAACGGAACGATCTCAAATATTCGGACGGAGAGATAATTTCATTGGCCAGTGTTAGTCTTTAATATAAAATAATAATTTTGATAAAATAAAATCCATTTTTTTTTAATGGGATGATCTCTAATATCCGATGGAGAGATAATTTCATTGGAAAAATAATCAAATTACAACTAAGGAAAATAATAATAAAATCCACAAGATAAATCCAAGGAAAACAAAATTAGTAACTAAGTGTTATGTTCAAAATGCCAACAGTGGTCAAATAATCACCAATTATCAAGAACAACGAATCAACAATGGCAAAAAAAAGAAGGTAAAAAGCTAAAACAAATATCCAAATAATTATTAGAAAAAGAAATAAATTTAAAACAAATAGTTTGAACAAAAACAACAACGGAGCAAACAATTTATATCTCAGATTTAACAATGAATGTGGCCAGATCCGGAATTTCGCCTGCCGATGATCAACCCCGGCGAGGTGCGATGGAAAAGAGAGGAGGGAGTGGCGCGTGGTGGCTGGACGTTGGTTGTTGTGCTACGGGGAAAGGAAGGGTGGCGCGGTGGTGGTTTCTTAGTGGTGGTGCGGCTGGTGAGGGAATTCTGCCTTTGACAGTAAAGAGAGAGTGAATTAAAGAGAGAGAAAGTGAGAGAGGATAGAAGATCTGATAATGTGTTTTAGTGTGTTCCGTGTAGTGTCTTTTAAAAAGAAAAAATACCAAGAAAAGTCTTCATCAAATATGTTATCTTCAAACAAAATCCCTTAAATTAGGGATAAAGTCAAAAAATTAAAAAGCTAGTGAAAGATTTGATTTTGTCTGTGTATGTGTGGAAGAAGAGTGAAAAAAATGGAGTGTGTTTTCTTATTGTACGTGAATATGTGAATGGATATTCTTGTGAGTAGTGGAAATATTTGGTGGATTATGTAGAAAGAATAATGGAGATGATGATAATGTTTCTTTATGGTGCATTGGTGAGTATTGTTAAAGGAATCAGAAAAAGAATGAGAGGGTGATGTATATTAATGGTGTGAATTTGTTAGTGATGGGGCCCCATAGTATGCTAATGAGTATATATTGTATTGTGTGTGCATTTTTTGGATTTTGTGTGAAGCTTCCCCTTTCCCGTGTTACTAGCTGTGTATATATAAATTGTGAGTGTTAGGTGAGATGTATATTTAAAAATAAATAAATAAATCATATCTTCTATTTCAACACAAATTTCTTAAATTAGGGAGAATAGCTAGTAAAAAAAAAAAAGTCAAAAAATAAAAAGTGAAAAGATTTGATTTGACTGATTTATTACTCTGTACATTAAAATAATTAAACCGATTCATATTTGTAAATCATATTAAATAATATACAAAAAGTATGAGTGTCGATATATAATTACAGAAAAAAATATAAAAAAAATAAGAATATAAATTATCTTGAAAAATATATTATGTTATAAATAATTAAAATAATAATTATGTAAAAAGAATTGTAGTGTTATGTTATGTACGTACGTAGCTGATTGTGCAAAAAATAAAAAATGATAATAAACTGATAAAATTCTAAAATTTACAAAATTAATGATAATTATCAATAAATTGTGTAAAATTAAAATATGACAATAAATAAATAAAAATTGTAAAATAATGATGATTATAAACAATTTATTAACAATTGCAAAAAATGTATGAAAAATTGCATATTGTGTCATTTAACCATTAGGAAGCCTAAATGCGTTAATTTCACATTTGGAGAGCCAAAATTGGGTGTCAACAAACATAAAAGGTATCCTGTCAGCAGCTCAAATGCAACTAGTTGTGGCTACTCTATTAGTCACAGTCATCTTTGCAGCTGGTTTTACATTACCGGGAGGATTTGAAAGCGATGACAATAGCCCTAATAAGGGGATGACAGTTCTAATAAGAAAATCAGCATTCCGTGCATTTGTTATAACGGATGCCATCGCCTTTGCATGCTCCGTTGGTGTTATATTCAGCTACTTTTATATGGCAACAAATCCTCGTCCAATGTCCTATCAGGATTTGGGTTATTTTTGGTCTCTCAGTAAAGTTGGAGCTAGGTCGCAGCTCGTGGAAATGTCAGCAGTTGTAATTGCATTTGTAACTGGCATGTATGCTACTTTAGCACATTCAGTTGGTCTCCCAGTTACTGTCTGTGCCATCGGTTGTATCCCTTTCATTATGTACGTGTGGGCAGTGCTGAGGCCAGTATGCTGGATAAAAGTGGTAAAAAACTAATTTGTAAGTACAAACAAGTATTTTTGACATATATACTTCGTGTAATTTTCTGTATACATAATATAAATTCATCAGTTGCACCTCTTTCATTGTGTACAAACTTCTGTTATGTTCCTTGTACTGAACTCGGGATATATATTAGTAATATGTAAGAAAAAGACTAGTGAAATTCATGAACATGAGCAGAGACAACGATCAAGTGTTAGTAATTGAATTCTTAAAAAAATACAAATACGAGTCAGAACGTTGAAGTGGGTGGACCGGTGAAGAATCCAAAGGACATGTCGTGAATATGTATACCCCAGAGGCTAGCCAGGTTGTTGTGCCCGAGGCTAAACCACGAAGAGGCCCGAGAATTATTAGACAAACTAACAATAGATTTGCTTGCGATTCGAAGAATATAGTAACCAAACTATTCACAAGATAGGATTGTACATTTTAATGGACGGAACGACATTTAAGCTGGGGAAATGATTGAGGGAATAGCCTTTGTTAGAATATGAGTCTCTTCTTGATGGTCTTTTATTTAGTAGTTTCTTTTAAATATTATGTTTAGTTTTATTTTAAAAGATAAACGGTAGTCTTTATTTTTTAGAAGTGTGTCTTATAAGATAGTGTGTCTTGTAAGACTTATGAAGTGTATCTTGTAAGATAGTGTGTCTTGTAAGACTTATGAAGTGTGTCTTGACTCTTGTAAGACTCATGTAGCTTATAAGTGTAGTCTTTTGTAAAATGTTGATAATGAATGAATGTTTTGTATGAATAAAAACTACTGTTGAAACTTCTCTTTTCCTTCTCTTAAGCTCCAAATTCTAACAGTGGTATCAGAGCCAACCTTCTTGAGGGATCTGTGAAGGCCTAAAGATTAGTTTTTTTCTGATCTTCTAAAAAAAGAAACCTAAACAACAGTAACATGACATCCAACAACTTTTTGGGTGTAGGTCCTCCTATGTTTACAGGAGAAAATTATCACATATGGGTGATAAAGATGAAGGCTTATCTCAAAGCTCTTAGTCTATGGGAAACAGTTGAAAGTGAAAATGATCCCCCTCCATTGGGACCAAATCCAACTGTTGCACACATGAAGAATAATGAAGATGCAAAGTCCAAGAAACCAAAGGCACTCACGTGTCTTCATTCAGCACTTTCAGATGTGATTTTCACAAGAATAATGGCTTGTGAAACACCTAAAGAAGTATGAGATAAGCTAAAAGAGGAGTTCGATGGAAGTGACAGAGTGAAAACTGTCAAACTCTTAACTCTCAAAAGAGAATTTGATGTGTTAAGGATGAAAGAAGGAGATACGTACTCTGCCAAACTTCTGGAAATTGTAAACAAAATAAGATTATTTGGTGAAATTTTTCCAGATTCAAAGGTGGTGGAGAAGATGATGATAAGCTTACCAGCAAGGTTCGAGTTCAAAATTTCAGCAATAGAGGAATCTTGTGATTTGAAGACTTTGTCCGTCGCAGAGCTGATTAGCAAGTTGCAAGCCCAAGAACAAAGAACAAGTATAAGAGATGAAGAAGTAGAAGAAGTGGCATTTCAAGCAAAGCATAAAGACAAGCAACCTGTGAAGGACAACAAGAGGTTGGAAGGAGATAAAGAAGCAAAGAGAAAGCCATAGACTGAATCTTCACAGAAAGAAAAGTTTCCACCTTGCGTCCATTGTAAAAGAACTAATCATCAAGAAAATGATTGTTGGTTCAAAGAAAAGCCTTCAATTCAGTGCAGATTTTGCAGAAACATGGGTCATATTGGGAAAAATTGCAGGGCCAAGTAGAATCAACCACAACAATGCCATGTTCAGCAGGCAAACTTCACTGAAGAGTCAGAAAAGGAAGAAAGCTTGTTTATGGCTACTCATGAAGAAAGCACAACCAACCAATCCACATGGTTCCTAGACAGTGGGAGCACGAGTCATATGTCATATAATGAGCTCATGTTTCACAACTTGACAAGTTACTTAAAGCTAAAGTTAGGATGGGAAATAGTGCAACATTAGAAGCACATGGAAAAGGGTTCAGTTTCCTTTCAAACTAACAAAGGTACACAACTTATACATGTTGTGTTGTATGTTCCTTCTTTAGCATGTAACCTGTTGAGTGTTGGTCAAATGATGTCTAAAGGTTACTCCTTACTTTTTAAGGGAAAACATTATTTGATTTTTTATGTTGATGATACTTTGATTGACAAAGTAGAAATGGTGGATAGGATCTTTCCGATGGATGGAAAGTTTGATAGTGCTAATTTTGTAAGATTGGATGATTCATGGTTATGGCACAGAAAATATGGGCATTTTAACTATGCCACTTTAAGGTTTATGTATGAGAAGGGCTTGACTAAGGATTTAACTGAGATCTCACTTTCTAAAGAAGTGTGTAGGTCATGTCAGATGGGTAAGATTCATAGGAAAGCATTTCCTAAAAGTGCTTCATGAAAGGCAAATGAAAATCTTGAACTTGTTCACACTGATGTATGTGGACCTATGAAAACATCATCCTTGGGTCAAAATAAATATTTTGTGTTGTTCATTGATGATTTTACAAGGATGACTTGGGTTTATTTTTTGAGTAACAAGTCTCGAGTATTTTCAGTTTTTATGAAGTTTAAAGCTTTCACTGAAAGACAGAGTGGCTGCAAGCTGAAGGCTTTGAGGTCAGATAATGGAGGTGAATATACTTCAAATGAGTTCAACAAGTATTGTGAAGATGCAGGAATTGATCAAAAACTGATAGTAAGTTATTCACCAGAACAAAATGGAGTCTCAGAGAGGAAAAATAGGACGGTAGTCGAAATGGCTAGATGTTTGTTAATTGAAAAGAAACTATCATAAAGTTTTTGGGCAGAACCTGTTTCTACTTTAGTTTATTTATTGAATAGGCTGCCAACTAAAGCTATGGATGGTAAAACTCCTATTGAGGCATGGAGTGGAAAAAGGCCATCTGCCAAGCACTTAAAAATCTTTAGTTCAATATGCTATTCTCATGTTTCTTCAGTGAGAAGAAGCAAGATTGAACCGAAAGGTGAATTGGGTATCTTTATTGGTTATTCATTGCAGGCCAAAGGTTATAGAGTTTTCAACCTGCAAATAAAAGGTATTTCCATCAGAAGAGATGTAGTGATGGATGAGCATGCTTATTGAAATTGGGATAAGAAGCAAGTTGAGAAAGAAAATGCAGGTTATCTGAAGATGAATCCGTTTGCCTGAAACACAACTATTTGGCTCTGAAAATTTGGAAGAAGCTGAAGAATCAGATGGTAAATCCTCACTTGATTCACCAATTTTGAAGACATGGTCCCTTTTCGATATATATAAAAGATGCAATGTTGCTATCTTGGAACCCAATACCTATCAAGAAGCATCAAAACATGATGTTTGGATTGAAGCCATGAAGGAGGAGATTGGTATGATAGAGAAGAATGACACTTGAAAGCTAGTTGATAAACCCAAAGATAGAAATGTAATAGGGGTGAAATGGGTTTATAGAACCAAACTTAATCCAAATGGTTCAGTTAATAAACACAAAGCAAGGCTTGTTGTGAAAGGTTATGCGCAAGTTGCAGGTCTGGATTATGGAGACACATTTGCACTTGTTGCAAGACATGATATGATACGACTACTATTTGCTTTGTCTTCTCAATCAAATTGGAAGTTGTATCATCTGTATATGAAGTCGGCATTCTTAAATGGACCATTGCAGGAACAAATTTATGTCGACCAATCGAAAGTCTTTCAAGTTGCAGGAATGGAAGATAAAGTTTACAGACTACATAAGGCGTTGTATGAATTAAAACAGGCTCCTCGAGCATGGTACAGTAAGATTGATGATCATCTCATTCATTACAGCTTCAAAAGAAGTGAAAATGAAGCCACTTTATATGTGAAGAAGGCTAAAGGTGGAGATGTGCTAGTGGTATCACTCTATGTTGATGATCTTCTAGTAACCGGAAGCAATGAAGCTATGGTGAATCAATTCAAGCAAGAAATAGAGACCAAGTTTGAGATGTCAGACTTGGGTGAAATGAAATACTTTCTAGGAATGGAGATTCATCAAGCTATTGATGGAATCTTTATTTCCCAGAGAAAATATGCATGGGATGTTCTTAAAAAATTCAAGATGGAGAAGTGTAAGCATGTGTCAACTTCACTAGTTCACAATGAAAAGATTTCGAAGTTTGAAGGAGATGATAGGGCTGATCCAACATTTTACCGAAGTCTAATTGGTAGTTTGCTATATTTGACAGCAACCAGACCTGATCTCATATTCGCGGTAAGTTTTTTGTCAAGGTTTATGCATTCTCCAAGTCAAGTTCACCTTCGTATTGCTAAACGAATATCGAGGTATATCAAGGGAACTGTTGATTTTGGTATTTGGTTTAAAAGGGAAGAGCAAGGGCAATTGATGGGTTATTCAGACAGTGATTGGGCAGGAAGTGTTGATGATATGAAGAGCACTTCCGGATATGACTTTACACTTGGTTCCGACATGTTCTCATAGAATTCAAGGAAGCAAGATGTGGTAGCTCAATCATCTGCAGAAGCAGAATACATCGCTGCTACTGGTGCAACTAATCAAGCTCTATGGTTACGAAAAATTCTGTGTGATCTAGAGCAAAATCAAATTGAAGCTACTGTCATTAAGGTTGACAACAAGTCAGCAATTTCTATGGCCAAAAATCCAGTGCAACATGGTCGTAGTAAGCATATAAATGTGAAGTTTCACTCTATCAGGCAAGCAGAGAAAGATGGTGAAGTTAATCTAGTTCATTGCAGCTTCGATCAGCAGATTGCAGACATTTTGACCAAGGCTCTTCCTAAGGGGAAATTTGAAGTTCTAAGGGCTATGCTGGGAGTATCCAAGAAAAGTCTCAAGGAGGAGTGTTAGAATATGAGACTCTTCTTGATGGTCTTTTGTTTAATAGTTTCTTTTAAATATTATGTTTAGTTTTATTTTAAAAGATAAATGGTAGTCTTTATTTTTGAGAAGTGTGTCTTGTAAGATAGTGTGTCTTGTAAGACTTATAAAGTGTGTCTTGTAAGACTCATGTAGCTTATAAGTATAGTCTTTTGTAAAATATTGATAATGAATGAATGTTTTGTATGAATGAAAGCTACTGCTGAAACTTCTCTTTTCCTTCTCTTAAGCTCCAAATTCTAACAGCCTTAAATCTCGAAAATGAGAATGATTTTGCTCCTCTACAATTATTGATCCCATATTTGGATGTGCCATGAAAGAATATTGCCGCAATAATCAAATGCACGCATTAATAATTTATGATAGTCTCTCTCCGCTATGTTCTTAGTAAACAGGCAGCAGATCGTGAAATGTCATTACCATTTCGCTGACCACCAGGTTGTGAGGCTTTCACAAGGGATGTTTTCTATTTACATTCTCAACTCTTACCAAACAATCAGAAATTAGACAGGTGCAAGTAGCTTAACCGCCTTATCCATCATTGAAACTATATCCATGTCATATAGAAAATGCGTATGTAAAACCCATGCACTCTTGAATTAGACATGTTCGAACTCTGCAACAGACAAAATCGTGATACTTAAAGTGGAAAAGGGTATAGGGGCGGGCTCATTATCCATCAAGTTTAGAACCATGTGCCATTGGTTCTCGAAGATTTCTCGATTATAAGAACCCATGCAACATAGTCATACCCAGGGTTTCGATCTAGTGGTAATAGCGTACTCGTGAATTAGGCGCACATGACATGTTCAAACTCTGCAACAGACAAAATTGTAATACTCAGGTGGAAAAGGGTATAGGGGTGGGCTCATTATCCATCAAGTTTCGAACCATGTATGTCAAAAGTAAAGTAAATTTATGAGTCAAATTACTACAAACATATAAGCATATATAAGCAAAAAACAAATTTGTTTGGATTACATGGATGTTGAAAGAAAAACAATTGAATTCAAGAAAAGTAATTGTGAGCACTCAAATGTAGAGTCTTTAACATCTCTTCAGAAACTAAATCAGTTTTCAGTGTTGCCCTTTTAACTTTCAAAAGTTTCATATGCCAATGAGTGGAAATTTTTTGACAAAATTTGCCCCAAGCAATGTTCATGGCATAATCATCAACTTACCATTAATGGTGAGATCCCAAGGAGCAAAGTTATACATACTTTTTTTTTTCTTTTTCTCTCTGTCGCGTTGTCGCACCACTTCTGTTTCAAGTGAGCTTTTCATGAGGGATTAGAGGTAGGTAGGTTATAGGTAACTTAATGTAGGTATTGGCATCTCCGGAACCTCCTCCTCCGCCTCCTTTTATGGAAACCACTGGTGCACGGAAGGAGCTTCGACTAATCAAATGAGAATCAAGAAACAAAACTATCACTGTGATATCGTCATGAAAATGCCGCCTCACACCTCTATCTATCCTTTTCAGGTCTGCGTATCTCATTTCTCTTTTCTTCGCTGCTTCCTGTAGGGCAGCTTTTACCAGTTTTCTAGCAATGCCCTGTACAAATTTGGAAACTTTAGTTTAGTAGAGAAAAGAGCTGACACAGTAACTTCATACATCTTTTAATCATGTGCAGTCGGTCAAATGTCAAATCGCACATAATTAATGTACTTTTAACACTATATACCTTTGGAATTTTCAGTCTAGACAAATTCCAGTGTCGTTTAATCAATCATGTTATAGGGCTATCAATGTCCTTTTCATAATGTGAAACCAGCTGTGAAGGTCACTATCATGAATAGATAGCTGCCACTACTAAATGTATTTGAGCCACCTTCATAATATCTCTGACTATTCTTTCATCTCACGGAGAACGTTGGAGTAATTGGTAAAATTGTTGTCAAGTGATCAGGAGGTCACGTATAATTAATAAATAAATCTGCAATGAACTTGAAAGTGGTTTGCTTTCTCGAGGTGAAACAACAACAGCATACTCAGTAAATTTCCCACCAAGTAGGGTCTTGGAAGGGTAAGTGTACGCAATCCATACCACTATCTCAGAGGTGAGATAAAGAGGTTGTTTTCGATAGACCCGACTCAAGAACTTTCTCGAGGTGAAACATTATATAGAAATTAAAAGTTGACTTGGTCTTTACTTAGTACTATACATATCAGGCTAAATCATTTCACATGTTGCATGTGGCCCAACTTGCCATCTTTATGTCAGTTGTATTATTATTACTTTATTACAATGTTTTTAAGAGTGGGATCAATAACCCCACACCAATCCATTTTTTCTGGAGCAAGTTACGAGTTTGACAGAATTTAATAATTTCAATTCGAATTTAATTTGTATCTGTTTTTAAAATATATACTTAATATGTACAAATTATTAGTTTAGAATCCATTACCACAAACGGGATAGAATCCGTCGTTACCAGGGGCAGTTCTAGAGGGTCTGGAGGGTGTTAACCCGACCCCCCTTGACTACGTTGTATATATAAGGTAATGCAAAGACTAGCAGCGAGATCAACTGAATGTGCTAAAGTAGCAGTTACAAATGCAATTACAGCTGCTGAAATGGACAGAAGCTGCAAAATACTTGTGATCGCGTAAAGCCTCTGCGTATATAACTGTCAATTATTATAGTTGCAGTCATGCCGAAGTAGGTACATACAGAAACAACTAAGCATGTAAAGGAGATGACATCCGCAACAACAAGTGCACAAAACACTGTTCTTCTTAATAGAATCGACATCCCTTTGTTAGGGCTATCGAGTAGTTTGGTTTGCAGTCTTGTTATGCAGCGATTATCATTGGCTAAATGTTATCATATAAGAGGTCGTCACTGGAGCAACCTTCAGTTTCTCATGATTCTCTAGTTGATAATAACTGTGATAAAAGAATATCAGATGCCATATATTTATATCAAATAACGTTCACAAAAATTTATTCAATAATCATACATGAGATTGAATCTAGTATGTCTTAACGATGTGCCTAACAATTGACGGAAGATAGAACAGAGGGAAAGAGATGCAACCGATGACACAGACAGTAACAGCGAGAACAACTGAATGTGCTAAAGTAGCATACATACCAGTTACAAATGCAATGACAACTGCTGACATCGCTAAACGCTGCAAAAAAATTGCTATCTTAAAGCGCACAGTTATAAGTTTTAATCTTTTTGCAGTTGCTGCACTTATCGCAATGTAGAAGTAGTTGAATACAGCACCAGCAGAGCATGTAAATGCAATGGTATCTGAGACAACAAATGCACGGAACACTGTTTCCCTTATTAGAATCGCCATCCCTTTATTAGAGCTATTGAGATCGCTCTCAAAACCTCCCGGTAAGGTGAAACCTGCTGCGAAGGTAATGGTAACTAGTAGTGTGGCAACTACTAGATGTATTTGAGTTGCCTCCATAATATCTTTCAGCATGCCTTTCGACTCTGTTTCATCTTCTGGCTTCTGCATTTTCTTCCATTTTATCTCAAAATCACGCCGTCCTAATCGACAATGGCGAAGACGACACCTCTGGAATGGCCGTGCAACCTATTTTCATCATGTGGTGAGTTTATATATAGTAAAAGAACATGTAACATCAGTAGCTATACTTCCTCTACTTCTATCGAATACGAGTATCAAACGTAATATGTAGTATTAAATAAATTTGAAGATTCATAACCAACATACTATATATACCAATCTTTATGTATTTAGTTGCATATGGGTGAGAATAATTACATGTAGTCGCGGAATTACCAATAGATTGTAGCTAAATTGACCATAGATTTTGAAGTTGAAACTTGAAATTTCATGTAAAAAAAGATATTTGAAGATAAATTTTCAAAATCTACGGCCAAACACTAGCAAAGTAACATGTATGTACGTACACGCAGTGTTTTCTCTGTGCTAGACAATATGTCAAGCGGAGTCTGGTTTTCTTTGTTAAATAACATCTTTGTACTCGCATGTCTTCTTAATTTAGCAGGCACACTTATCCAGTTAGAGGCAGCAAGCAAATGGAGAGGAGTGTTGCCATCGTTATCTGGCTCGTCAATGAGGTTATGAGATTCTTTCGCATCCAATAAGAAACTGACTACACCTGTTTTATAATTCGATATGGCAACATGAAGAGCATTTTGGCCATTGCTGTTGAGCATTTCCAAGCTATCTGGACAGTGAAATAATAGCTAACGTATCATGTTTACACGACCTTCATTGGCTGCAATATGAATTGATGTTGCCCAGTCATTTCCATTGCCTGCGGGAGTGTAGGCTAACGATGTCTTCCACCCCAGCATTTTACGAACTACTACTCTCAATCCTTGTTTAACAGCATAATGCAGTGGATTCCAATCCCATTTGTCAGTTTCCTCGCATAAGTATTTGTTCCATTCCCACAGTGATGCCGCACAATCTGGATACATATATGTCGAATATTAAAAACTAAAAAAGAAGGCAGTCCGGTGCGTGAAACATCCTGCAGGTGTAATGTAGGAAGCCTACCATAGCACAAACATCAGATCCATAGCTCAGTTCTACATAATAGTTAACTGAAATGATATAATTTGATTCACAAGTATTAAATTTGTCAATCAAAAGGAGGATTCAAGCTATATACACTGTCAGTTTCAAGTTTACACTACTTATTCAATTTAATCATGATCAGAGGTTATTAATCAACTTTAAAACCAAAATTGATTACCCATGTGTTTCTGGATTATTGCCGCGTGCAAAGCCGTTCGACCACATGGACCGCTGTATGTTGGTCTGTTGCAGTGTTCTAAGATTTCTGACAAACAGTTGACAAGACCAGACTCCGCGGCCAGATAGAGTGGTGTCTCCCCAGCGTTGTTTGCTGGAAACTCGAAATCAGGATCTTGTTCCACCAAGAGTCTGACAGTGTCTACTCATCCAGTCCTCACGGCCTTGTGCAGGGCTGTATCACCACCGTCATCTTTCATCCTCATGAGTGTCTCCTTATTGATCCCCACGGCTTGTCCAGCTACGTCTACGCCACGCAGTAGTACCTCCGCCACGTCTTTGTGCCCTTTATTAGCTGCTAAGTGAAGTGCAGTTTCATTTTTCTTGTTCTTACAGCACAACAATGCAGGAGTAATGTCGATAACTTGTCTCACAAAACCTGATTGGCCATAGAGAGCTGCGACGTGGAGGACTGTGTTACCCTTTGGAGTGACCTGGTACCCATTTTCTTCATCCCTATTTAGATAATCAGCAAGTAAGAAATCACCATTTCCTGTATTGTCTTCCATTGCAGCATTGTACAGGATTGGATCCATTACTCTTTTTGATTTAGGAGATTATGATCTTGTGAGTTTTTGCTTTCTCAGAGTGAATTATTATATAGAAATTAAGACTTGTCTATGTCTTTGCTGAGTCTTTCTTTTAGAACAATATATTCCCTCCGTTCACTTTTACATGACATGTTTCCCTTCTCGACCATCCAATGGCATGGATTTTGAAACAGTCTCTCTATCTCTACGTGATAAGGATAAGATCAACGTACACTCTACTCTCCCCATACCTCACTTGTGGATTACATCCGGTATATTATTGTTGTTGTTGTTGTATTAATGTAAGAAGGATTCCAACTACATTATTTTTTATATAGCTCTCGAACATCTAAATTTTTAAAATCTGCAATATTGAATTAATCTTAAAATATCATACTGGTCCATTAAAAGTCTTTGTCAATATATAAATATCCTAATGAAGTCTTCGCTGTCTCTTTGTATAACTAAAATATCTTAAACTGACAAACTGGTCCATCAACTTGCAGGACTAGATGTAAATATATACATGGGAGGCTCAAATATGCCATTGAACTATCATAAATGACTCATTTATGCCATCAGTTAAAAGTTTGAGTCATTTATGCCATCAGTTAAAAGTTTGACTCATTTATGCCATCGCCGTTCGGCTTATCCATGCCATTAATTTTTAATGGTGGTTTTTAAAAATAGCTTTGCCACGTGACCTTTTATGAAAGGTCCACGTCATTAATTAAAATAAGGAAAAGGCTCAAATATTCCACTGAACTATCAGAAATGACTCATTTATGCCATCAGTTAAAAGTTGAGCTCATTTATGCCATCGTCGTTATAAAATCAACTCACCCATGTCATTACTTTTTAATGGTGGGGTTTCAAAAATAGTTTTGCCATGTGGCCTTTTATTAGAGGTCCGTGACATTAATTAAAATAAACCAATATTAATTTTAAAATATCTTAGACCCATTAAAAACAACCACTTCATTTAACATAACCCGACCCACACCCATTAAAGTATTTTTTTCCTACAACAACAACTATTTTTCTAATCAGAAAAAATAGTGATTAATGTATATCCTTTGGCTATTTCTAGTTCATTCTAAATCATTATAAATGTTACGCTTAACAGAAAGCTCAAAAACTCTATCCTACAGTAACTGATTAGTTTTAATTCCAGTGACTCCAATATATACTCCGAAGTTGCAAGAAAATAAGCCAATAAATGATTAGAGCAAGCAAGAAAAACAAAGAGGCGTACCAATACAACTTCTCCATTCTCCCATCACGAATTAGGGGAGTATACATTATTGAAAAATCATTTCCAAATAACGACTTAAAAGAAGTCTGTTATCCCAATTATCCCGCCATGTATATGGAATAACTTCTCCCATCACGAATTAGTGGAGCATACATTGTTGAAAAATTATTTTTTCAAATAACGGCTTAAAAGAAGTCTGCTATTTCAATTATCCCGCCATGTATATGAGATAACTTTACCTATACTTATGGTATAAATGCTGGAATAAATAATCCCGATACTAACTAATTTTAGATATTTTGAACATAATATTGATTTCTTTTAATTAATGGTGTAAACTTCTAATAAAAGATTACGTGGCAAAGCTATTTTTAAAAACCCATCATTAAAAAGTAATGGCATGATGAGTGGGTTGATTTTATAACGGCAATGACATAAATTAGTCGAACTTTTAACTGATGGCATAAATGAGCCATTTATGATAGTTCAATGATATATTTGAGCCTTTTTGCTTATTTTAATTAATGATGTGGACCTCTAATAAAATGCCACGTGGCAAAACTGTTTTTTAAAATCACCGTTAAAAAGTAATGGCATGATAAGCTGGTTTCGTAACGGCGATGGCATGAATGAGCTCAACTTTTAACTGATGGCATACATGAGCCATTTCTAATAGTTCAACGGCATATTTGAGCCTTTTCCCATATACATTGTGCCAAAATATTCATATCAATCATTATTGTTTCTTTTTTAAAAGGGGTATTAAATCCAAAGTGGACAAGTAAAAGTGACCGGAGAAAGTATATATCGTTTTAGAGTTGTATATTCCCTACGTTCACTTTTACTTGTCATGTTTCATTTCTCGACCATCAAATTGCATGTATTTTGACCAATATTTTTTCATGCCGAGGCTCTATCGAAACAGTCTCTCTATCTCTACGTGGTAAGGATAAAATCTGCCTACACTCTACTCTCCCCATACCCCACTTATGGGGTTACATCCGGTATGTTGTTGTTGTATTAATATAAGAAGGATTGCAACTTGTAGTATTTTTTATATAGCCCTCGAACAGCTAAATTTTTAAAATCTGCAATGTTGAATTAATCTTAAAATATCATACTGGCCCATTAAAAGACTTTGTCAATATATAAATATCCTAATGAAGGTTCTATGTTGTTTACAAACTTTGTCAGGGTTGGAAGTTGGTTTTTATTGTTGCAGTACATAAGGGATACACTCTCCTTTTTGTGTATATTCGATTTCTATTTTATTTTCTTTTATAGCAATTTGAAAGTTATTTTTTGGTGTTTTGTGAAGAGACATACACGAGTAACTTTTTTTTTTTTTTTTTAATTTTTGTAGAATTTAGTTAATATTTTATAAATTATTGTCATGGTATGTTGGGTAGCATGTATAAAATTATATTTTTCTATTGTTGAAGCATGTGTTTAGTAGCCGATTTCTAGGTATGTATAGATATAGATAGATCAAAAGGTTAAGGAAGAGGGAAGTGGCGTGAATCCAAATTTAGTCGGATTTCAATGTGGGTAGCGGATATGGGGTGGACAACAAAAAGAAAAAAGAAAATCACAGAGGATATGATCTCCCTCCTCTGAATCAAGTTGAAACTAAACCATAAATATAGATAGGGAAAAAGACTCAAATATGCCATTAAAAGTTTGGCTCGTTTATGCTATGGCCGTTATAAAATAGGTTCATCCATGCCATTGCTTGTTAACGGTGATTTTTCAAAAACAGCTTTGCCACGTGTCGTCTTACTAGAGGTCCACATTATTAATTAAAATAACAAAAAAAGGCTCAGATATGCCATCGGACTATCAGAAATAGCTCATTTATGCCATCCCTTAAAAGTTTATCTTGTTTATGCCATCGTTGTAACAAAACAGGTTAATCCATTCCATTACTTGTTAACGGTGATTTTTTAAAAATAACTTTGCCACGCGTCATCTTACTAGAGGTCCACGTCACTAACTAAATATGTGATTGTCCCAATAAGTTAACTAAACAGCTCAATATATTTTGAGATATTCTTAGGCCAGGCTCCAATAACCGTAAAAACAAGTGAGGCCTAAAATATTCTTTTTCCAAGCCTTACAAACCTCAAAATGACTAATTAATCATTCTCTGTTGCATACATTTTGGTTGATTAATGTTTATGCTTCAGGGATTTTTCATTCAATGCTATGACTGATGATTTTTATGAACGAAATGTAAGAGAAAATAAATCAATTCTTATTGATTTACTTTAATTAATGTCGTGGACCTCTAGTAAGACACATAGCAAAGATATTTTTGAAAAATCATCATTAACAAGTACTGGCATGTATGAACTTGTTTTGTAACAGCGATGACATAAACGAGCCAAACTTTTAACCGATGACATAAATAAGCCATTTCTAATAGTTCGATAGCATATTCGAGCCTTTTCTCTTTGTTTTAATTAATGATGTGAGACTCTAGTAAGACGACACGTGGCAAAGCTGTTTTCGAAAACTACCGTTAACAAGTAATGGCCTGGATGGACCTATTTTGTAACGACGGTGGCATAAATGAATCAAACTTTTAACGGATAGCATAAATGAGCCATTTCTAATAGTTCGATGACATATTTGAGCCTTTTCTCTTTATTTTAATTAATGATGTGGACCTCTAGTAAGACGACACGTGGCAAAGCTGTTTTCGAAAACCACCGTTAATAAGTAATGGCATGGATGAACCTGTTTTGTAACGGCAGTGGCATAAATGAGCCAAACTTTTAACGGATGACATAAATGAGCCATTTCTAATAGTTCGATGTCATATTTGAGCCTTTTCTCTTTATTTTAATTAATGATGTAGACCTCTAGTAAAATGACACGTGGCAAGCTGTTTTCAAAAACCACCGTTAACAAGTAATGGCATGGATGAACCTGTTTTATAACGGCGGTGGAATAAATAAGCCAAACTTTTAACGGATGACATAAATGAACCATTTCTAATAGTTCGATGGCATATTTGAGCCTTTTCTCTTTGTTTTAATTAATGATGTGGACCTCTAGTAAGACGACACGTGGCAAAGCTAATGGCATGGATGAACCTGTTTTGTAACGGTGGTGGCATAAATGAGCCAAACTTTTAACGGATGACATAAATGAGTCATTTCTAATAGTTCGATGGCAGATTTGAGCCTTTTCTCTTTCTTTTAATTAATGATGTGGACCTCTAGTAAGACGACGCGTGACAAAGCTGTTTTCGAAAACCACCGTTAACAAGTAATGGCATGGATGGACCTGTTTTGTAACGGCGGAGGCATAAACGAGCCAAACTTTTAATGGATGGCATAAATGAACCATTTCTAATAGTTCGATGGCATATTTGTGCCTTTTCTCTTTGTTTTAATTAATGTTGTGGGCCTCTAGTAAGACGATACGTGGCAAGCTGTTTTTGAAAAATCACCGTTAACAAGTAATGACATGGATGAACCTGTTTTATAACGGCAATGGCATAAACGAGCCAAATTTTTAACTGATGGCATAAATAAGTCATTTCTAATAGTTCGATGGCATATTTGAGCCTTTTCTCTTTGTTTTAATTAATGATGTGGGCCACTAGTAAGACGACACGTGGCAAGCTGTTTTTGAAAAATCACTGTTAACATGTAATGGAATGAATGAACTTGTTTTGTAACGGCGATGGCATAAACGAGCCAAACTTTTAACTGATGGCATAAATAAGCCATTTCTAATAGTTCGATGACATATTTGAGCCTTTTTTCTTTGTTTTAATTAATGATATGGGCCTCTAGTCAGACGACACGTGGCAAACTATTTTTGAAAAATCACCGTTAACAAGTAATAATGGATGAACCTGTTTTGTAATGGCGGTGGCATAAATGAGCCATACTTTTAACTGATGGCATAAATGAACCACTTCTAATAGTTCGATGACATATTTGTGCCTTTTCTCATATAGATACAAATCAGCTCAATCACTTTTAAGAATAGGATAAGCTACATACGTAATCCAAAAGTTCTTGAAATAGATAAGAGGCATCAAGAGCAATTGAAACATGAAAAACTTCAATCGTATAGTTTATAGATCTCACAATGCCTTTTCTCCATTTAAAAGTATATTTTATATTGGACAAAATTGTAATTCAAATTATTTTTTACTATTTAAAATTAACTAGAATTTTATTTATCGAAATTTTCCTTATTTGAAGTGTATAAAATCCTAAAATTTAAGAGTTTAAGATTAATTATTATTTTTCATATATATATATATAGTTTATTTTATCCCCATTTGTCTGTTAAAAATTGAACTAAAAGATGTGAAAACTTCAAAAGTAGTTAGCTTTGTTTTGTAGAGCTCATGTTATTAATTTGATTAACAAATTATGATATTATTTCTTCTATGAATATTGAATATCCAGATCTTATGAAATTTATTGTTAGCACAAAAAATTTTATGAAATTAATTAAACTATGTTTTTCTTATAAAAATATTTTAGTAATTTCTTGAAAATATTTTTTCATGTTTTAAAAAACTGTTTATGAGTAATATGAATACGCGATTGATGAATAAAATCTTGAAGATAAGTTAACTTTACAGGTCTTCTTTTGTTTAATTGATTCAGGGTACTAAGTAACAAAACTATTTTTGATGCATTGAAGTAAAGAATTCAAGACACCCAATCAAGGTGGAGGGACTAATTATTTCAGTACCACAATGTATATTGCTTTGCGGCTTAGGAACTTACCAATATGATTTGGAGACTAAATGTCAAATTCGGCAAGTGTTTTGATGTCTAACATATGATAATAGAGATGAAGGAGATGAATAAATATTTTATTAGGTATATTCTCTTACGAAAGAATCTTTTTTCTTTTTGTATATAATTTAAATGCTTGATGTCAGACACACGTGCAATGCACGTATCCTAGACTAGTAACTAAAATAACATGTAATGGACTAAAAAACCATATCTGTCGTATGTAATTCAAGGTATTGGGTAAAAACTGAAATATAGATAATTATACATTTGCAAGCAATAAGTAGAAACTATTATTCATGTCTCTCTATTCTTCATCTTACTCTCATCACAAATATCTACAAATATAGATAAAAACCAAGAAGTACAATAAAATAGAGAGGCAACCTATGAAACAGACAGTAATGGCCAAACCAAGGGAATGTGATAAGGTAGAAAACATACCCGTTGCAAATGCAATTACAACTGCTAACATTGACAAGCACTGAAAAATACCTGCGAGATCATAAAACTTCTCTACAGCTTTCTTATTTTGATGAAATCTGCTTGAATCTGCCATGAGGAAGTAGATGAATATGGCAACAGCTGAGCATGTGAAGCAATGGCATCGGAAACAACAAATGCATGAAATGATGTTTTCCTTATTAGAATCGCCATTCCTTGATTAGGGATAACGGAATCGCTCTCAAAACCTCCTGGCAATGTGATACCAGCGGCAAAAGTGACTGTCATTATCAAAGTGGCCACAACAACATGGATTTAAGCTGACTTCATAATACTTTTGATTACCGTTTGATCTGCCTTTTTAGCTTTATCTTGATCATCTTCCCTCAGTTGCACTTTGACTCCTGTTCTCGTTTCAGCATTTGGATTGGGCACGTACTCGTACTTCCGCTTTACCTCAAAGTCACGTTTTCCAAATCGGCCAATGCTACACAAATGCTCCACCAATTTCTCCTGTTTTCATCAATTGTACAGTTTATATTGATTCAGTCAAAAAATTTAACACAGTAACTTGTCTAACTGAGAACTAATCTGTTCATAGCATCTAAAATAAATTCAGGCGAAGGTAGAGCGAGAAATAGAATTACAGTTTTACTTGACGTTTCAACGCCACATCAAGAATGGACAAAATCTGAAGATTTGTGAGTGCATGCAAATCGTTCTTTCGCTTGACATAATCCTTGAACTAGTATTTCAATATTTCACCAGCATATACTAAAGCGCAACCAGTATTTGAAAAAACAAAAGTACGGACGCTTACCTTCTCTGTTGTCACTGTGCATGACAATGCTATATCAAGTGGAGCCTGGTTTTGTTTGTTAAATGACATCTTCTTTGCTCTAGGATGGTTTATTAATTCAGGCACATGTTTACCAGAGGCAGCAAGCAAATGGAGAGCAGTGTTGCCGTCTCTATCTGGCTCATCAACAAGGCTGTCACACTTATCAGAGTCTAATAAGAAGCGGATTACCTTGTCTTGATTGTTCAGTACGGCAACATGAAGAGAATTTTGATTGTTGCTGTTAAGAATATCCCAACTATCAGGGAAGTGATTTAACAGCTCAATGATCATGTTTACATCACCTTCACTGGCTGCAATGTGAATTGCTGTCGTCCAGGCATTTTCACTGCCTGCCGGAAGGTACACTAAGGATTTTTTCCACGCCAGCATATCAGATAATACGTCCGCCAATCCTAATTTAACAGCATAGTGCAGAGAATTCCAACCCCATAAGTAAGGTTCCTCGCATAAAGGCTTATTCCATCGCCATAGTGATCTAATGCAATCTGGATGTGTCAGCACGATAAATGCGTAATAAGGGGTTAGATCATCTCAAAAATATAGTTGCACAATAGACATTACGAAATCATCAACACAAATCACAGATAAATGTTTTTTAGAGCGGTCGCATAACAAGTGATCTGAATGCTACATAAGTTGATTATAAGTTGATGCGGCTAATGGAGGATCCTATTGAGACTATCGACATGATTAATATGAATTTATACAGATGATGTTAATTATGGGAAAGTTGAATTAAGACGATGCACGATACTGCAAATTACAAAAAAATTGTACCTTTATGTTCCTGAATTACTGCTGCATGCAACGCCGTTCTATTAGATGGACCTGCAACATAAGTTGATTTCTTGCAGTACTCCAAGATATTAATCAAAGCATCATGAAAACCAGATTCAGCCGCCAAATAGAGTGGCGTCTCCTGTGCATGGTTAGGCGGAAATTCAAATTCAGGATCTTCTTTCACCAAGAGTTTAACCACATCTAGATGTTGGCTCCGTACGGCCTTGTGCAGGGATGTATCTCCACTAGCATCCGTCATCCTCATGAGTTTCTCCTTAGTATTATGATCTTCTATATGTACAAGTAACACACGTATTACTTCAGTGTGCCCTTCGTTAGCTGCGATGTGAAGAGCGGTTTCATTTTTCTTGTTTTGACAGCATAACATTGCCGGAGTAATCTTAAGGGCTTCTCTCACGAAATGGTAGCGGCCATAGAGGGTTGCAACATGGAGGACCGTGTTTTCCTTTGGAGTGACTTGGTATCCATTTTCGTCATCCCTTTTCAAATGATTAGCAAGTAGAAAATTGGCATCTCCTATATTGCCTCTCATCGCAGCATTATACAGGGTCGGATCCATTCCTTTTGATTTGGTGTTTTATCCAAAATATCCCAATGATAATCCTATGAGTCCTTTGCTTTCTCTGATGAAACATTATTATATAGGAAAAACTAGTTAGATTCTTAATGAATCTCAAAGAAGAAAGGGATCTGGTGCTTGCCTTGATCACAAGAAAGGGATTTTGATGTTTTCTTATTTTCGCTTTCATTATGGTTCTTTTCTCCTAAAAACAAACAAGTAGAGTAGTCACCGGAACAAAGAAAATCTTGTAGCAACTCAAATGAGCTAAAGATGAAACTTACCAAAACAATAATGGCGCTCGTTGGCTCCCATTGCCCCATGAAACTGGCAAATGTTGCTCCTTTTCCCTTTACTCAACATATGCTCTTCGTGGATCTACAACATCCAAACTGAAAACCAGCAGCACATTCGTGATAAATTGAATTTAAATTCATAAATAGTGAAGAAGAGGTCAATAGAAGGATACCTAGAAAAATGCTCCTAAAAAGGTCTTTTACCATTGTTGCATAAACACAACATATTCCTCTATAGAAGGCCCTATGGAGTAAAGGGAAGTGGATGAATTCTTGAAAAAAGAGGGAGAGAGCCTATATAAAATAGAAAATTTCATGAATAGATAGATTCAACGGTACAACAGACAGCGCTGCCTATCTGAAATCTTTGTGGAGGGGCTCAGATTAGCTACACATCCAAAATTGCAGGTACTGTGTTTAGCGAGGATGTTTTGATAAGCAGTGTGAAGACATATACTAGAATTAAAGCTCCAATCATATTGGAGAGGCAGTGGCATATTTGATTTGAGAGAGGAAAACTCCGATCGCACATCATATAGCTTACTCTAAAGTTGTAACGCCCCATGTTTCGGGCTAGAATGAAAACCATCATTTCTATGCGTAGATGGTCCAAAAGCCATTAATCCTATGCAAATTTTCCATGTTAATCAATTATGTAGTGTGGTAACCTATTTGAGCATGAATTGAGATCATAAAGGTCCCCTAACTCAAGGTCAAGTTGAAAGCTTTCCTATCGTTCGAGTTTTAGTGAGTGTTGAAACTTGAGTCAACTTCAATTGACCATAGCTCCTTTTATATAACGAACAGGGTGTCCTACTATATATCAAATGAAATATCTTCAAATTAGGTTTCCATCGATACCAAATTCGCCTAAAACGGACACTCGGTGAAGAAGTTAGAGCATTTTTAGTGTCAGCGTTCCCAATTGACTAGCCAGCGCGTCGCGATGAGCCTTAAATCGACAATTGTCAATTCCAGTAGCTCACCGTGATTCCAGCGCATCGCGGTGAAGCCTTTTATGGCATTCCAGTCCCGTATTTTAAATTCCAGGGTCAAATTAGACATTTCCCATGGCCCCAAACCCATCCAAACACGGGATTTAATCCCAAATACACCTAAATACATACACTTTCACCAAAATTCATCAAGAATGCTCTATAGGTTTCAAACAAGAATCCCAAATAATTCATGATTTAACTGTGGGTTTTCCTTAATTCTTCAAGATTCGGAATCCCCATTACGAGGGCTACAAGAGGCACTATCAATCGTACGTATCACATCCCAAAAGCTAGAGTTCATTCAAAAAGCTTTTAATTTAAGGTACGCGAGATTTTTCTAAAAATCTCATGGGCATAGAAATCATGCTTTAAGAAAGGAATTTTCAGATTTATGAATATAATCATGTTTTAGAAGTTTTGATGGTATTGTTTTGGTCTTTAGGCCTTCCCCAAATTGATTTGAATTGATATATGTATATATGTACATGTTTTAATGTTGATGATTGAATTGAGAGCATGATTCATGTGAAAAGTTCCTCTCTTGTTATGATTTTCTTTACTTATCATATGATATGGATTGTTTTTGAAAGTCATCTTGAAAAGCATGTTACGAAGTGTCTTAATTTATGAATGATTTGATTATGAATCTTGAATTCCAAAGCAAGGGCTATTTGTATTGGAAAAATGTTGATTTGTATTGGAAAAATGTTGAAAATACATATAATGAAAGAGTGCATGGATTTTGCCAAAAGCACATGACCACCTTATGTTTGAAGAGTTCTTGCATAGTTTTGACTTATGCTTTCGGAACATGAAATCTCTTATACTATTTGCATGTTTGGGTGGTCTGAACTAAGTTTTAATGAAAGAATTATGCATGATGCATTATGGCTTAGAAATAGAATGCATGTTTGAAATTAGATCTTTCAGATGTTGAAACTAGAAACATGCATGATTCAAAACAGGATAAAATTGGGCATAAAGAGAGTTTAGGTGGTTCCCCGAAGAAGGCGTGAGTTCAGACAACTCACTTCCCAAAACCGTGATTTGCCGATCCGGGTTTATTTATTACGCTGGCCTAGAGCCTTGTGGCGTATCAAATTTGATTCGGAAATAATCACGGATATGGGCTTAGGAGAGTGCGTGTTATACCCGAGCCTTGGCATGTGCAATTGAAGTGTAAAAGAGGCCCAAAATGCACCTAAATCAGCCCACAAATTACACTAGATGGGTGCCCACTCTTTGAAGGGCCTTTTGGTCATTTTAACTTATATTTTGTAATAGCTATAAAAGGGACATTGTAGGGTTTTAGACTTAGTTTTTGGATGATGTTGTAAGTCTTTAAGACACTGTAAAACACAAGTCCTCTCTTCTCTTTGGAGGCAAAACCGAAACTAGGATACAACAATAGGGTGGATTCTTTTTTTTTGTTGTTTGCTTGGAAACATTGATGCTTGGGAGGTGGATTCCGATCTTGTGTCTTTGTAAGAGATAGGCTTATTATTGTGTGTAGTGTTAAGGGTCTAAGATTGTCCATTCTTGAGTTCTTAAGATTATACCTTCATGTGGTCTATCTATCTATCCTTTTACCTTCTTGTAATCTTGTTTATTGTTTGTGTTGTAATCTTGTGTTCTTGTTGTTATTGTTAAATTCGAATCTTGTGTCTTCTTTTTTATCATCTTGTTCTTGTTGTTGTTTCTGTTTTGGTGTTAAAATACACATTGTATCTTGTATTCTTCCTGTTGATAGCGAATCCGAGAGTGGTCTTCATCTTGGTCCTCGGATCCTTAAGATTGTGGACTGATTTGGAGTGTGTTTTGTGCCTTCTGTTGTCATTCTTGTATCATTTGGTATGAAATCATGGCTTGATCTTGTTCCTACAAGATCAATATTGGGCTTGCTTTTTAAAATTTTTTAAAAAATTTGTTGAAAAGCTGAAAATTTCAGAAAAATTGCAATCTGTCCATTATTGTTGTCTTGGCCGAAATTGTGTTATTGCGGTGTTCGTGGCCGAGATTGTTCTTGAGTGTAGTTCTGGGAGTATTTTACTTGTCTTGTGTGTTTGTAGTGTTAGTTTTGTTCCTCACTAACACTTTGAGTCGATCCAAACTTGAGCTTGAATTGTTAATATTGTTGTTGTGAACAAAGTGTGGCCGATTGGATGTTGTTGTTGTTCTAGCCTTGATCGAGTTGAATGCCTTGTGTTATGGCATTGTTGTAGATCTTGAAAGGTTGTTTTTGTATTCTTGTTGTTCATCACACCCTTAACCCTTTGTAAAATCGAAAACTGTCACGACCCGAACCAGGGCCTGGCCGTGACGAGCATTTCGAACCATGGAGGCCCGAAACACCCCTATCTGTCTGATAATCATGCACATAATTCATGACAAAAGAAATGCGGAAGATACACAATATAACGGAAACATGGTCATAAATATAAAAAGAGACAATAACGGGGAGATAAGGTTCCCTCAACATCAATTATCCTCTGAACAACTGTCTGCGAAAATCTCTAACAAATGACTGAAACAATGTCTATCTGAAAACTGGGACAAGGCCCCCAGCAGACCCAAAAACTGAATATAAGATAAAAGGACTGCAGGACATAAAACCTTCCGAAACATAGAAGGCTCACCACTTGTCTCTGCAACTCTGTCTGAATGATGTACGGGTTCTCTTGACCCCTAGACTGGGCCTCTGAATCTGAGAGGTTGGAAAGGGGAGGGGGTCAGCACAAAAGTACTGGAACATAGAGATATCAAAGAAAAACATAATATTTTTACAAAAAATAGTTGAGAGCCATTATAAAGCAATTTCGTATCAAATCATTTGAAAACACATGGGGGTAATGCAATAGTTTTCACAACAATAATGAAATGCAACTGAGCTAGGTGGAATACCCTACATAATTTACACCAACTGTCAAACCTCGGTTGCCGCTGAGATTAGAGTATAAGTGAGGGAGAGACACTCAAGACCACACAACATGGTGTCTCCACCCAATGGTAGTGCCCAAGATCACTTGGCTCGGGCTCCTATCTATAGTCCCAATTTGGGAATGACATGAAGTCAAGTACACAGATCGCTTAGCCTGGTACCAATATTCCGTGTCGGCAAACACGTTATTCCAGCGATGAGCCCTTATATCTCAAACGCCTTCTTCGGGCATCCACCTTTCTCATGTAAAATCAATGCATTCAAATTTCATTTTTTTTCAATCACATATCGTATTTTGAAGGGTATCGTCATATCCGACTTGCAAGTCATCAATGTCACATCCGCATATGCATAATCATGTAAAAACCAAGGTGCTTCATTATTTACAAGTGGTGAACAATATTTACTTCAAATTCATGCTCTCCTTTGTTGATCACAATATAATATGGAGTATCGAAACATTATCATGGGAATTTGAAAACAATTTATCATTCATATTTATCAACTTCCATGGAAAATCTCAAATCACATATGCATGGTTTCAACCATTGAAGTATATAGGCAAACAATTCCCATGACATAAAGAAAATGACTTAGAAATCATATTGAAAGCAAGATATTAGCATTTGATTGAAAACCCCCATTTAAAAGCATGCATGTTCATAAAACTACACCCATGAGATTTTTGGATAACCCCACGTACCTCGATTACTATGAATATTAGGTTCTCCTTGAAGCCTACGTTGAGAGGATTCCAAATATGTAATTAGTTTCTAAAACCCACGGTTGAATCTTGAGTAGCTTGGGTTTTTATTTTGAAACCCTAAGGAGAATCTTGAGCACTTTTGATGAAAGAATATGTATTTTGGGGTCCTTGGGACTAAATCTCATGTTTTAGGGCTAAGTAAGGGTGGAAAAGGACAGCTTTGTCCTCAACACGGAGTGTTTAAATCACCAGAATTCCTTACATAGGCGCCGCCTATCCCATCTCCTATGTTCACATAGGCGCCGCCTAGGCTATCGCCTATGTTCACATAGGCGCCGCCTAGGAAATTGCCTATGCTTTCCAGTGGCCATGGGCTATTGGTTAGGCGTCGCTTATCACTTTGAAAGGCCATAACTTCTTGCTCGGGTGTCAGATTTTAGCCAAATTGGAATCGTTGGACAGCTAAATCGAATACCTATCATTTGACACATAGTAGGTTCCCTAACTCGACATATACAGAGAGTTATGGTCGAGGGATGATGACACACTTTACAACGTCCAATAAAACTTAGTCGATCAAAATAGTTTCAACTCGTCGTTGAGTTGAAGGACCTCTATGGTCTAAATTCAAGTTTGAGTGAATTTCACATACTACACGATAATTAACATGCCGTATTGGCATAGGATTTTATGGCTTTGGGATTAATAATGCATCAAAATCATGGTCTATATTGTAGCCCGAATTGTGGGGCGTTACATTATCCCCCCCTTAGGATCATTCGTCCCCGAATGATGATGCGGGACACAGACAGACACTATTTTAAGCATAATAAAGGACTAGGATTGATAAGATAGGAATAGTACTTTCTGTCTCCTCCTTCATTAAAGCAAACAAATTGGGATATCTAATTCTCATGTCATCTTCTGACTCCCAAGTTGCTTCTTCGACTTTCTGATTCCTCCACAGTACCTTTACTGAGGCTATCTCTTTGCTCCTTAGCTTTCGAACTTGGCGATCTAAAATTTCAATGGGCTCTTCTTCGTAAGACAAGGAGTCTGTCACTTTGATACCCTCTACTGGAAATACCATAGAATGATGTCCAATGCATTTCTTTAACATGGATACATGGAATACCGGATGAATGGAACCAAAACTTGCAGGCAATTCTAACTCATATGCAACTGTACCAATCCTTTTTAAAATCTGATATGGCCCTACATAATGAGGGCTCAATTTACCCCTTTTCCAAACTGCATAACTCCTTTCATAGGAGAAACCTTGAGAAACACCGAATCACCAATTTCAAACTCTAGTTCTCTTCTCCAAACATCGGCATAGGACTTCTGACGACTCTGAGCAGTCTTGAGTCATTCTCTAATGATCTTCACTTTCTCTATCACCTGATGAACAAGATCAGGCCCATAAAACTGACTCTCACCCACTTCATACCATCCTATCAGAGACCTACATTTCCTCCCATACAAAGCCTCAAAAGGGGCCATCTTGATGCTGGCATGGTAACTATTATTGTAAGCAAATTCAACCAGTGGCAGGTGATCTACCAAACTACCTTTGAAATCAATGATGCATGCCCTCAACATATCTTCAAGGGTCTGAATGGTACGCTCATCTTCCCCATCCGTCTGAGGGTGGAAAGCTGTGCTCAAATTCACTTGTGTACCTAAACCCTTCTGAAAAGATCTCCAAAACTGAGATGAAAACTGCGTACCTCTATCGTATATAATGGACACTGGTGCCCCATGAAATCAAAATATCTCATCAATGTAAATCTTAGCATAAACCTCTCCCGAATAATTAGTCCTCACAGGCAAAAAGTGGGCTGACTTGGTCAACCGATCTACAATCACCCATATAGAATCATACTGGTTTCGGGATCTCGTAAGTCCTGTAATGAAGTCCATGTTTATCATCTCCCACTTCCATAAAGGCAGGGCTATCTCTTAGGAAGTACCACCTGGCCTCATGTGTTCTACCTTCACTTGTTGACAGTTCAAACACTTAGACACAAAATCAGCTACATCACGTTTCATGTTACTCCACCAATACAAGGTTTTCAGATCATGGTACATCTTAGTAGAGCCTGGGTGAATGACATACCTCGAAGTGTACACCTCATTAAGGATTCTTTCCCGTAGCCCATTGACATTCGGGATGCACAACCTACCCTGAAATCTCAGAATACCATCACCACCAATTTCAAACGTCATAACCTTTTGTTGACCCACATCTTTCTTGATTTGCATCAAGATGGGATCTTCAACCTGCTTCTCCTTAACTTCAGTACAAAGAGATGACTTAGCCAACTCATGAAAAATCACCCCTCCATCTTCGAAATCTAAGAGTCGCACTCCCAGATTTGCAAGGCAGTGAATATCCTTCACTATCTCTTTCTTTCTTTCTTCTACATGAGAAAGGCTGCCCATAGACAACCTGCTGAGGGAGTCGGCTACAACATTTGCCTTGCTCGGATGGTAATGCAGACTAATATCATAGTCTTTCAAAAGCTCCATCCAACGCCTCTTCCTGAGGTTCAATTCTTTCTGTGAGAAAACATACTGTAAACTCTTATGGTCAGTATAAATATCAACATGCACTCCATAGAGATAGTGCCTCCAGATTCTAAGTGCAAACACCATGGATGCTAACTCCAAGTCATGAGTGGGGTAATTGCGCTCATGCACCTTTAACTTCTTAGATGCATAAGCTATCACCTTACCACGCTGCATCTGTCACACCCCATTTTCAACTCCAAAAGAATATATTTTATGGCTTCGAAAGGGTTTTTATTATTAAAGTGACAAAATGAAGATTTGTTTCGAAAAGGATTTATTATATTCCAAAAATCAGAGTCGCCACTTGGCATAAATCGGGTGTGCCAAGTCACCCGTGGATATCCTTTTTCAAAACGGTTTTGACTCTGTAACACTAATCCGCGAACAGAGATTTTGGTTAAGGAATTCTGTTGACCGAGGGGAAGGTGTTAGGCACCCCTCAATCCCGTGGTTCGACCACGGTCGCTTGGTGGAGCACATCGGCTAATTTGACACTGCGAATGTATAAATCACATAAAACACGCAAAACAATCAAGCAAGCAAACAAAATAAAACAATCCAAAATTTAGCGTCTAGTTCAATTTATTACAAACCGAAATAAAAATACTGAAATGACCTACACTAGTCCTAAACTATGCTTTACCCAATACCTCGGGCCTTGATCACGAACATCCTTCGCGTACAAAATTCTTCGGGGCATTCCCCGGTGAGTAAATACAAATGACCTCGGGGCATTCCCCGGCTAAATGAATACACTTTTCAAATGCGATAAAAAAACATTCAACAAACATTCCAAGCATTCCCACAATCCAACAATTCTAAATTTGCCTACCCACACCTACATTTGCCTATTCATTTCAACATACCATGATTCTATCGTGTTCCGACAATATTCATGTTTATTCTGAATTCAACAATAATAAACCAAAAATTAATTTAGATTCGCCCATTTTATTAATTTCTCAATTCCAACCCCCACCTAGCTTCGTTTCCATCAATTACACCAAACATTACTCCAATTCATTCCACGTATCACATCGTCAAACACATAAAACATCATAACATCGACAAAATCCACCAACCATGATCACACCACACATAATCACAACAATTCAACCAATCAAGGCAAAGAAAAGAGAGCGAGTTAAGAGAATGGACCTCAATGGAACTTGTTTTCGTTGATAATAAAGAAATCCGAAACCGAAATCCTCAAATGGGAGCCTCAACAATGAACCAACTCGATACAAAACCCGAACTTAAGGTCCGATCCAAATACCAAATCCACGAGACGTCCGAACAGATCGAAATCTTACCCAAACCTGACCGAAATCAACCCACGACCCCCCCAAAAATCTGATAGAAACTGAAACCGAGTGGAATCAAGCTCAGGCGAGTTGACGACAACAACACCAGCTGGGATAGATCGGATTTTGGCTAAGTCTCATCCCAATATTGAAAGAAAATGAAGAATTTTTTGGTGAGTTTATGACTGATTCAACCCATTCCTGACGACGAACATCGATTCCGGCGTGGATACCACCGGAAAACTCTAACCCGCCGATCTCTCTCTCTTTGTCACTCTCTCTGCTACTCTCTCTCTCTCTCGATTCTATGTGTGTGTGTGCGATTTCTGGTTCTTGTTTTGCATGGAGAAGAGCCGAAAAAGAAAGAGAAAAAAAATGGAGTTTATTTTTTCGTGGGTCTCATTTCCCTATCCATGAATGTGTGTTGTGTTATTATTCATGTGAAGGAGTGTATTCTACCTGGAATGGAAATTATCTGCCCAAATAGTGTATGTGCGTGGATGATTTGTTCTGTGTGTAAATGGTGGAAAATATGGAGAGTATCTGCGCCCCTTCTCTGTATGTGTATATGAATATATGGAGAAAAAATGGGCCTTCTCAGATGTGTCCCTATTGTGTGTTAATGGTGTGGGTGTGAGTGACGTGAGTAGTGGGGTGGGGGTAGGGGTAGGGGTAGGGTGTGATGTGTTTTATTTTGATTGTGTAGGTTGTTAGGATAAGATGTAAAGGGGTTAGGATAGGATAGAATTTGTTAGAGAGTTTGTAATTTTTTTTTTTTTTGTATTTTTTGTGGGGTAAATCACATGGGTGAGGGTATATAGTAAGGTGAGCTAAAAAATGGATAAAAATTTAATTTTGGGAGGACAAAATTAGGTGTCTACAGCATGCCCCCTTTGAATGTAAACACGAAGTTTTTTCAGACAAAGAAGTAGACAATGAGATAGAATTTTGTCCCGACCATTATTCAAAGAGAATGAAACAAAAGAGAGGAGGGAAACCGAGTCTACACTTAGGAAATCCTACCTACCCAAGTTACGAAGGAATCAATTGACACATATCTCAAAGGATTAGAAGAATATGGACGATACCGAGTTGGAGAGTCGAGTGAGGTTCCATCGAGGTTCCGGTCCACGGCTCTGTCATTACATAAAAATGAAAATTACAAGTTAAAGAATAAATGAAATTACAAAAATCCTATCTATACAGCTTCTTTTGGACTCTTGACTTGAGTTTCATCACCCTATTCTTCAGGCGGGCTCCTGACTTGCTATTTCTTAACTTGTTTCTTGCCTTTCAATTTCTTCACCCTGTTCTCCAGGCGGGTTCCTGACTTGCTATTTCATCAACTTGTTGCCATGCTTTCAACTTCTGCACCCTGTTCTGCAGGCGGACTCCTGACTTGCTATTTTTTCAATCTGTTGCTATGTTTTCAATTTCTTCACCCTGTTCTGCAGGCGGGCTCCTGACTTGCTATTTCATCAACTTGTTGCTATGCTTTCAATTTCTTCACCCTGTTCTGCAGGCGGGCTCCTGACTTGCTATTTTATCAACTTGTTTCTATTCTTTTAATTTTTTTTTCACCCTGTTCTGTAGGCAGGCTCCTGACTTGCTATTTTTCAATCTGTTTAACTTTCAATTTCTTCACCTTGTTGCTTGGTTTACCATTTATTCGCCCTGTGCTTCGGGCATTCTCCTGAAATCACATCAAAACTGGAAAAAAAAAATTATCCCAAACAAAGAAATGCATTTTCTATGAGTTAATTGGAATGACTCGACTAAAAGGCACGTCTTATAGGAATCAAAGGGGATGACTCGACTAAAAGGTACGTCTTATAGGAATCAAAGGGGATGACTCGACTAAAAGGTACGTCTTATAGGAATCAAAGGGAATGACTCGACTAAAAGGTACGTCTTATAGGAATCAATAGGAATGACTAGACTAAAAGGTACGTCTTATAGGAATCAATAGGAATGACTTGACTAAAAGGTACGTCTTATAGGAATCAATGGGGATGACTCGACTAAAAGGTATGTCTTATAGGAATCAAAGGGGATGACTCGACTAAAAGGTACATCTTATAGGAATCAATAGGAATGACTCGACTAAAAGGTACGTCTTATAGGAATCAAAGGGAATGACTCGACTAAAAGGTACGTCTTATAGGAATCAATAGGAATGACTCGACTAAAAGGTATGTCTTATAGGAATCAATGGGGATGACTCGACTAAAAGGTACGTCTTATAGGAATCAAAGGGGATGACTCGACTAAGAGGTACGTCTTATAGGAATCAATAGGAATGACTCGACTAAAAGGTACGTCTTATAGGAATCAAAGGGGATGACTAAAAGGTACATCTTATAGGAATCAAAGGGGATGACTCGACTAAAAGGTACGTCTTATAGGAATCAAAGGAAATGACTCGACTAAAAGGTACGTCTTTTAGGAATCAAGGGAAATGAATCGACTAAAAGGTACGTCTTATAGGAATCAAAGGGGATGACTCGACTAAAAGGTACATCTTATAGGAATCAGAGGGAATGACTCAACTAAAAGGTACGTCTTATAAGAATCAAAGGGGATGACTCAACTAAAAGGTACGTCTTATAGGAATTAAGGGAAATGACTCGACTAAAAGGTACGTCTTCTAGGGGTCAAAGGGGATGACTCGACTAAAAGGTACGTCTTATAGGAATCCAAGGGGATGACTCGACTAAAAGGTATGTCTTATAGGAATCAAAGGGGATGACTCGACTAAAAGGTACGTCTTATAGGAATCAAGGGAAATGACTCGACTAAAAGGTACGTCTTATAGGAATCAAAGGGGATGACTCGACTAAAAGGTACGTCTTCTAGGGGTCAAAGGGGATGAATCGACTAAAAGGTACGTCTTATAGGAATAAATAGGAATGACTCGACTAAAAGGTACGTCTTATAGGAATCAAAGGGGATGACTCGACTAAAAGGTACGTCTTATAGGAATCAAAGGGGATGACTCGACTAAAAGGTACGTCTTATAGGAATCAAAGGGGAATGACTCGACTAAAAGGTACGTCTTATAGGAATCAAAGGGGATGACTCGACTAAAAGGTACGTCTTCTAGGAATCAAAGGAAATGACTCGACTAAAAGGTACGTCTTTTAGGAACCAAGGGAAATGACTCGACTAAAAGGTACGTCTTATAGGAATCAAAGGGGATAACTCGACTAAAAGGTACGTCTTATAGGAATCAGAGGGGATGACTCGACTAAAAGGTACGTCTTATAGGAATCAAAGGGGATGACTCGACTAAAAGGTACGTCTTATAGGAATCAAGGGAAATGACTCGACTAAAAGGTACGTCTTCTAGGGGTCAAAGGGGATGACTTCAACTAAAAGGTACGTCTTATAGGAATCAATAGGAATGACTCGACTAAAAGGTACGTCTTATAGGAATCAAAGGGGATGACTAGACTAAAAGGTACGTCTTATAGGAATCAAAGGGGATGACTCGACTAAAAGGTATGTCTTATAGGAATCAAAGTGGAATGACTCGACTAAAAGGTACGTCTTATAGGAATCAAAGGGGATGACTCGACTAAAAGGTACGTCTTCTAGGTATCAAGACTTAAGTTAGGAAGTGCATTACCTCAGAAGCAAAATTCAAATTACCCAATCAAGGAAGTGTGTTTCCTTATCAATGTTGTTTGAATTATCAAAACAATGAAGTGTTTCTCCTTACCAAAGTTGCTTGAATTAAAAACATGTGGAGCAACCTTGCCTCTTGCATTTGTTGAGGTAAGAAATTACGGCATTTGATGTTTAGGCTCTGAAATGCTTGATCTGAATGCAACATGTATTCCTATTACATACAAAGAAAACTTGTGAGTTTAAAAACATGGTGGCTAGTTTGTCGCTTTGGCTTTTGAGGCAATTGCTCCTGCCCCCGTCACATTTAGCTTTGCTTCCAACCATTAGCATATGTCATTGACTTGCTGTATCATTGACTCAAACTCAGCTTATTAAGAGTGACTCTGAAACAAACACAGTATTTCTGTTTGTCATGTTTCTCAAATAAACCCTTTGAACCTTGGTATGTCCATGAGTTCCCTGACTTCTCTGTTGACAAAACTTCCTGCATGCCCCTTTTTTTGGGTTCACAATCATGTCTCTTTCATGTGCTTGCTTTTCTCTTACTTTGTACAATTAAAGAAGCTGGTAGCCAGTTTTGAAATCTTTTCTCACTTGTTTTGACACGGACTTGACTAAAAAACAAGAAACGAAAAAAAAGATTGACAATTTTTGTTTTGATAACTGACTCAAGAAAGATAAAATTAAAATAAAGAGAAGAAAGAAAAGACAATGAATGTCCCCTTTTAAAACAAACAAACAAAAATTCATCTAAAAATGACCGTCAACACTAATGATTATGCCATGCATTTTGAATTAAGCAGCTTGATCTTTTCATCCAAACTTTCTACCCATTATTGTTGAGTTAATGGCCTTGAAACTGAGTTGCTTTCTTAGGTCAATTTCATTTAAGACCCCATTCGGCTAGTGGCGCCTTGAAGGGTTTTCTCCAACAAGCTTCTTTCATTTTCTCTCGGCTCACTATCGCCTAATGGTGCCCGTAAGGGTTTTCACCAATAAGACTCTCTCATTTTTATTTCTCTCAACTTACCATCGCCTTATGATGCCCGTAAGGGTTTTCACCAATAAGACTCTCTCATTTTTATTTCTCTCTTGATTCCCTATGCTGAGGAAGACAAATAGTTCCCAAATGCATTATCATATTCCTTGCATGCTCCGCCTTAACATTCTCAAAGATTGATATGGAGGTCTTTCTTTGGTTGTAACTTGGCTTTTGGATAAGGTTAGAAAGAAAGGATGGCATGGGGCCCAAACGACACTTGAAGTGGGGTAGGACTTACAACTTTTGGAATCGACTCAAACAATGAGGATTAACTCATGCCCCAGTTTCTTTTGACTGGGTGACTCTAAATTGTTTATTTGGTTGGACCGAGCCCTGAGTGGGGAAGCCTACATATCTCACCCTCGAGAGAGGAGAATCAGGTCATGCGTAGTTCTGGCAGCTTGTCCTTTTGCTTTGATCTGATTTTTTATTCGCTATTTTCACTTTGCGATTTTTTTTTCTAACTCTATTTTTCTTGACACTCTTTTTTGGAAACATTTTTGTCTCTTCTTTTTGTAACTTTTGACTTTATCTTTTGCTCAACACTATTCTTTGAACTTTGCTTACTCTATCTTGATTCCAAAAGAGGGGTATGAAAGAAAATAACACTAAGGTTCAAATGGGGTAAACAAAGGATGACACGATGTTTAGATGGCAGAACGAAATGCCTTCATCATATCAATCTTTGAAAATGCAAGTACATATCATGCAATATGAAAGTGCACGATCAAGATCACTTATGAAATGTTTTACAACACTAACTTGCCCCGAGCATCTGTGCCACCTCTTTTCTACACTTGCCCAGCATACAGCTCCACTTTGTTGTACATTCCTCATGCTGAAGGACTCATGACTTCGTGGAGCTAATTTTCTTCCCGTTCCTCTTGATAGGATCACGTAGACACTGTTTGACCTAATTAAGACATGTCTTTCAATTGAAGACCAAGTTATTCTCATGATTTTCAAAATAATAGCCTTAATTTTCAAAGAAGGTTTCAATTTGATCACCAAATGCCCCAGCACTCTATCTATTTCCTCGGATGCTCTCTTTTTCTAACTTTAACCCTCTGATTCAATGTTCATTCTTAAACCGGATGTTAAGATCTAGCTGTAAATTTCATATCATATCACTAGAGTCAACATAAAATGTACTATGTAAAAAAGAAGAAGCAACAACACATATTTAAAACACAAAGAAAAAGGGGACACTCCATTTAATAAAAATGAAAGATAGAAGGGTTTGAGCATAAACGACAAAGGGACAAAACAAGATAAATACTAAACTACAACCCTGAAATAATTTGGAGAACAGAAAATAAAACAAAACAAGCTACCAAACCCCTTCCTGGTAAGGAGAGAGGTGACTTCTCAATTGCTCAGCCTGACATCTTAGCCACTGGTTTGCATATCAGCATGACTAGAGTTTCCCTCACTATCAATGTTCTGCACCATAATTGATCCATCATGAATCATATTTTTAATTTCTCTTTTCAAATCTCGACAATCTTCAATACTATGACCCTGAGCCTCAGAATGATATGCACATCGTGCGTTAGGATCAAAATTTCTTGAACGTCGATTAAGGGTATGCCCAAGGAGAGGAGTGATCATTATTTCCTGTACCAATCTTTGAAATAAACTGGCATATGACTCTCCAATTGGTGTGAAGCTATCTCTCGACTTTTGCCTCATTTCATTGTTTGGCTTGGCTAGAAAATCTGGCTTAGAAGGGTTTTGGCATGTTTGTGGAGTTAGAGGATGACTCTGGGGCGTTGGGGAATGACATTGTGGGTAAGATGAGGGTTGATCATGTGGTTGTGCATTATACACTGGATATGGATGTGGAGGAACAGAGTACAATGGATTTTGGGAGTGATTATGTGGAGCCTGGGCATAAACTTGAGCTTGAGCCTGAGATCGACGACGACGTGGTCTTCTTGACCTTTCTTGCTGTCCAACTATAATTGGAGATGCATCTTCCTCATTCTTTTCCTCCCCAACACTTCCTGAACCCTTTTGAATTACTTGAGTAGTCGCTTTCAATGTTGCAAAACTCACAATGCGACCAGTCTTAATTCCCTCTTCTATCATCTCCCCCATTTTAAGGACCTCAATGAACGGCTTGCCTAATGCAGGTAACAAGTGTTGATAATATGTTTCGTCCTGTGCTTGAATAAACACCTCCACTATTTTGCTTTCTTTCATTGGCGGTTTTACTCTAGCAGCTTGTTCGCGCCATCTAATTGCATACTCTCTGAAACTCTCAGTATTTTTCTTTGTTATACTAATTAGGGATTTTTCGTCAGGGATCAACTCCACATTGTATTGAAATTGTTGCACAAATTTGTTAGCTAGGTCATCCCAACTAATCCATTTGTCAATGTCTTGGTCAACAAACCATTCTGAAGCTAGACCTGAAAGACTCTCACCGAAATATGCCATGAGTAATTCTTCCTTTCCTCCAGCGCCCCTTAGCTGGTTGGAATAGCGTCTCAAATGTGCTACAGGATCGCCATGTCCATCATACTTCTCAAACTTTGGTATTTTAAAATCAAGAGGAAGATGTACACCAGGAAACATGCACAGATCTTTATATGAGACACTTTTGTACCCCCCAAGTCCTTGCAAGTTTTTCATAGTCAGTTCCAAACTTCTCAATTTTCTGGCTATTTCCTCTTGTTCTTCTGGCATAACAGGCTTCTCAGTGTTAGGAGGAAATTCAGGAGGTTGAGGGCAATCGTAAGGACCAGTTGACTTAAATGTAGGTTCGAGAGCATAATGATGATCACTAAAAATATTCAATGCAGGCTCTCTTGTAGAGTAGGGAGGCACAACGTGTGGATGAACATCAAAAGTAGGAGCTTCAGGTGGGGGTGGCGCCACAAAAGCATGAACAATAGCTGGAGCCGAGTATGTGGTAGCCTTGGATTGGGGAGTGAAGAAATGAACATTGGAAATGGTTGGATATTGTTGCCTCGGAGTCGATCCTGATGCATGTTGTGTCATATCAACAAAAATGGGAAATTGTGCATGTGACACGGGAGGCAAGCTAGAAAGATATTCCAGATTATCCGTGGGAACTGGAGGAGGCGGCAACCCATTAGCCCAAGCTCGATGCATTTATATTATTTGCCGCCTTAATTTCCAAATCTCTTCATTATCTCCTACATTCTCATTCCCCGAACTCCCTATCTGATTAGTGACAACTAACTCGGTATCCTTGTTATCCATAACTTCCTCTGTGACTTGGAGCAATATGGAGGACCAGCCAAAATGCCACCAACCAACCACCTTAAACTAGCTTGACAAGAGATAGCAAATGGTTAGAGTTCAACAGTTTTTCAAAACCTCTTTTTTTTTTCCTTAAAAAGATCACCGAACCCAAGAAGGGCGCCTACGTATCTCACCCCCGAAAGGGGAGAATCAGGTGTGCGTAGTTCTTGAAGTTTTGCCAAAATGGCCAATTAAACTTTTTCCTTTCTTTTTTTTCTTTTCAAAAAGAGAAGAAAATAACAAATTGTCAAAAGAATAGACTCTTTTTGCATTTTCACGTTTAAAATTCATATACAAAATGAAACCTATGATTACCAAAGAAAAATCTTTTTTTTTTTTGGATTTTCAATTTTGAATTTCATATGAAAATGAAACTTGAACCTATTAAAGAAAAATCTTTTTGTAGCTTTCGTTTAAAGATGTATATGAAACACTTACTCTAAATAAAGAGTGAAGAATTTTTTTTTTGAATTTTTGAAATAAGATCAACCAAAAATGAAACCTACGACTATTGAGGAAAATCATTTTTTTTTATTTTCAAGATATGTATGAAACACCTACTCTAAATAAAGAGTGAAGAAAATCTTTTTGAATTTTTTAAATAAGATCCCCGAACCAACAATAGGCTGCCTACGTATCTCACATCCCGAAAGAGGAGAATCAGGGGTGCGTAGTTCGTCCAAATTGGACACTTAATGATTAACTAATAAATTGACCCTAACTTAAGAGACAACCAAAAACAAACGAATGAATTTTTTTTTGGATTTTCAACTAGACATTTCAACTAAGACTGACACCACCAAATTATGAAAAAAAATCTTTTTGGTATTTTGTTTTTGACAAATAAGTAGGAAAGGCAAACAAAACCCTCTTTTTTTTTTTTGAACTTACGGTACTTGGCAAAACGTAAAAAATCTTTTTGAGTTTTGGATCGTGAAAGCTTGCTAAAGAAAGCAAAAGGAAAATCTTTTTTGATTTTTTTTGTCTTTTTTTTTTTTTTTTTTTGAATTTTTGATCGTGGAAAACAAACGCCATAAAGAACCTAAAAACTACGAAACTCTTCTTTGATTCACCTTTTCACTTTTTTTTTTCAAGCACACCTTACTTCTAACACATGCTTTCCCGAATCAGTCCGTCAAATGACCATGTTACCCTTAAAGATGCAATATTTAGCACGTAGGAATGATTTAGTGGTGAGTCTCCTACAAACGACCGTGTGGGCCCAGCTAGGTCTTAATATGATGCACATAAGAATGACCTAAAGGCTGACCTACGTTGTGGTTCACTAACAAGGCCGTTCGGGGGAGCATATGATCGATAGTGGCTGGTTTGCTTTCCACCTACTCCATACATCCAACGGCTCCCCCCCTAAAATAAAGGTGACTCAACTAGAGTTCGTGCGCACAACGTGCGCTCTGAGACTTGTTGCAGAAAGAATGACTCGGGTTATGCACATGATGTCAGATATAAAAGCGGTAACACATAGGATAAATACTGTAAACAAAGAGCACGAAAATACACAAAAGTGAAAACACAAACAAAAATCACAAACAATGCTTATACACTCATAATGCCAAACAAAGCCGATACGACTCCAAAAAAGCTCGGATTCTGAAATCTCCCCAGCAGAGTCGCCAGAGCTGTCACACCCCATTTTCAAATCCAAAAGAATATATTTTATGGCTTCGAAAGGGTTTTTATTATTAAAGTAACAAAATGAAGATTTGTTTTGAAAAGGATTTATTATATTCCAAAACTCAGAGTCACCACTTGGCATAAATCGGGTGTGCCAAGTCACCCGTGGATATCCTTTTTCAAAACGGTTTTGACTCTGTAACACTAATCCGCGAACAGAGATTCCGGTTAAGGAATTCTGTTAACCGAGGGAAAGGTGTTAGGCACCCCTCAATCCTGTGGTTCGACCATGGTCGCTTGGTGGAGCACATCGGCTAATTTGACACTGCGAATGTATAAATCACATAAAACACGCAAAACAATCAAGCAAGCAAACAAAATAAAACAATCCAAAATTTAGCGTCCAGTTCAATTTATTACAAACCAAAATAAAAATACTGAAATGACCTACACTAGTCCTAAACTATGCTTTACCCGATACCTCGGGCCTTGATCACGAACATCCTTCGCGTACAAAATTCTTCGGGGCATTCCTCGGTGAGTAAATACAAATGACCTCGGGGCATTCCCCGGCTAAATGAATACACTTTTCACATGCGATAAAAAAAACATTCAACAAACATTCCAAGCATTCCCACAATCCAACAATTCTAAATTTGCCTACCCACACCTACATTTACCTATTCATTTCAACATACCATGATTCTATCGTGTTCCGACAATATTCATGTTTATTCCGAATTCAACAATAATAAACCAAAAATTAATTTAGATTCGCCCATTTTATTAATTTCTCAATTCCAACCCCCCACCTAGCTTCGTTTCCATCAATTACACCAAACATTACTCCAATTCATTCCACGTATCACATCGTCAAACACATAAAACATCATAACATTGACAAAATCCACCAACCATGATCACACCACACATAATCACAACAATTCAACCAATCAAGGCAAAGAAAAGAGAGCGAGTTAAGAGAATGGACCTCAATGGAACTTGTTTTCGTTGATAATAAGGAAATCCGAAACCGAAATCCTCAAATGGGAGCCTCAACAACGAACCAACTCGATACAAAACCCAAACTTAAGGTCCGATCCAAATACCAAATCCACGAGACGTCCGAACAGATCAAAATCTAACCCAGACCTGACCGAACTCAACCCACGACCCCTCCAAACATCCGATAGAAACTGAAACCAAGTGGAATCGAGCTCAGGCGAGTTGACGACAACAACACCAGCTGGGATAGATCGGATTCTGGCTAAGTCTCGCCCCAATATCGAAAGAAAATGAAGAATTTTTCGGTGAGTTTATGATTGATTCAACCCATTCCTGACGACGAACATCGATTCCGGCGTGGATACCGCTGAAAAACTCTAACCCGCCAATCTCTCTCTCTCTTTGTCACTCTCTCTCTCGATTCTATGTGTGTGTGTGCAATTTCTGGTTCTTGTTGTGCGTGGAGAAGAGCCGAAAAAGAAAGAGAAAAAAAATGGAGTTTATTTTTTCGTGGGTCTCATTTCCTACCCATTAATGTGTGTTGTGTGCTTATTCATGTGAAGGAGTGTATTCTTGCTGGAATGGAAATTATCTGCCCAAATTGTGTATGTGCGTGGATGATTTGTTCTGTGTGTAAATGGTGGAAAATATGGAGAGTATCTGCGCCCCTTCTCTGTATGTGTATATGAACATATGGAGAAAAAATGGGCCTTCTCAGATGTGTCCCTATTGTGTGTTAATGGTGTGGGTGTGAGTGATATGAGTAGTGGGGTGGGGGTAGGGGTAGGGGTAGGGTGTGATGTGTTTTATTTTGATTGGGTAGGTTGTTAGGATAAGATGTAAAGGGGTTAGGATAGGATAGAATTTGTTAGGGAGTTTGTTATTTTTTTTTTTGTATTTTTTGTGGGGTAAATCACATGGGTGAGGGTATATAGTAAGGTGAGCTAAAAAATGGATAAAAATTTAATTTTGGGAGGACAAAATTAGGTGTCTACAGCACATCAATACAAAACTAAGTCCCAATCGGGACGCATCACAGTAAACCACAAAATCTTCTACACCCTCGGGAAGGGTCAAAACAGGAGCAATTGTCAGCTTGTCATTCAATTTCTCAAAATTGTTTTCACACAAGTCAGACCACACAAACTTCATCTTTTTCTGAGTCAGTTTAGTAAGCGGAGCAGCTATGGAAGAAAAACTCTCTACAAACCTTCTGTAATACCCCGCCAAACCCAAGAAGCTCCGAATATCGGTTGGAGTCGTGGGCCTGGGACATTTTCTCATTGCTTCAACTTTATGGGGACCCACTCTTATCCCATCACTGGACACAATATGCCCCAGGAAGGCAATATCATCTAACCAGAATTCACACTTAGAAAATTTGGCATACAACTGATGATCCTTAAGGGTCTGAAGGATAATTCAGAGGTGATTGGCGTGATCCTTTTTACTCTAAGAATAGATCAGAATATCATCAATAAATACAATGACGAACAAGTCAAGAAACTGACGGAACACTCTATTCATAAGATCCATGAAGGCTGCAGGGGCGTTAGTCAACCCGTAGGACATGACTAGAAATTTGTAGTGACCATATCGGGTTCGAAAGGCTGTCTTGGGTATGTCTGACTCCATAACTTTCAACTGATGATAACCCGAACAAAGGTCTATTTTTGAAAAGCTCTTGGCACCTTGAAACTGGTCAAAAAGATCGTCAATCCTAGGAAAAGGATATTTATTTTTAATCGTGACCTTATTCAGTTGACAGTAGTCTATGCACATCCGAAGGGACCCATCCTTCTTTCGCACGAAGAGCACGGGCGCACCCCATGGGGAAACACTAGGACGAATAAAACCTTTGTCTAAGAGGTCTACAAGCTGTTTCTTTAACTCCTTTATTTCTATGGGAGCCATTCTATATGGCGGAATGGAAATAGGATGAGTGTCTGGCAACACATCAATGCCAAAATTTATCTCCCTATCAGGGGGTATCCCTGGGAGATCTTCGGGAAAGACTTCTGGGAATTCATTCACTACAGGGACTGACTGCAGAGGAAGGTTTCCAACTTTTGAATCTTTTACTCGGATTAGATGATACATACAACCTTTGGAGATAAGCTTTCGAGCTCTAAGATAAGAGATAAAGAGACCTCTAGGTTCCACAGAACTCCCTGCCCAAACAATTGGTGTCTCATTCGGAAAAAAAAGTGACCTTTCGAGTTCTGCAATCAAGGGTGGCATAACACGAATGAAGCCAGTCCATCCCAAGGATGGCATCAAAGTCTATCATATCCAGTTCTATAATGCCTTCCACTGTTTCCCTAGCATGAATAGACATGACACAATTTCTATATACCCTTTTAGCAACAACAGAATCACCTACAGGAGTAGAAACATAGAAGGGTTCTACAATAACTTTGGGCTCAAACCCGACACCAACAGCCACATAAGGGGTCACATAAGATAAAGTAGACTCGGGATCAAGCAATACATAAACATCACGAGAAAAGATTCGTAACATACCGGTGATAACATCTGGTGAAGCTTCCGCCTCCTGGCGGTTAGTCAAAGAATATAACCGATTGCAACCGCTTCCGGCAGCTGAAGGGGCACCCTTAGGAAAAGGGGCTATGGAGGTGGCTTGGTCCCCCCCGTATTTACTCCAGCAGAAGGGAAATCTCTCTGAAGGTGACCCACTTTGCCACAAGTATAGCAGTTTCTTCCCTCAAACCAACACTTCCCTAGATGATTCCTTCCGCAAACCTCACACCGCGGATGAGTAAGACGCTGCTGGGCCACACTGCCCTGAGACTTTGTACCTAGAGCTTTGGACCCATGAGGAGTCTGAAAACTCTGAGTTTGTCTGTCTGTCGGTGGTCTGGCTGCTGATTGTGTATTATTCCAAAACTTCTTCTTTTTTGACCACTTATTACCCCAGTTACTACTCTGTGGCTGACTCTGGTGCTGGTCCGCAGATCTAGCTCTCTTAGCCTGTCTGTCTTTCTCTCTAGATTCAACAATCTTTTTCTTCTTCTCTTTCACTTGATGTATATGAACGGTCAGTCGAGAAAAGTCTAACTCCTTATTCAACATAGCCCCCTGTCACTCAAGTACCAGGTCATCAGCAAGGCCAGATGCAAATTTCCTCATTCGGGCCCTCATATTACAAGTCAATTCTGGTGCATAGCGGTCTAGTTTATTAAACTTCAAAGTGTACTCCTGGAAACTCATACTGCCCTACTTCAGATTCATAAACTCTTCCGCTTTGGCCTCCCTCAACTCCAGAGGAAAGAATCGATCAAGGAATGCTTCCACAAATTCGCCCCAAACTGAGGGATCAACACTTTCACCTTTTTCATCTTCCCAGTCGGCATACCACTGACTCGCAACGTCCTTGAGCTTATAGGTTGATAACTCCACCCCTTCAACCTTATCCACATGCATCACCTTAAAGATCTTTTCCATCTCATCCACGAACTCCTGTGGATCTTCCTCCACCTTGGTACCAGTGAACTTAGGTGGGTTCATCTTCATAAAATGTCCGACTTTAGTAGCCTCAGATGTAACAGATGCAGACCCAACATCTTTCGATCGTTGAGCTTGGTTGGCTACCAACTGCGTCAGCATATGAATAGACCGTCTGAATTCTGCATTTGAAATATCTCCCTGAGCAGTTGGGGGATGGTTGACATTAATCCGCGGAGCCCGAGGTGGACTGGTCGGGACTGGAGGGACTCCCAGAGTAGGGAAAAATTCTGGAGTGTGAGCCCTATTACGGGTCCGCATCCCATGGGTGGGACGGACCTCATCTGCCTGAGCATTCTAATCGATGATACGACGTGGAGGCATAACTGTGTTTCTGAAACACAAGTGATCATTGATTAGGGGACAGTTCAGACTCTGAAGCACGAACTAAATCACAAAGAAGGGAAATATTTCCTAAACGCCTAGTAGCCTCCTACTTATAAGTGTGGCGTGCTACACACCCATAAACAAGACTCTACCCGACGCGATTTCGTAGATACCCTAGGACCATGAACCGTGCTCTGATACCAAGTTTGTCATGACCCGAACTAGGGCCTGGCCGTGACGAGCATTTCAAACCATGGAGGCCCAAAACACCCCTATCTGTCTGATAATCATGCACATAATTCATGACAAAAGAAATGTGGAAGATACACAATATAACGGAAACATGGTCATAAATATGAAAAGAGACAATAACGGGGAGATATGGTTCCCTCAACATCAATTATCCTCTGAACAACTGTCTGCGAAAATCTCTAACAAATGACTGAAACAATGTCTATCCGAAAACTGGGACAAGGCCCCCAGCAGACCCAAAAACTAAATATAAGATAAAAGGACTGCAAGACATAAAACCTTCCGAAACATAGAAGGCTCACCACTTGTCTCTGCAACTCTGTCTGAATGATCTACTGGTTCTCTTGACCCCTAGACTGGGCCTCTGAACCTGAGAGGTTGGAGAGGGGAGGGGGTCAGCACAAAAGTACTGGCACACAGAGATATCAAATCAAAACATAATATTTTTACAAAAAATAGTTGAGAGCCATTATAAAGCAATTTCGTATCAAATCATTTGAAAACACATGGGTGTAATGCAATAGTTTTCTCAAAAATAATGAAATGCAACTGAGCTAGGTGGAATACCCTACATAATTTACACCAACTTTCAAACCTCGGTTGTCGCGAAGATTAGAGTATAAGTGAGGGAGAGACACTCAAGACCACACAACATGGTGTCTCCACCCAATGGTAGTGCCCAAGATCACTTGGCTCGGGCTCCTACCTATAGTACCAATTTGGGAATGACATGAAGTCAAGTACACAGATCGCTTAGCTTGGTACCAATATTCCGTGTCGGTAAACACGTTATTCCAGCGATAAGACCTTGTGTCTCAAATGCCTTCTTCGGGCATCCACCTTTCTCATGTAAAATCAATGCATTCAAATTTCATTTTTTTTTTCAATCACATATCGTATTTTGAAGGGTATCGTCATATCCGACTTGCAAGTCATCAATGTCACATCCACATATGCATAATCATGTAAAAATCAAGGTGCTTCATCATTTACAAGTGGTGAACAATATTTATTTCAAATTCATGCTCTCCTTTGTTGATCACAATATAATATGGAGTATCGAAACATTATCATGGGAATTTGAAAACAATTTATCATTCATATTTATCAACTTCCATGGAAAATCTCAAATCACATATGCATGGTTTCAACCATTGAAGTATATAGGCAAACAATTCCCATGACATAAAGAAAATGACTTAGAAATCATATTGAAAACAAGATATTAACATTTGATTGAAAACCCCTATTTAAAAGCATGCATGTTCATAAAACTGCACCCATGAGATTTTTGGATAACCCCACGTACCTCGATTACTATGAATATTAGGTGCTCCTTGAAGCCTACGTTGAGAGGATTCCAAATATGCAATTAGTTTCTAAAACCCACGGTTTAATCTTGAGTAGCTTGGGTTTTTATTTTGAAACCCTAAGGAGAATCTTGAGCACTTCTGATGAAAAAATATGTATGTTGGGGTCCTTGGGACTAAATGTCATGTTTTAGGGCTAAGTAAGGGTGGAAAAGGACCACTTTGTCCTCAACACGGAGTGTTTAAATCACCAGAATTCCTTACATAGGCGATGCCCATCCCATCGCCTATCTTCACATAGGCGCCGCCTAGGCTATCGCCTATGTTTACATAGGCCCCGCCTAGGATATCGCCTATGTTCACATAGGAGCCGCCTAGGCTATCGCCTATGTTCACATAGGCGCCGCCTAGGCTATTGCCTATGCTTTCCAGTGGCCATGGGCGATTGGTTAGGCGTCGCTTATCACTTTGAAAGGCCATAACTTCTTGCTCGGGTGTCGGATTTTAGCCAAATTGGTATCGTTGGAAAGCTAACTCAAATACCTATCATTTGACACATAGTAGGTTCCCTAACTCGACATATACAGAGAGTTATGGTCGAGGGAAGCTGACACACTTTACAACGTCCACTAAAACTTAGTCGGTCAAAATAGTTTCAACTCGTCCTTGAGTTGAAGGACCTCTATGGTCTAAATTCAAGCTTGAGTTGATTTCACATGCTACACGATAATTAACATGCCGTATTGGCATAGGATTTTATTGCTTCGGGATTAACAATGCATCGAAATCATGGTCTATAGTGTATCCCGAATTGTGGGGCGTTACAAAAACACAACACAAAGGGGACTTAGTCGACTATTGTTGCTATCCCTGTGGTCTTAGCCGTGAGATTGTTGACCTTTTTTTGGTGGACTTGTTGTTCTTGGAAGATTTTTGTTGGTTGTTCTTGTTGTGGTTGTTGTGTTCTTGAAGTTCTTCACCATATTCATCACCTTGTTAATATTAAAGTGAACTTAGATCTTAAAAAGGTGAAAGACAAGGTGTAGTACTTGTTAAGTCTTGAAAGACCCTCAACCACCAAAAGAATTTACATTATATCTCCACCACTTTTCCATAAAACAAGGGTCCATGTTTTAAGGAAAAGTACAAGTCTAGTCAAAGACTTTTGAGTCTTGAAATTTGAATTCCAAAGACTAGTTTGTATTTGTAACGCCCCAAAAATGGGTCCTGGAGCGTCACACGGTGCTTGAGGCTACGAGTAGCCCCAAGCTAACCCTTTGAGCCATTTTCATTCAGTTCAACACAAATCAACGGTTTTCCATAAATAACCCTCAAATATCAACAGAGTAATCATCATCCAAGAATAAATGAATTTCAGAAAGATAACAAAGTACGACTTATTAGTCAACTCCCAACATCTATAATAGTCTGACAAGCCTCTAAGAAAATCAATAAAAATAGCGAGCCATTAAGACATGCCCCAACTGGCTCATACTCATTTATCAAATGTAAACAATTCGCTGAAACCAACATCAGACATCACGTCCCCAGAACATGAGGACTCACCACAACAGAGGATATAGAACAGCGTGCCCAAAGAATCACTGTCGAACCTAGAACTAAGCACCTGAACCTACATTCCGAGAAAATGCAGCCCACATCCGAAGATATGGGTCAGTACCATGGAAAGAAACCGAGTATATGGGGGTGTATACAGTTGTATTGTCACGACCCGAGCCAAGGCCCTAGCCGTGACGAGCATCCCGAACCATGAAGGCCCGGAACACCCATTCTCTATCTGGTTATCATGCACAACATTCATAATCATAATAAAATGCGGAATTGAAATTGAGTACGGAAAACATGGTCAAGTTCTGCAACATTTCTGAATAATACTATCTGACATCAGTCTGCAAAATCTCTACTAGGAACATAAACATTTGTCTGAAAAGAAGCTGGGACAAGGCCCCCAGTAAACCAAAAACATAATAAATAAGATAGTGTCTGACATAATTAGGCCTTCCAAATAATAGAAGGCTCACCACTGTGAGATCAAGTCTGCGAACCCGAGAATGTCTACTGAGTAGCTGGACCCCTAGACTGTGCCTCAGGACCTGGAAGGAGGGGGGGTCAGCACAAAAGTACTGGCACGCGAAGAAATCCAAAAGTAGTATAATGGAACATACATACATATATATATATATATTAAGGAAAAGAAATTTTTCATCAAGACATCATGTATAAAACTGTTTCTGAAAAATACATGGGCACTTTCTGAAAACATGCAACCTGTCTGTTCATTTCAACTCATGATCTGTGTTTTACTTCTGAGTTAGGTGGTATTCCCCTACAAGTCTAAATATTCCACGGGCTGTATGGAATCCGCCATTGACTCGGCGGGGAAGCCCCCAACCCAAGTGTGCCGCAAGGGTTGGAGTGTCTGAGTCTGATACGCCACAGGACATTTAAGTCAGCGCATAATAATATACCCGGGTCGGCAAACAACGGTTTTAGGCAAAGAGTTGTCTGAAACTCCCGCCTTCTTCAGGGAACCACCTAAGCTCTCTTTATGCCCTATTTTAGCCTTTTCTGAACATGTATCATTCTGAAATTTCTAAATCATGAGAGTCTGATAAAATTCTGATTTCTGAACTAGTCTGTGTCTGTTATGGCATTTGTCTGAGTTGGTATCGTCATACCAAGACTTGCAAGTCCTATTTCTGAGCCATAATGTATTAAGCAAGAGCTTTCATTCAAAACATAGTTTAAACCACCAAAACATGTAATTTGCATTAAAGATGTCATGTTCCGAAACTCAAGTCAAATCCATGCAAAACTTTCATCAAACATATGGTGGTCATGTGCATTTTTGGCAAAACCATGCATTCTTTCATTACATGCATATTCAACATTCACAACCCTCTCTTTCGTGTTCAAAACATCGTATATTACGTGAAACATGGAAAAATTTACATTAAGAGAGAGGTTTCATGAAAATCATGCTCTAAATTCATATTTCAGGACAAACACATATATATATATACATATAACTTTCAAATCACTTTGGGGGAAAGCCAAACGGCCAAAACAATATCATTAAAGCTTTTGAAACATGAGTATGTACATGAATTCAAAAACCCAATTCTTAAAACATGATTTCTATGCCCATGAGATTTTAGGAAAACCCCGCGTACCTTATTCTCCACGAATTTTTGGTGTCTATCGAAGCCTACGTCGAGAGGATTCCGAATCTATAATTTGTTTCACGAAGAAGTTTCGGAAGGATCAGTCCTTCAAGCTTATTTTCCCAAACCCTAGTTGCTCCTTCTCTTAAGTTTTTGAAGGATTATATTTTTGGGGTTTTATAGGAGGCTTCAATGTTGTTAATAGGCCCAAATCCTTTTAGGAGTGGGTAAGGACGATTTTTGGGTTTTGTAAGGACTGACTTGTGCTAAAAGTAACTCAAAACGGAGGCCCAAATCCGTTTAGGAGTGGGCGCCGCCCTATGCATCGCCTATATGTGCATAGGCGACACATTCAACTTTGAAAGGCCATAACTTCTTCACCGGGTGTCCGTTTTAGGCGAATTTGGTATCGTTGGAAAGCTTATTCAATTATCTACAATTTGGTATATAGTAGTCCACCCAGTTCATCATATATAATGAGTTATGTTCAATAGAATTTGACACAAATTACAACGTCCACTAAAACTTAATCGATCGAAATAGTTTTAACTCGTCCTTGAGTTGAAGGACTTCTATGGTCTAAATTCATGCTCAAATGGATTCACATACTACAAACTTGATTAACATGCCAAATTGGCATAGGATTTAAGGCTCGGGGATTATCAACGCATCAGAGTCATATATTTTATTCTAGCCCGAAATGCGGGGCGTTACATTATCCCCCCCTTGGGATCATTCGTCCTCGAATGATGGGTAGGAACTTGTTGAAGCCTTAAATATATGGAATAACGCGGACATGACATGTCCTCTAATAAAATACACTGATCTGAACATTTGGAATCTGAATTTAATGCTTGATGCATGAACTGGGCTATACTCGTAACTACTGGTATACTCTATCTTCGACTAGTAGCATGTCTGAGATTTCGAGTAGCATGAATAAGTGCAAAGACAAGAAGACAAGTCATGCGAATCTGACTGCTAAACTGACTTATTGGCCATACAGACTGAATTATACTACACCCTCATACTTAACTGGAGTATTCTCTTCAACACTCTCTCTAAGGAAGCTCTAGCAGTAATAGGGAACCATGAATCTTGGGTATGGATTACACAAAACATCCCACTGAGGAAATCACAACATTGACACTACTCTGCAGTCTGGAATATAGACATATAACTCCTAAATTAGGATAGAATTTTCAGACCTTTGGCAATACAACTTCTTACTTTAAGGCTTAGAGCACTTCCCGAATATCCCTTAACTATACTATTCCCTATAAATATCATATTCATTCAACTCAGCTTAAAATTCTCATATGAGCATTGATAATGTTTTTTTTTTCTACTAATGTCTAAAATATCTTAATCCTTACCCCGCGATCAAGCCTAACTCTAAATCACAAAAATACAACATGCTACACCACGCTATTATTCTAAACCATATGATGCCACCTTCTATACCTCTTTTAAAAATCACATCCTAAGCATAACATGCCTTACCACTTCAATGACTACACTGAACTCTTAATATGAAGTCGCTAATGCATATGGCGACCTTCCACTACAATCCCAAAACGTCGTTCAAGCCTAATTTATAACCACATGTTAACTTCAAGGCAAACACCCATAAGTAGATACTTCACATAGTTTCTAAACTACTATCAATATAACTCCCACGCGCTATCCTAAAAACATACACACACAAACTTTTCCACTAACTACCACATGTATCAAAGACTTGGCCCCAAATCTTACTTCATACATATGGCCTTATCTAAACAAGCATACTATGATCTTCCATCAACAAGAACATTTACATCAACACCACTATCATTACATAGGAAGGGTCACTAAAAGGTTAAAACATAAGACCCTCAAGCGTGAAAAAGATCATTATATGGGACTGAGCACACTATAAAGAGTGAGTACATGCGTCATGAGTTGCATGACCTCAACTAGAGTTCATAACATAAGGAATGTGATTCCGACTACTTGAATGAACTACAACTCATTATCTTGGAATTGGAAGAGCACGTGACTCTCTATCATATACCGGAATCATGAACTATTATCACGAAACTGCATCGTAAGGCATGAGTAAGCATCCGGATAACAAAAAAAAAATATTGAGGTAGGAATGGGTTGAGATTCACCCTTACTTTCTGATGTTCTAAATCACACTGCATCACTACTAGAATCTGAGAGCCTTACTTGGTTATTCGTTCTATCATCTCCCACTTAGCTTCAAGTCATCATCTAGCGTTTGGGAGATCCCTTACCAGATTCTAACTGAACTACACTTACTGCACTCTAGGGTCTGAAAAAAATTGACAATACATGCATATCATAGAACTCAACCCGAATGACTACCTTCTGGGATACACTCTATCTTTCCATAGCCACCAATAGTCAAAGTATAATGCTTGCACACTTATTTCTATCCGTTCAACCTTCAAAACTCAAACTTAGATTCTGACACTTAACATGGATATCACCAAGCCTTTGATGAACCATACCACTTCCGTCCTAGCATACCAATATTGCTACTCCAAACTTATATCTCTCTACCATGAGAATCGAGATCACATCAAAAGGCTCAACACTATCAATCAAGGCTCCTTAACTTGGCTATCTAGAACACCATATATCATCTAACTAGTCTTTTTCCCACTAGCAACTCCATGGTACCACTAGTCACACACAACATGTAATAGTCTTAGAGAAATGCCACAACTCCATATCGCCTTGGGCATACTTACACACCATACCCACAACATTATACTTCATTACGAATCAATTTAAACTTAAGCCATTTCACACACCATTCAAGCCTATTAGATCACTTTCATATGACTATCATCATTGATCAAGAAATCATCACATCCACCTTTATGAACTTCAACTATTCAAACTTAATATCTAGTGCTATGCATGACTTACAACCCAACCTTACACAAAATTTTTACTTGGAAACTATAAGTAAACATCACGAAACACTAGTGCACTAGAAATTCATAACCACAATAATCGATCATGACCTAACGGTTTACCTTATCATCATTCCGTTAGCATGTACTATTTCAGCACCTCAAGCCTACTAAATTATTTACCACCACAACATTTAAATTCAAGCCTATAGTTTAATATCAATCATCTACCACCAATGAAGAATGCAACATAATATAAATACACTAATCCATCAAATTGGGATATTCTACCCAAATATCTCAAAAATCTACTACATACCTTCTCACAAGTAGCACTAGTTTACAACTACCAATGAAAAGAGGGTCAAGGGGGTTAAAGCCTCATAATAGACATGGTCAACCTTAATCTTATATTATAACCCCGTACAATTGTATCTGCTTATACGGATTTCTCACCTCATACTTACTCACTCATTCATACATTTAGACTGCCTTCAAATTCCTCAAACAACCATGAGTCTATAATCATAACTTACTCGCTAATATAGCCATTTCCACATTCAAGTAATCAACAAATCACCCTGACCAACAAATCCTTCTCTACCTTCAACTAATAACACACAAGGATGAATCACTTCATTACCAACTCAATCTCATGCAAACAGATTCAGCCATACATATATTAAACCAATGAAAGAACAACAAGTTGGACAACAAGTTGCTAGTGAATCGAAACAGGCCTCACACGACTTCACTAGACTTTGGTTTTGTATTTTGAACAAGAAAATGAGATGAAGGACAAGGAAACTATGCTAGTGAATCGAAAGAGCCCCACACTGCTTCACTAGACTTTAATTTTTTTTTTTTTTTTCAAAAACATCATGATAACAAGATTACATATTACAAGGGATAGAAAATTGACACCTAATATTTAATGGTCTAAGAATATACATATTATTCTGTATAAATAAAAATCTGAGTAAAACACTTCCTCCATGGACTACCATACAATCCACACATGCTGCTAGCTACCACATTAGTTTATCACTATAAAGGGGTAAATCATCCTCAAACATCGATTATTCAACTGAAATATTCATTTACACAAAATCACCCTCACTCTGACTTCTAACTTTGTGACTTTACATCACCAACTTCTTGGTCCAATATCACTACCAATAGGTAATGACAACAACACTTTAACTTATGCTACTATTTGGGTAGAAATATAGTTCCAACATTCTGCTATACATTGTCCACAACTGTAACAAGATTTTGAGAGGGACAATATACACTTAATACCTTAAGCTGGAATGCACGATTCCATCAGGATCAATATTTACATCAGAATCAGCATATATTGATGCACTAACAGACTCCTATCGAGTTTTTCCATAATTTTTATAATCTTATAGAACGTAATCGAAAAGGAATATATCATGTATACTCTAAACTTTTTGCACTTGAATTAACCCAATAATGGGACAGTTTAGACTCTGAAGCACGAACTAAATCACAAAGAAGGGAAACATTCCTAAACGCCTAGTATCCTCCTGTTTATAAGTGTGGCGCGCTACACACCCATAAACAGAACTCTACTCGACGCGATTTTGCAGACACCCTGGGACCATGAACCTGGCTCTGATACCAAGTTTGTCACGACTCGAGCCTAGGCCCTAGCCGTGACGAGCATCCCGAACCATAAAGGCCCGGAACACCCATTCTCTATCTGGTTATCATGCACAACATTCATAATCATAATAAAATGCGGAATTGAAATTGAGTACGGAAAACATGGTCAAGTTCTGTAACATTTCTGAATAATACTATCTGACATCAGTCTGCGAAATCTCTACTAGGAACATAAACATTTGTCTGAAAAGAAGCTGGGACAAGGCCCCCAGTAAACCAAAAACATAATAAATAAGATAGTGTCTGTCATAATTAGGCCTTCCGTTTAATAGAAGGCTCACCACTGTGAGATCAAGTCTGCAAACCCGAGAATGTCTATGGAGTAGCTGGACCCCTAGACTGTGCCTTAGGACCTGGAAGGAGGGGGGGTCAGCACAAAAGTACTGGCACGCGAAGCAATCCAAAAGTAGTATAATGAAACATACATACATATATATATATATTAAGGAAAAACAATTTTTCATCAAGACATCATGTATAAAACTGTTTCTAAAAAATACATGGGCACTTTCTGAAAACATGCAACCTGTCTGTTCATTTCAAATCATGATCTGTGTTTTACTTCTGAGTTAGGTGGTATTCCCCTACAACTCTGAATATTCCACGGGCTGTATGGAATCCGCCATTGACTCGGTGGGGAAGCCCCCAACCCAAGTGTGCCACAAGGGTTGGAGTGTCTGAGTCTGATACACCACAGGACATTTAAGTCAGCGCATAATAATATACCCGGGTCGGCAAACCACGGTTTTAGGCAAAGAGTTGTCTGAAAATCCCGCCTTCTTAAGGGAACCACCTAAGCTCTCTTTATGCCCTATTTTAGCCTTTTCTGAACATGTATCATTCTAAAATTTCTAAATCATGAGAGTCTGATAAAATTCTGATTTCTGAACTAGTCTGTGTCTGTTATGGCATTTTTCTGAGTTGGTATCGTCATACCAAGATTTGCAAGTCCTATTTCTGAGCCATAATGTATTAAGCAAGAGCTTTCATTCAAAACATAGTTTAGACCACCAAAACATGTAATTTGCATTAAAGATGTCATGTTCCGAAACTCAAGTCAAATCCATGCAAAACTTTCATCAAACATATGGTGGTCATGTGCATTTTTGGCAAAACCATGCATTCTTTCATTACATGCATATTCAACATTCGCAACCCTCTCTTTCGTGTTCAAAACATCGTATATTACGTGAAACATGGAAAAATTTACATTAAGAGAGAGGTTTCATGAAAATCATGCTCTAAATTCATATTTCAGGACAAACGCATATATATATATATACATATAACTTTCAAATCACTTTGGGGGAAAGACAAAAGGCCAAAACAATATCATTAAAGCTTCTGAAACATGAGTATGTACATGAATTCGAAAACTCAATTCTTAAAACATGATTTCTATGCCCATGAGATTTTAGGAAAACCCCGCGTACCTTATTCTCCACGAATTTTTGGTGTCTATCGAAGCCTACGTCGAGAGGATTCCGAATCTATAATTTGTTTCACGAAGAAGTTTCGGAAGGATCAGTCCTTCAAGCTTATTTTCCCAAACCCTAGTTGCTCCTTCTCTTAAGTTTTTGAAGGATTACATTTTTGGGGGTTTATAGGAGGCTTCAATGTTGTTAATAGGCCCAAATCCTTTTAGGAGTGGGTAAGGACAATTTTCGGGTTTTGTAAGGACTGACTTGCGCTAAAAGTAACTCAAAACGGAGGCCCAAATCCGTTTAGGAGTGGGCGCCGCCCTATGCATCGCCTATATGTGCATAGGCGACACATTCAACTTTGAAAGGCCATAACTTCTTCACTGGGTGTCCGTTTTAGGCGAATTTGGTATCGTTGGAAAGCTTATTCAATTATCTACAATTTGGTATATAGTAGTCCACCCAGTTCATCATATATAATGAGTTATGTTCAATAGAATTTGACACAAATTACAACGTCCACTAAAACTTAATCGATCGAAATAGTTTTAACTCGTCCTTGAGTTGAAGGACTTCTATGGTCTAAATTCATGCTCAAATGGATTCACATACTAAAAACTTGATTAACATGCCAAATTGGCATAGGATTTAAGGCTCGGGGATTATCAATGCATCAGAGTAATATATTTTATTCTAGCCCAAAATGCGGGGCGTTACATGTATAAACATCATCATCATAAATATTTATAAGAAATATGCAGGATGTATGAAAGACTCACATAGCCCGAAGAAAATCATCATTATCATGAGAGGATGAAATAAGTATAATAACACATGTGAGTCATCATATAATTTGTCAATCACTTTCAGTTCATCAAGAATATCAATTCTCATAATGTAAATATCATTTAAATCTTTCGAAAGAATAACTTTCACAATTCCACTTTCAAATCACTTCATCATTCACCATAGACACAAGGAAACAGACACACACTGGGAGATCCTATAACCAACATAAACCATGTGAGCTACATGGAGTCCAACGTACAACCCACGTTGGGGAGAGCCGTCCTATCCTTGCCATCGGAGTAGGACTATCGATATCAAATCCACACAAACTAGTGATCACTATATAAATCAGCCTCAGACTCACTCCTACGGGGGCACGTAGTTCTAGGGAAGTAAGTCGCTTTATACCTCCCACTCGGTGCTAAAGATTTCTTCCGGACTTAGCTCAGATCATTTCAAAGACAATCCACAACAAAACAATTTCAGTAATATATAAATATACATCGGGAGCCATCATGCTTCCCATCTATCAAAATCAACCACGTTGTGGATTTCTTTCACACTCGAGTTCAAAACAACTCCATTAAGACCAAAAGGTCAAATCATTCAAAAAATCTCAAATATTCAACATTAACGTGCTTATATCACACTTTCTCAAAAAAAAAAACACAATTTCCAATGGGGATTCACGACCCAAATATCAAAATCATGATAAATATCGTTCAAGATTCATGCTTTATATCACCACACATGTAAATTCATCTTTCAAAATCATAAACATCAAGATTTCATAATCATCATCATAAGATATGGGTTCATGCTTTAAATTCATAAAAATAAAATAAAAATCATGCCTTTGTAAAGAAAATTACTTTTGGGTACAAGAACGAAAGAGAGTTCTTGTTGAAAACCCCCACATACCTTGAATGATGAACTTTCGATTGATACTCATTTTTGAGATGTTAATCGTGCCTTTGAATGATGGTTCTTGGAGTTCTTGAACTAGGAACTTGGAATCTTGAATAAATTTGCAGAATTAATGGTGAACTTTGGAGGTTCTTGAAGTTGGATGTAGGAGCTTAGGGTATTCTTTTTGAGGGAATTTGATGAAATATAACATATAATTCTTCTAATAGGATTTAATATAGGGTTTGGACGGATTTTAGGTGAGGGGGAATGACCAAAACTCCCCTAAAAATCAAATAATTCTCGAATCTGTCCTTTGGTGGACTGTTTTGATAGTCTGAAGTAGATCAATCATAACGTTTTACTCCGATATCCAAATTGGATGAAACCAATTTCATTAGAAATAGGACTCTCATATATTTCCGTTGATATATAGTATCTCACCCAGATCATTGTGTACGAGGATTTATGATCGTTTGAAGTTGACCCAAAAATTCACTTTTGATAGGCTAAAGTAGATCGACCATAACTTTTTGCTCCGATAGAAAAATTGGATGAAACCAATTTCATCGGAAAGAGGAATCGCAGAGATTTCCGTTTATATATAGTAGATCACCCAGATCATTAAGTACAAGGAGTTATGATCGTTTAAAGTTGGAGCAAAAATATGCCAGGCCTCAGTACTTTTTCCTGCACGTTTTACTGTTCACTACTATTCATGGTTCGATCGGAATGTTCATAACTCGTCGCTCGGGTGTCCATTTTGGATGATCCACATATCTTTGGAAAGATTATTTGATACTCTACGCAATGGTGGATCATAATCTAAGACATTCCGCACAGAAAATTTATAATTCATTCTAGAAGATAGAACCCAACACGTTTACGCACAAAATTTCAACAAAAAATTTCCTGGGGTATTACAGTATTTCCCTTCATTGAACAATTTTCACCAAATTAAAAAAATTATAGAATTGATCAAGTCTTCCAAATTTGAAAAATAAAATTGTTGAGAACTGAGGCCAATCATGGACTGCCACATCACCAATCTCTGTTCACCGACAAATTTTAAGCTCAAATTTTGATCTTCTAGTTTCATTTTGTGTCTTTAGTTTCGTTTGTTGATTCCCATACTAGCTTACAAGCTAGTGACCAATTACTAGATTGTGAGTTAGTTCGAAACCGTATTTTTTTTTATGTGTGTGTTTATGTTCCTTTGTGTGTTTCATTCTTTTGAGTTGTTGTACATACTTGATTCACCTCTCAACACCTCTCGGAGTACAATCAAGCTTACACACTTGTGAGATTGAGTGTTAGGGATCCGAGAGAAAAGAAATAAAAGAGAGAGTGAGGATGTTTTTGTACCACTAATGTGTTTTCTGTTTTGTATTTAACTCCTTTGCCATAATGGACACCATTTTGGCCCACCTTAATGCTATTGCCCGAGAAATAGCTAAGGCAAATGCGGGTCTTGACAAATTGGGCTCGGATATGTCTACTATACTTGAGATGTTGGATCGAGTGGAGATTCGAAGGAACTCTCATGTTTCTAATCCCAAAGCTTTACCTCAAACGATCAATCCTCCAAGACCACCACTAAATGACATAGGCATAAGCCAAGCCAACAAATGTCCTCAAACCCAAGACCTAAATGTGTCACTTCCCCCTCAATTCGATCAAGTCCAACAAGAGGGACTTAGAAGCCAATTTTCTCCCAGCCAAGCTCCACAACCGAAGCCCCCCTTACCAAATCATTCCTCTCAATCGAAACTCCACTTCACCAAAACCGATATATCCATATAGAAGAGTATGGTAGAAAGGAACATGAAGGATATGGAGACTACTACAATACTTGTATGATGGTAGGAGACTTGTTTTGGATGAGATTGAAGACAAGGCTCAAGATGGAGAGGAAGCCGAGGTTCAAAATGAAGATGTTGGCCGAGACTTGTTGTTATTGAGCCCTCATATTCTTTATGATTTTGTGGACTGTTTTGACTTGTTTTTGTGTCTTGTTTGCGGATTGTTTTGAGTAGGTTTCCTTTAAAGTGACCAATTGAACGAGGTGAAGTCGTGAATTTGTGGACAAATTCCTCTCAAGATGGAGAGGATGATACGGGAATAATCACGGATATGGACTTAGGAGAGTGCGTGTTGGACCCGAGCCTTGGCATGTGCAATTGAAGTGTAAAAGAGGCCCAAAATGCACCTAAATCAGTCCATAAATTACACTAGATGGGTGCCCACTCTTTGAAGGGCCTTTTGGTCATTTTAACTTATATTTTGTAATAGCTGTAAAAGGGACATTGTAGGGTTTTAGAGTTAGTTTTTGGATGATGTTGTAAGTCTTTAAGACATTGTAAAACACAAGTCCTCTCTTCTCTTTGGAGGCAAAACCGAAACTAGGATACAACAATAGGGTGGATTCTCTTTTGTTGTTGTTTGCTTGGAAAAATTGATGCTTGGGTGGTGGATTCCGATCTTGTGTCTTTGTAGGAGATAGGTTTATTATTGTGTGTAGTGTTAAGGGTCCAAGATTGTCCATTCTTGGGTTCTTAAGATTATACCTTCATGTGGTCTATCTATCTATCCTTTTACCTTCTTGTAATCTTGTTTATTGTTTGTGTTGTAATCTTGTGATCTTGTTGTTATTGTTAAATCCGAATCTTGTGTCTTCTTTTTTATCATCTTGTTCTTGTTGTTGTTGCTGTTTTGGTGTTAAAATACACATTGTATCTTGTATTATTCTTATTGATAGCGAATCCGAGAGAGTGGTCTCCATCTTGGTCCTCGGATCCTTAAGATTGTGGAATGATTTGGAGTATGTTTTGTGCCTTACGTTGTCATTCTTGTATCAAGATTCAGGAACTCCAACACTTGCGGCACACTTAGGTTGGAGGCTTCACCGTCGATTCAATGGCGGATTCCAGACCGCCCGTGGAATATCAGAATTGTAGGGGAGTGCCACCTAACTCAGAAGTAATATAAAGATCAGACAGTGCATTGATGAGAATGATTTGTGATTTTCAGAAACCACCCATGTGTTTTAGAACAATTTCATGTATAGTATCTGACAAATTGCTCTCCAACTATTTTATTTATATAAAATCTTTATTTTGGAATACTTTTCGTACCAGTACATCTGTATTGACCCCCCCTCCTCCCTCCAGGTTCTAGGCTCAATCTAGGGGTCCAAAAAGGCAGTAGTTTTGTCAGACAAAGTTTCAGTGTTCAGTTGGTGAGCCTTCTCTATTCCAAAAGGCCCATTTTTCAGATTATGTCTCTTATTATCATTTTGGTCAACTGGGGGCCTTGCCCCAGTTTTAAGACAGTTGTCAGATTTTTCATGTAGTAGAGATTTCGTAGACCGAGTCAGATGTTATTTAGATGTAGTTGTACTACAGTTTCCGTACTTATGTTGAAATTAGAATTTGACCATGTTTTTGTAGATGATTATGTTTCCGCATCTTCTTTATTTATATGAATATTGTGCATGATTTACCAGATAGAAAAGGGCATTCCAGGCCTTCATGGTTCGAGATGTCCGTCACGGCCAAGCCCTAGTTTGGGTCGTGACAAACTTCGTATCAGAGCCAGGTTCATGGTCCCAGGGTGTCTGCGAAATCACGTCGGGTAGAGTTTTGTATATGGGTGTGTAGCGCGCCACACTATAAGTAGGTGGTTACTAGGCATTTAGGAATGTTTCCCTTTCTTAATGTTCTAGTTTGTGCTATGGAGTTAGAATATTCCTCTTTCATACTCTAATTCGTGCTATAGTGTTGCCCATATGAAAGTAAAGTTATCCCAATTCTTTCCTTACTTTGATGTGCTCAGATATATCTCATTGTTGAGGTGAATCAAGTGCAGAAGTTTAGAGTTTAAATAGTATAGTCCTTTTTGATTGAGCCATACAAGATTGTAAAGATTGTGCAAGGACTTGAGAAGAGTCCGTTAGTACCTTAGAGTGTATTGATCCTAGTGTGAGCTTTGATTCTGATGAATCGTGCTCTTTAGTTTGCAGTATTAGGTGTATTCATTCCTTTTCAAAAATTTATGTTGCAGATGTCATGCCTAAAAGGGGAATGATGTGTAGCAGAATTGTTGGAACTGTATTTCCACCCGAGTAGTGGTATAAGTTAAAGTGTCGGTGTCATGACCTATTGGTAGTGAGATTAGACCAAGAAGCTGATGTTATGAAGTCACAAAGTTAAGAGTCAGAGTAAGGGTGACTTTAATGTAAATAAATATTTTAGTTGAAAGTCGATGTTTGAGGATGATTTACCCCTCTATAGTGTTAGACTAATGTGGTATCTAGTAGTGTGTGTGGATTGTATGGTAGTCTGTGGGGGAAATGTTTGACTCAGATTTTTATTTACACAGAGTAAGATGTATGTTCTTAGATCATTGATTATTATGTGTCAAGTTTCTATCTCTTGTAATCTTGTTATCATTGTGTTGTTAAAACTAAAAGACTAGTGAAGACGGGGGGGGGGGGGAGCTCTTTCGATTCACTAGCATAGTTTCTTTGTTATTCATTTCATTTTCTTGTTCAAAACAAACACAAAAAAAAATCAAAGTCTAGTGAAGCCGTGTGGGGCCTATTTCGATTCACTAGCATCTTGTTGTTCAACTTGTTGTCCTTTTGTTGGTTGAATATATGTATAGCCGAGTCTTTTTGCATGAGATTGAGTTGGTAATGAAGTGATACGTCCTTGTGTGTTAGTTTAGTAGAAGGTGGAGAGGAAGTTATTAGTTAAGGAGAATTGTTGTCTGCTTGAAGTATGAAAATGGCTAGATGAGCCAGTAAGTTATAATTATAGACTCATGGTTGTTCATAGAATTTAAAGGTAGTCTAAATGTACGCTTGGGTAAGTAAGTGTGATGTGAGAAAGCCGTATAAGTTGATAAGATTGTATGGGGTTATAACATAAGATTAAGGTTGACCATGTCTATTATGTGACTTTACCCCCTTGACCTTCTTTTGTTGGTAGTTGTAAACTAGTACTACTTGCGAGAAGATATGTAGTAGATTTTTGAGGTATTTGGATAGACTGTCCCAATTTGATGGACTAGTATATTATGTTGCCTTCTTCATTGGTGGTAGATGATTGATGCTAGACTATTGGTTTGAATTTAATATAGGATGTGGATGTAAGAATAGTGGCTTAAGATTTATGATAAATGTTTTGTGAGAATTGTGTGTCAAGTTGGGTTATAAATCATGCTTAGCACTAGACATTAAGTTTGAATAGTTGATGGCCATGAAGGCGGATGTGATGATTTCTTGGTTAATGATGTTTTATGGAAGTGATCTAATAGGCTTGAATAGTGTATACCAGAGCCTAGGTTTGTTTGATTTGTAATGAAGTATGATGTTGTATGTATGATGTAGTAGTATGCCCAAGGTGATTTGAGGTTGCGGTAATTTTTCTAAGGCTATTACATTTTGTGTGTGGCTAGTAGTACATTTGAGTTACTAGATGGTATATGGTGTTCTAAATAGCCAAGTTAAGGAGTTCTGATTGATAGTGTTGAGCCGTTGGTATGATCTTGAATTTTCATGGTGGAGAGATATAAGTCGGAGTCACAATATTGATATGCTATGAAGGAAGTAGTATGGTTCATCAGAGGCTTGGTGATATCTATGCTAAGTGTTAGAATCTAAGTTTGAGTTTTTGAAGATTGAGCTAATAGAAATAAGAGTTAAAGCGCTAGAGGGTGTACACTCCAACTATAGGGATACCTATGAAGATACGAAGTAAGTGTTCCAGTATTATATGATGATTATTGGGTCTATAGAATGATAGAGTGTGTCTCAGAAGGTGGTATTAGCAGTGGGTTTTACACTTCCAAGTGCAGTTATTCGGGTTAAGTTCTATTAATTACGTGTATCGTCGTATTCCAGACCCCAGAGTGTAGTGAGTGTAGATCAATTTAGAGTCTGGTAAGGGGTCTCTCGAACTTAAGATGATGTCTTAAATCTAAGGGGGAGATGATAGGACAAGTGACCAAGGCACGCTCTCCGATTCTAGTAGTGATGTCAGTATGATATGGTACATCAGGAAGTGAGGGTGAGATTCAACCCATTCTTACCTCAGTATTTTTTTATCAGTCATCCCAATACCTACTTATACATTAAGTTCCAGTTCTATGATCATAGTTCATGTTCATGTATATGATAGAGAGTCACGTTCTCTTCCAGTTCTAAAATGAGGAATTCCAGTTCATTCAGTAGTCGGGATCACATTCCATAAGTTATGAATTTCAAATTGAGGTCATGCAGCTCATGACTCATGTACTCACGCTTTATAGTGTGCTCTTCTCCCGTAGTTCATGCTATACTCTTTATGATTGACGAGATTCATCTTATAGTCGTGTATGCCCCAATTCAGATCACTTTGAGGAATCCCTGATGTTGATTTGCTATTCCTTCGGCCTCAGTTAAGTGTCAAGTCTCGTATAATATCCTCCCATGCTTTAAGGTCTTATGTTCTAACCTTTTAGTGACTTTTCCTTATGTAATGATAGTGGTGATGAGTAGATGTTTCTTGTTGATGAAAGATCATTGTATGCTTTTCTTAGATGAAACCATAAGTGTGAAGTGAGATTTTGGGCCAAGATTTAAATACATGTGATGGTTAGTGGAAATTGTGTCTGTATGTTCTTGGGATCGCGCGTGGGAATTATATTGATAGTAGTTTAGAGAACTTATGAAGTATGCCTTTATGGGTGTTTGCCTTTGAGTTCATATGTGATTATAAAGATAGGCTTGAATGACATGTTGAGATTTAAGTGGAGGAACGCAATATGCGCTAGTGAATCCATAGTAAGAGATGAGAGTTGGTCATTGAAGTGGTAAGGCACGATATGCTTAGGGTGTGATCTCTCGCAAAAGAAAATTAAAAGATTGAATCATATGGTTTAGACTATTATTGTGGTGTGGCACGTTGTATTTTGTGATTTGAAGTTAGGCTTGATCATGGTGAGAGGACTTATGCTGCTTTAGGCATTAGTAGAAAGATTTATCAATGCCCATATAAGAATTCTAAGTTGAATCAATGAGTGTGGTATTTAAAGGGAATAATATAGTTAAGGGAGTATTTGAGAAGTATGCTCAGCTTGAAAGTAAGAAGTTGCATTGCCTAAGGCCTGGTAGTTTTATCCTAGTTTATAAGTTATATGTCTATATTCCATGCTATAGAGTAGTGTCATTGTTGTGATTCCTTAGTTGGATGTCTTGTGTAACTCATGCCCAAGATTCTTTTCTCCCGAATGCTACTAGAACTTCTTTAGAAAAAGTGTTGAAGAGATACTCCAGTTAAGTATAAGTTTCCAAGTATTTTAGCTCAGGCAGTACAGTAACCTGGTCCGATCTTAGACATGTTGCCTCATGGTTTGTACTTGCATAAGTTATCAATTCTCAATTCAATATGTATGATTTGATCATGAACACTTCAAGGGAATCTTAAACTCTCAGCATGAATCAGCTCTTTGAAGTAAGTGAAGTCAAGTCAGCTCAGAATTCAGTTTCCTGATAGAAGTTTAAATGTTTCAGATCAGTTATATCCTTTCTTAGAAGACACAATAGGTCCGTGTTATTTCATACCTTTAAGCTTCAACATTCCTACCCATCATTTGGGGACGAATGATCCCAGGGGGGAGATATTATAATGCCCCGTGTTTCGGGCTAGAATGAAAACCGTCATTTCTATGCGTAGATGGTTCAAAAGCCATAAATCCTATGCAAATTTTTCAGGTTAATCAAGTATGTAGTGTGGTAACCTATCTGAGCATGAATTGAGAACATAACTCAAGGTCAAGTTGAAAGCTTTCTTGTCATTCGAGATTTAGTGATTGTTGAAATTTGAGTCAACTTCAATCAATCATATCTCCTTTTGTATAACGAACTGGGTGTCCTAATATATATATCAAATGAAATATCTTCGAATTATCTTTCTATCGATACCAAATTTGCCTAAAACGGACACTCGGTGAAAAAGTTAGAGCATTTTTAGTGTCAGCGTTCCCAATTGACTGGCCAGCGCGTCGCGATGAGCCTTAAATCGACCATTGTCAATTCTAGTAGCTCACCGCGATTCCAGCGCATTGCGGTGAATCCTTTTATGGCGTTCCAGTCCCGGATTTTAAATTCCAGGGTCAAATTAGACATATCCCATGGCCCCAAACCCATCCAAACACGGGATTTAATCCCAAATACACCTAAATACATACACATTCACCAAAATTCATTAAGAATGCTCTCTAGGGTTTCAAACAAGAATTCCAAATAATTCAAGATTTAACCGTGGGTTTTCCTTATTTTTTCAAGATTCGGAATCCCCATTACAAGGGCTACAAGAGGCACCATCAATCGTACGTATCGCATCCCAAAAGCTAGAGTTCATTCAAAAAGCTTCTAATTTAAGGTACGCGGGGTTTTCCTAAAAATCTCATGGGCATAGAAATCATGTTTTAAGAAAGGGGTTTTCAGATTTATGAATATAATAGTGTTTTAGAAGTTTTGATGGTATTGTTTTGGTCTTTAGGCCTTCCCCAAATTGATTTGAATTGATATATGTATATATGTACATGTTTTAATGTTGATGATTGAATTGAGAGCATGATTCATGTGAAAAGTCTCTCTCTTGTTATGATTTTCTGTACTTATCATATGATACGGATTGTTTTTGAAAGGCATCTTGAAAAGCATGTTACGAAGTGTCTTAATTTATGAATGATTTGATTATGAATCTTGAATTCCAAAGAGAGGGTTATTTGTATTGGAAAAATGTTGAAAATACATATAATGAAAGAGTGCATGGATTTTTCCAAAAACACATGACCACCTTATGTTTGAAGAGTTCTTGCATAGTTTTGACTTATGCTTTCGGAACATGAAATCTCTTATACTATTTGCATGTTTGGGTGGTCTGAACTATGTTTTAATGAAAGAATTATGCATGATGCATTATGGCTCAGAAATAGGACTTGCAAGTCTTGGTGTGACGACACCAATTTAGATTATGCCATGATATTTTCAGAATAGAATAGAATGCATGTTTGAAATTAGATCTTTCAGATGTTGAAACTAGAAACATGCATGATTCAGAACAGGATAAAATTGGGCATAAAGAGAGTTTAGGTGGTTCCCCGAAGAAGGTGTGAGTTCAGACAACTCATTTCCCAAAACCGTGATTTGCCGATCCGGGTTTATTTATTATGCTGGCCTAGAGCCCTGTGGTGTATCAGATTCAGGAACTCCAACCCTTGCGGCACACTTGGGTTGGTGTCTTCACCGTCGAGTCAATGGAGGATTCCATACCGCCCGTGGAATATCAGAATTGTAGAGGAGTGACACCTAACTCAGAAGTAATATAAAGATCAGACAATGCATTGATGAGAATGATTTGTGATTTTTAGAAAGCGCCCATGTGTTTTAGAACTATTTCATGTATAGTATCTGACAAATTGCTCTCCAACTATTTTATTTATATAAAATCTTTATTTTGGAATACATTGTGTACCAGTACATCTGTATTGACCCCCTCTGTGTAAATTATGTAGGAAGTTTCATATCACAAGGCCTGTTTTTTCACCAAAGCAATGATACTTCTTATTAACACGCAATATTATCTATAGTAGCACCTTTATCAACTTCCAACGCCAAATTGTATGACTAACACATAAGGCAGCTGCGACATACTCGACTTTACTAGTTAAGAAAGGAACCAAAAAAAGAAAAAGAGAAAAAACAAGAGAATATCATCATAGGTTGCTTCTTAAGCACCAAAGTGAATGTCATTACTCGAAAAGAAAAGATTGTAGCTATGCGTAGTGTCGGGGGAAGAGGACTAGACCACAGGGGTCTATGCGTAAGAAAGTATGTATAATACTACGTTAAAAAAAGTTTTTCTTGCGAAGAAGTTTGTGATTCTTTTGTCGACATAAGGAAAAATAGTTTGATTCGATATTTTCAAAGAATCAACGAAGGAAATCTCATTTTTTCGTATATCAAAAACAAGAACTATCCATATGTTAGTTAACTCAAAATTTGGATTGTACAAATTTGGATCCATTTTCTTTTCATTTTTTCCTTATTTTTTTGGATTTTGGGATTTATAAATATTTCAAATTATGATCTTGTGTGTCCTTTATTATATTATCATTGAAATATTCCGGACGCGGGTAAAATTCCTGTCATGTGACCAGGAGGTCACAGGTTCAACTCTTGGAAACAGCTTCTTGTAGAAATGTAAGTTGAGGTTGCGTATAATAGATCCTTGTGCTCGGGTACTTCCCCGAACCCTGCACATAGAGGGAGTTTAGTACACCGGGCTGCCCTTTTTCTTTTTTAGAAATATTCTGGACACCACACAAACATTTGCCTTTGATAAAAATAGAAAAGCTAAGGTATTTAATTTGTTCTTTGCTGTAGTTGGAAGCAAGGAATTTGCTTAACTCTTTTCACAGGCCCATCAACAACTGGTACCAGTAAACTCTGTCTACTAATGCTAGAACAGATCGAAAGAAATCACCCTAGCGTTTAGCTTCTAGTGAAAATTGAACCCGATACTTTATAGTACACAACAAACTTCATTGAACACTAGGCGACACCTTTGGATGCTCCTAACTAGCATCTTTGAATTAATGCTGTAATTGTTTCTTTCGTCCAGAGAAAGCAATCCTGTTCGCGATGTTAGTGCTAGTGGAACGACACGTAGAGTCGGAGGGTAATGATCATAAAGACAGAGCTAGTCGAGATGAAAAAATAGTTAAAAACATTATGAAGGCAGCTCAAATAAATTTAGTTGTGGCAACTATCTATTAATGACACACTAATATTAACCCTTATATAGAAAAAAAAAGAATAATATTAGAGTACTCTTCTTGATGAATCTCCAAAATAGAAAACTAAGTACTACTTTTTGCCTTTGACCCAAAGAAAGGCATTTGTTACCTAAACTTTGCCTTCATCATAAGAAAGGGATAACTTCTTTTTTGGGTTTTATGTTTTATAATTTCATTTGAGATAAGCATCCAGTACCCCTTGAACTATGGCCAAAGTTGCTACGGCACACCCAACTTCACAGGGGTCCTGAACTCAATTTAAGTGTATTTTTGTCACCCTTTTGTGCTGACGTGGCACCTTTACTACATAAAATATGGGTCAAGTCAAAGGTGTCATGTCAGCTAAAAAGGTTGATAAAAGGTGTCACATCAGCTAAAAAGATTGACAAAAATACGCTAAAATTTAGTTCAAGGGGTAATAGAACACCTGTGAAGTTGGAGTGTGTTGTAGCAAATTCGGTCATAGTTCAAGAGGGTACTAGATGCTTTACTCATTTCATTTCATGAAACTTATGTCTTGTAAGGCTATAGTTTGTCAGCATGAACATATCCACCATTGTTTTCTATGAAATAGAAAACCTTATACTCCTAGTCAAGAGTTTATGTTATGTCGAAAATAATTTTTACGCTATCAAGTTATATTGACATGCACTAACATTTCATTCTCGTCGTCAAGCATGGCATGAAAACAACTTGCAACAATCAATTTAATTGACAACAACAATATTAGAACATACATGGGCGGATTCACGACGTTGGTTTTATGGATTCACCATCTGAATCAAATAGTTTTTTCTATATATTAAGAAATGATCACTGATTATATATCTATAAATATTTGACTTGAGAACCCATAGATTTTAAGTTATGTACAATGGAATTTACTGCGGAAAACCAAACACTGTATCAGTTATACAAATATTATATAATCATTAACAGATAAAAGGCATGTAAATTGGGATAATATTTTTCTTTTTTAATGATAAGGATGTTAATTGGGTTAATGTCCAGTACATATATAGCAATGATGTGCCACTATTGCAAGTGGCTCACCCAAACTATTACAAAGTATGTCATTCAGTTCATACAATTCTGTTTTTCGTGGTGGATGTAGCTTATTAGCCATGGGCTCAACCGAACCTAGTACTCTCGACATGAATATGTAAACATATGTGAGTATGTGTGTGTGTTGCCGATAATGTTGGAGTAACTGGTAAATTTGTTGTCATGTAACCAGAAGGTCATGTGTTCAAGCCTTGGAAACAGCTGGTAGAAATGCAAGGTAAGGCTACGTACAATACACCCTTGTGGTAGGGCCGCCCTTTCCCGGACCCTACGCATAGTAGAAGCTTTAATGCACCAGACTGCCCTTTTTTGTGTATGTCAGATAGAGAGGGAGAGGAAGAGCGAAAAGTCGCTAACTGTCAACGAATATAATATTTTGAATCCATAATTTCTAAAGTACAATAAGTACAGTTTTAAGAATTTCCAAGGTTGAATCTTTCAAGTTTAAGTCCTACAGATGACAGTCTTTATCTATGTCTGGAACTTCGGATAGCATGTAGCTTGGAAATGTCATTGCATCTTATAAGGCACATTTCTTATTGAATAAGTGAAATAGTCTCAAAAGACCTATAAAATTTCGGAATTTATGCAGACTTAGTTCAAAGATAGGACATAACGGAAGAAAAAGATGATCATATAGGGGGTTATATTTAGTTGGGAATATGTTTAAGACATGTTAGTAAGGTTACTCTTTATAATATGGTGTTAGTAGTTGTTAAAAAGTGCTACAAGAGGAATTAACCTCGCCTGTATGTAATGCATGTTTAGTAATAGGTCTTTAGATGCATGGATTATAATTCATGTTGTCCAGTCAAGAACTCACATTCAGAAGATAAAAGTTACGGATATGAGGAAGCTCAGATGGATGTGTGGGACTAAGAGATAGGATTAGAAATGAAGATATTCGAGTATGAGTGGCATTGATGAACAACAAGATGCGACAAGCGAGACTGAGATGGTCAAGGCATGTAAAGAGGAGAGGAGGGTATGCCCCATGTGGAGGTGCAAGAGATTGGCTATGAATGGCTTCAAGAGAGGTAGAGTAGATAGAAGAAGTATTGGGAAGAGCTAATTAGACAAGACATGATGTAGTTTCAGCTAACTGGGGACATGACCTAAGACGGGAAGCTATGGAAGACATGAATTCGGTAGAGTTGTCTCTCTTTTCCTTCCATACTAGTTAATTAGTCGTAGTACTACTCTTGTAGTTTCTCTTCCTTCAATTTGTATAGTTAGTCGTATTCTGTTGTAGTTACTTTTCCTTTTCTTTTAAAGACTGCTTTGCCATGCTCTCTGTACCCTTGGAGTAACTGGTAAAGTTACTGTCATGTGACCAGGAGGTCTCGGGTCAAGCCTTGGAAACAAGCTCTAGCAGAACTTCAAGGTAAGGCTGCGTACAATACACCCTTGTGGTAGGGGCCTTCCCCGAACCCTGCGCATAACGGGAGCTTTAGTACACCGGGCTACCCTTTTTTTGTCATGCTCTCTATAGTATTATTTTTTCATGGCTTTGAATTGTTTTTCCTTGCATTGAAGGTCTATAAAATTTTGGAAAACTCTTTGCCTCCCAATGTAGGAGTAAGATCTGCGTATACTCTATCCTCCCCAAACTCCACTTGTGGAATTTTAACTGGGTATATTATATTGTTGTTGTTGTACCATGAATTATTTAGTGAAGGTTCGTTGGTTCTATAGCATTGTCGGTGACGAAAAATGATCTCCAGTGACCTCTTATAATTTAAATAGAAGAAAATGATCTTACATAGATTGTTATATCATGTGATAAAGGATGTACAACTAAAAAAAACATGTAATGGACTAGAAAACCATATCTTTCATATGTAATTCAAGGCATTGAGTAAAAACTGAAATATGTAGTTGAATTATATATTTTCCTTCCTATATAAATAAGAACCAAGAAGTAGAATAAAATAGAGAGGAAACCTATGGAACAGACAGTTACGGCAAGTCGCAACCAAGTGAATGTGATAAAGTAGCAAACATACCAGCTGCGAATGCAATTACAACTGCTAACATTGACAAGCACTGACAAATAACGGTCCAATCATGAAGCTTACTTACAATTTTTTTACGTTGAGGAAATATACTATGACCTGCCATGAGGAAGTAGATGAATATGGCAACAGCTGAGCATGTGAAGGCAATTGCATCGGAAACAACAAATGCACGAAATGATGTTTTCCTTATTAGAATCGCCTTATTGGAGTCGCTCTCAAAACCTCCTGGCAATGTGATACCAGCGGCGAAAGTGACTTTCATTATCAAAGTGACCACAACAATATGGATTTGAGCTATCTTCATAATACTTTCTACTACTCTTTGATCTGCCTTTTTAGCTTTATCGCGATCATCTTCCCTCAGTCGCATTTCGACTCCTGTTCCCATTTCATCATTTGGATTGTGCATGTACTCGTACTTCCGCTTTACTTCAAAGTCACGTTTTCCAAATTGGCCAATGCTACACAAATCCTCCATCAATTTCTCCTATTTTCATCAATAGTACAGTTTATATTGAGTCATTCTTATTCTACTCTTGCAAGGACAAAATAACTTCAGTAGTTATCTGAAAATTCTATCAAATAGTATCAAACATGATATTTCAGATAATTAGCATATAGTATGGAGGCATTTGAACTTGAAAAGGAGTATTTGAAGTTTTGTGGAACTACTTGTGTTTGGAAAAAAAGCTGAAGATTTGTGAGTGAACGCAAACCACTCTTTCACTAGACAAAATCCGTGAACTAGTATTTCAATATTTCACCGGCATATACTCAAGCGCAACCAGTATTTGAAAAACAAATGTGCGGCCGCTTACCTTCTCGGTTGTCACTGTGCATGACAATGCTATATCGAGTGGAGTCTGGTTTTCTTTGTTAAATGACATCTTCTTTGCTCTACGATGGTTTATTAATTCAGGTAAACGGTTACCAGAGGCAGCAAGCAAATGGATAGGAGTGTTGCCGTCACTATCTGGCTCATCAACAAGGCTGTCGCACTTATCAGAGTCTAATAAGAAGCGGACTACCTTGTCCTGATTGTTCAGTACGGCAACATAAAGAGCATTTTGATTGTTGTTGTTAAGCATATCCTGACAATCAGGGCAGTGATTTAATAGCTCATTTATCGTGTTTACGTCACCTTCACTGGCTGCAATGTGAATTGCTGTCGTCCAGTCATTTTCACTGCCTACCGAAAGGTACACTAAGGATTTTTTCCATGCCAGCATATCAGAAACTATGTCTTCCATTCCTAATTTACCAGCATAGTGCAGTGAATTCCAACCCCATAAGTCAGGTTCCTCGCATAAAGGCTTATTCCATCGACAGAGTGATCTAATGCAATCTGGATGCGTCAACAGGATAAATGTGCAATTAAGGGGTTAGATCATCTCGCAAATATAGTTGCACAACAGACATTAAGAAACCATCAACAGAAATTGCAGATTAATGTTTTTTAGAGCGGTCACATAGCAAGTGATCTGAATGCTACATAAGTTGATGAGGCTAATGGAAGATCCTAGTGAGACTATCTACATGATTAATCCAAATTTATGTAGATGATGTTAAATATTGGAATGTCAACTTTAGTTAGATATCGATACAACAAATAACAAAAATTATGTACCTCTATGTTCCTGAATTACTTCTGCATGCAGCGGCGTTCTATTAGATGGACCAGCAGCATAAGTTGGTTTCTTGCAGGATTTCAAGATGATAATCAAAGCATCATGAAAACCAGATTCAGCCGCCAGATAGAGTGGTGTCTCCTGCGCATGGTTAGGCGGAAATTCAAATTCAGGATCTTCTTTCACCAAGAGCTTAACCACATCTAGATGTTGGCTCCGCACGGCCTTGTGCAGTGCTGTATCTCCACTAGCATCCGTCATCCTCGTGAGTTTCTCCTTAGTATTATGACCTTCTATACATGCAAGTAGAACATGTACTACTTCAGTGTACCCTTCGTTAGCTGCTATGTGAAGAGCGGTTTCATTTTTCTTGTTTTGACAGCATAACATTGCCGGAGTAATCTTAAGGACTTCTGCCGCGAAATGGGAGTGTCCATAGAGGGCTGCGACATGAAGGACCGTGTTGTCCTTCGGAGTGACTTGGTAGCCTTTTTCTTCATCCCTTTTCAGATGATCAGCAAGTAGAAAATTGGCATCTCCAATATTGCCTCTCATCGCAGCACTATACAGGGTCGGATCCATTCCTTTTGATTTGGTGTTTTATCCAAAATGTCCCAATGATAATCCTGTGAGTCGGTTTGTTTCTCTGGATGAAACATTATTATATATAGGAAAAACTAATTAGATTCTTAATGAATCTCAAAGAAGAAAGGGATCTGGTGCTTGCCTTGATCACAAGAAAGGGATTTTGATGTTTTCGTATTTTCGCTTTCATTATGGTTCTTTTCTCCTAAAAACAAACAAGTAGAGTAGTCACTGGAACAAAGAAAATCTTGTACCAACTCAAATGAGCTAAAGATGAAACTTACCAAAACAATAATGGCGCTCGTTGGCTCCCATTTCCACATGAGACTGGCGGATGTTGCTCCTTTTCCCTTTACTCAACATATGCTCTTCACGGATCTACAACATCCAAACTGAAAACCAGCAGCACATTCGCGATAAATTGAATTCTTGGAAAAAGAGGGAGCGAGCCTATATAAAATAGAAAATTTCATGAATAGATAGAGTCAACGGTACAACAGACAACATTGCCTATCTGAAATCTTTGCGGAGTGGCTCAGATTAGCTACACTGGCACTTAAACAACACATCCAAAATTGCAGGTACTGAGTTTAGCGAGGATTTTTTGATAAGCAGTGTAAAGACATATACTAGAATTAAAGCTCTGATACAAGAAAAATCATGGGAACACAAAACAAACCCCAAAATAGTCCACTAATCTTAAGGATCCGAGGACCGATTGGAGACCACACTCGGATTCACTACAACGAAAACAAGAACGCGATATAAGGGTGTGTTTCAACCCCAAAACAGCCACCACAAACTAATATAATCAACACAAGATGAAGAACACAAAGAACAATAACAATACTATAACAACAACTCACGGGTTCCACAAACAAGACACACAACGATTACAAGATTACAATGAACAAAAGGATAGATAGATAGACTACATGAAGGAATAATCTTAAGAACCCAAGAACATATTCCACTCTTGGACCCTTAACACTACTCGCAACAATTCACCTATCTCTTACGTTGGCACAAGAGGGACTTCGATCTCCCAAGCCTCCAAAGTTACCAAGCTTGAATCCAACACGAGTGAATCCACACTCAATGTTGCCTAGTTACAAGGTTTCGGCCATAGGGGCCTTTCTCACAAGAGAGAGAGTTTCAAGTGTTACAACTTTCAATATTCAACAAAATCTAAGTAGTAAATGACCTAACATATTCTATTTATAGTAGGTTACAAAAATAGTGTGAAATGTTCAAAAGACCCCTTATTCAAATGCTTCACTTTAGGCACCCTTGGAGTGTAAAATGTGGACTGTTTTTGGAGCCTATTTAGGCCAACCTTTGCACTTCATTTGAACACTCCAAGTCTCGGGTTCAATACATGTCACATATGTCCACCTTCGTGTTCGTACTCGTATCATCCTCCCCTTCTTGAAAAGGATTCGACCTCGAATCCATACCTTGCACAATCAAAGAGGAAACAAACAAGCACACATCCTCATGGCATGAGAGTTACAGTTAGCAAAATAAACGATTAGCCTTATCGTGCCACGGTGGTACACACTTGAAGTACAACCAAGGATCCTTTGTGTTAATTATGAAAAGACTTTGTACAATATCACAAAGGAAAGGGCTCGAATGAACATCAAGAAATAAGGAACAAAACCGAAACTACGCCTCTCATACGATGTATATCCAACAACACCATGAATATCATCATATGCATATAGGTAGTGAAGAAAGGCACCAAAGACACAATTCTCATCCAAGATGTATTCACAAGTAGGAACACACAAAGAAATAAAGGGACATTGCAAGCACGTAGGACCTCTCTTTTTCCAACCACTTCCCGAGGGAAGGCATTCCATCAAGGGAATCATACCAATAGGGAGAATAGGGAAACTACCATGCAACAATCCAATCCAAGACAAGTAGTTTTCCCAAGAACTCGGTTTCCCTGTACAAATGATGTTAAGAACGCTCCCAAGAGTCCCACAAGATACTTCAATTTGTCCAACCCCATGAAGGTGACAAGAAGACTTTAACATCCTTGGACCCTTCCACAAACAAGAATACAACTTGACATCCACAAGTTGTGGTTCACATAACTTAAGTACAAGTGTGTCAAACATGGATGCACGGATATGAGCAACACCCCAAAGAGACAATGAAACATTTGCCCTAGGTTCCTCGAGTAGACACAAACCACCATTAACATCAAAGGGATCACAATTCAAGTCACCATATTTGTCAAGCACGGGTGGGGTGTCATGCAAAGAAGTACAAGAAAATTCATTTTTCAAGGAATAATTACAATTCGGGTTTCCCAAGTAATCAAGCAAACCATGGTCATCTTCACCTGATTGACTATTACTTTTCAAGACTACACATTCCCTAACCTTAAGAGTACTCTCATCTTCCAAGAAGAGATTTCGATCTTGAGGAAGAATGTTGTCACACCATAGTGGGTTAACGTATAGGCTATAGCTTCCAAGACAAGCCATGCCGTCAACTTCACTTGCACCACTAGGTTCATTAGGTGTGATTAGACTATCTCCAAACAAGATATTGTACCTAAAGAGTGAACGATCTAACCCGCAGACAGATTTGGAACTTTAAATCTCTAAGGAATCATTATCAAGTTTCAAAGATATGTCAAGCACATGATTAACCCTATGAGCTAAGAAAATATTAGAATCTTTACAACAACATAGGCTCACGGGATCACTCCCTTTTCCTTGACCCACATCTTCAATTTCTTCACTCACTTGAGATTCATTAATAACATCATACGTATTCTCAAGAGGTGGGCAAGTTTTACACACAAGTTGGTCAACACAATTTTCATACGACGATGTACTTTCATTCAACAAAATAGCTTTAACACTAGGTGGACACAAATCGATCTTACTAAAAGAGTCAATTTGGTCATTTATAGCATCAACTAGTGTATCCACTCGCACAACATGTACATCATCCACAAGTGGTAAGGAATCAATATACTCATATGTAGGTAACCTACTACTCACACTCAACGGCTTATTAGTCACACAGTCATCATTCACATGCACCAAAGTGTAAGAGTTAGCTATTTTACCTTGACGTTCATGAGTATGTTCATCTTTACCTCAGTGTGAAAGTCCTTCACAAGTTTGGGAAGCAACTTCCTTTGGGAAGCTCTCACCGTAAGGTGTTTGGACCTTAGGTTTTGGATTTGTTAGGATAAGTGTGGATACCAATTGGCGTAGCCTTTCAATGTGCCATTTCATGTCTTCAATATTGTCGGTGATACAGTCAAACGTGGCATCGAGATTGGTGCCATCCATGGTACCTAAAAGAAAAGACAACAACGAACAACAAAACAAACAAACTTGTTAGCTCAAAAATGCCTCACCACACTCTCACTCTCGATTTTTACCTCACACTTGGTTTCATAAGTGTTGAAAGCCGACTTGTACTTCGCGAGTGATTGAGGGTTGAGTCTACTCTTGCCCGGAATAGATTTTCATTTGAGTTGACTCAAAGAAATTTTTTTTATGGACTTGAACCAACAAGATACAACGAATTCACAAAAGAGAAAAGCACACAACAAATGCTTAACACGAATGAACGAACACAAAGACTAACTAACAATCTAGTAGATGAGTACTAGTTTGCCAATTAGTATTGGAACCAACGAAATTGAAACTAAGGAACAACAAAAGGAAACTAAGAAATCTTAAATTTGAGCTTAAATATGTTGTGTGAACAGTAAAAATGTGATGACCTGGCATCCACGTATTGGTCTCGGTCCCACACAACTTTTGTTGTCCAATTTCAAGTCTTGGTCAATTTTTCAATTTGGTTTTTGGTAGAATTTGTTTAAGGAAGGAAATTCAAACAAGTCTTGGAGCTCTTTTCAATTCCAAGTTTTCAAGACTTGACTTTCTTGTACTTCTCCTTAAAACATGGATCCTTAAATCATGGAAAAGTGTTGGAAAGTGGTTGAGACTTGATTGATAGGTCTTTGTTGGTTGTAGTGTCTTTCAAGACTAACAAATAATACACCCTTTTCCTTCAACTTTTTGGATTTAGCATTCACTTTATCTTCAACAATATATGAAGGTGGTGATGAATATCAAGAACAAAAACAACAACACCAAGAACTACAACAATAATCTTCAAGAACACCAACAATTTTCACACGGCAACTCCCAAATTCCACAATAACAATATCTCCAACACTTGGCCAAGGCAACTACAACTTCAACAAAATGGTTCTCAAACCACCAATTAACAATAATATCACGTGGTCACGCTTAGAACATCAAGGAGAAACCACACGACCAAAATAGTCTACCACAACAATGTTCAACAACAATGGGCCAAGCTTATGTTCACAACAACATCAAAATATAAGCTCAAATTAAGATATAGACTCAATGTGTTAGTGAGGAACAAAACTAACACTTAGAGAAAACAAAGACAAGTAAAAATCTCGGCCAAGACATAACAAAAACACAATTTTCGGCCAAGAACACAAAATGGACAGACTACTCTCTCTTTCTGGATTTTTTAGTTTTCAACTTTTTTTTTTTAATTTTTCAACTATCAAGCCCAAGACTGATCTTGTTAGAACAAAATAAAAAATGGCTCTGATACCAAATGATACAAGAAATAGTGGAAGAAACAAAATCAGCCCAAAATAGTCCACTAATCTTAAGGATCCGAGGACCGATTGGAGACCACACTCGGATTCACTACAACGACAACAAGAACGAGATATAAGGGTGTGTTTCAACCCCAAAACAGCCACCACAAACTAATATTATCAACACAAGATGAAGTACACAAAGAACAATAACAATACTATAACAACAACTCATGGGTTCCACAAACAAGACACACAACGGTTACAAGATTACAATGAACAAAAGGATAGATAGATAGACTACATGAAGGAATAATCTTTAGAACCCAAGAACATATTAAACTCTTGAACCCTTAACACTACTCACAACAATTCACCTATCTCTTACATTGGCACAAGAGGGACTTCGATCTCCCAAGCCTCCAACATTTCCAAGCTTGAATCCAACACGAGTGAATCCATACTCAATGTTGCCTAGTTACAATGTTTTGGCCATAGGGGCCTTTCTCACAAGAGAGAGAGTTTCAAGTGTTACAACTTTCAATATTCAACAAAATCTAAGTAGTAAATGACCTAACATATTCTATTTATAGAAGGTTACAAAAATAGCGTGAAATGTCCAAAAGACCCCTTATTCAAATGCTTTACTTTAGGCACCCTTGGAGAGTAGAATGTGGACTATTTTTGGAGCCTATTTAGGCCCTCCTTTGTACTTCATTTGAACACTCCAAGTCTCGGGTTCAATACATGTCACATATGTCCACCTTCGTGTTCATACTCGTATCAAGATCCAATCGTATCGGAGAGGAAGTGGCATATTTGATTTGAGAGAGGAAAACTCCGATCGCACATCATATAGCTTACTCTAAAGTACGGTATCTTTAATAATGAAAAGATTATACAATATTAATTCATATTAATTTTGAAACAAGATGTTGATGACATATCTATCGCTCAAGAACATTATACAGAAAGATTGAAGAACTGCAAGCCAGTGAACATGTCAAGGTTGTAACATGCAGACACGCTTGTCTATGTATGTTATGTAGGAATTTTCATATCACAAGGTGTTACGACCCAAACTGGGGCCCTAGCCGTGACGAGCATCCTGAACCATGAAGGCCCGGACACCCTTCTAACTTGTAATTACATACTCTATCCTCATATGAAAAGGATAATGCGGAAATACATAATGAAGTGGAATCATTAAATCTGAATTCCAATCTTAAAGAAAACTGCAATTCAAAACATCTGAGTTATATCTTACTCAGTTTGTGAAATCTCTACTACATGTATAAACCTAACTGTCTGAAAACAGGGACAAGGGCCCCAGTAGACCAAAACATAATAATGATAAATGACTGAAGTAAACTAGGCCTTCTGAAATATAGAAGGCTCACCACGGAACTCTGCATTTTTGTCTGGAGAAAATCTACTGCCTATCGGGACTCCTAGATTGAGCCTCAGAACCTGGAAGGGATGGGGGTCAATACAGATGTACTAGTACGTAGAGAAATCCAAAATAATGTATTTATATATAACATAAGTAAGAGCAATTCATAAAACATTTTACATATAATATATGAAAACACATGGGCATATTTTAAAGACTTTGAAACATTTCTTTGAAACCATGACTCACTCTTTGTCTTACCCTAAAATCTATAATTCCACGGGCTATATGGAATCCGCCGTTGACTCGGCGGCCAAGCCCCTAATCCAAGTTTGCCGCAAGGATTGGCGTATCTATAAGGGGGACACGCAAAATCACACAGTAGGGTGCCAAAATCCTCAATCAAATCAACATGTCATGGTAGTGCACAAGATCACAAAGAAGGGCTCCTAACCATAATCCCAATTTGGGATAACATGAATCAAGGTACATAAGATCACAAAGCATGGTACCATAATCCCGTGTCGGCAAATCACGGTTTCTAGCATAGAGTCTTTCAACTCGTACATTCTTTGGGTAACCATCTAACTCTCTTTAAGCCCATTTTTAAACCTTTTCTAAACATGCATCTTTCTGAATTCATAATCTGAAAATCTGATTTCAAACATGTGTTCTATTCTGTTCTGAATTACTATGGCTTTAACTGAGTTGGTATCGTCACATCAAGACTTGCAAGTCCTATTTCTGAGCCATATTGTACCATGCATGATTCTTTTATTAAAACATAATTCAGACCACCCAAGCATGCAAATAGCATAGAAAATTTCATGTTCCGAAAGAACAAGTCAAAACCATGCTAAGATTCTCATTCTTTCAATAACCATGTGGTGGTCATGTATTTTTTGGCAAACATGCAATTCTTTCATTAAAAGTGTATTCAACGTTTATCAACCTGCACAACCCTCTCTTTTGGATTCAAAATCATATTCAAATCATAGCAATAATCAAGACATTTCAAACACAATTCATATCATGTAAAAAATGGGAAAAATCATAACAAGAGAGGGATTCTTTAGGATTCATGCTCTGAATTGTATATTCATCCTTAAACACATGCATACATATATAGAGAGTTTCAAATCAATTTGGGGGAAGGCCAAAAGACCAAAACAATACTGATTAAGGCTTCTAAAACATGCTAGTAATCGTAAATTCAAAACCCCTTTCTTAAAAATCATGATTTCTAAATCGTTAGCATGAAATAAAGATGGTTTCTTTTCCCATGAAATTTTAGGAAAACTCCACGTACCTTAATTTATGACTCTTGAATGAACTCGTGCTTTAGGGATGCTATTCGAATAATTGATGGGTGCTTCTTGTAGCCCTCACAATGGGGATTCCGAATCTCAAAGAATTATTGAACACCCACGGTGAAATCTTAAGATATTTTGATCTTTGGGTTGAAACCCTAAGAAGTGTTCTTGGTGATTTTGAGAGAGAATGACCTTATTTTGGTGTTTGGGGGATTTAATCCCGTATTATGGCTTAATAGGGGGTGGAAAATACCACTTTTTCCCTTAAAAATGCAAAAATAGAACCTAAAAATTGGGTACGTGCAACAGAGCGTGCGTCGCACGCTAATCGCGTGATGCTACTGTCTCAGTCACTAAAATGGCCATAAATTTTCGTTCGGGTATCGGATTTTGGAGTGGTATCATTGGAAAGATAATTCAAAGAGATTTCATTTGATATATAGTAGGCCGTCTAATTCGTTATATACAAAGAGTTATGCTTGATTTAAGTTGACCCAAGTTTCGACGCTCACTCAAACTCGAACGATAGGAAATCTTTCAACTCGTCCTTGAGTTAGGGGACCTCTATGATCTCAATTCATGCTCAAATAGGTTCCCACACTACATAACTGATTAACGTGCCAAATTTGCATAGGATTTATGTCTTTTGGATCATCTACGCATAGAAATGACGGTTTTCGTTCTGGACCAAAATGCGGGATGTTACACAAGGCCTATTCTTTCACCAAAGCAACGGTACTTCTTACTAACATGAGATATTATCTATAGTAGCTTGCTCTTGTAGCACCTTTATCAACTTCCAATGCCAAATTGTATGACTAACACATAAGGCAGCTGCGATATACTTGACTTTACAAGTTAAGAAAGGAACCAAAAAAAGAAAAAGAGTAAAACAAGAGAATATTATCATAGGTTGCTTCTTAAGCACCAAAGTGAATGTCATTTCTCCAAAAGAACAGATTGCAGTGTAAAGTATCATAGCTATGCATAGTGTCGGGGGAGGAGGACCAGACCACAAGGGTCTATGCGTAAGAAAGTGCGTATAATACTACGTTAAAAAAAGTTTTTCTTGCGAAGAAGCTTGTGATTCTTTTGTCGAAATAAGGAAAAATAGTTTGATTCAATATTTTCAAAGAATCAACTAAGGAAATCTCATTTTTTGTATATCTAAAACAAGAACTATTCATTTGTTAGTTAAACCAAAATTTAGAATTTGACAAATTTGGATCCATTTTCTTTTCATTTTTTCCTTATTTTTTTGGATTTTGGGATTTATAAATATTTCAAATTATGATCTTGTGTGTCCTTTATTCTATTATCATCGAAATATTTTGGATACGGGTAAAGTTGTTGCCATGTGAGTAGGAGGTAATGGGTTCAAGCCTAGGAAACAACACCTTGCAAAAATGTAAGTTGAGGTTGCGTAAAATAGATCCTTGTGATCGGGTCCTTCCCCCGACCCTGCACATAGCGGGAGTTTAGTAAACCGGGCTGCTCTTTTTCTTTTTTAGAAATATTCTAGACACCACACAAAGATTTGCCTTTGATAAAAAAAGAAAAGCTAAGGTATTTAATTTGTTCTTTGCTTTAATTGGAATCAAGGAATTTGTTTAACTTTTTTCACAGGGCCATCAACAACTGTTAACAGTAAACTCCATCTACCAATGCTAGAACAGATTGGAAGAAACCACCCTAGCGTTTATCTTCTAGTGAAAATTGAACCCAAGACTTCATAGTGCACAACAAATTTCATTGACCACTAGGCGACACCTTTGGATGCTCCAAGCTAGCATCTTTGAATTAAGATGGCAATTGTTTATTTCATCCAGAGAAAGCAATCCCTCTCACGATGTTTGTGACAAAAAGGATGATGGTGGTGGAACCACATGCAAAGTCGAGGGATAATGATCATGATGACAGAGCTAGTCGAGATGAAAAATTAGTCAAAAACATTATGAAGACAACTCAAATGCATTAAGTTGTGGCAACTATAGTACTCTTCTTGATGAATCTCCAAAATAGAAAACTAAGTAGTACCATTTTTTGCCTTCGACCCCAAGAAAGGCATTTGTTATTTGCCTTGATTGGAAGAAAGGGATTTGCTAACCAAACTATGTCAAAAATAACTTTTACGCTATCAGGTTATATTGACATGCACTAACAGTTAATGGTCCTGGTAAAGCATGGCATGATAACAACGTGCAACAATATATTAAATTGACGACAACAATGTTAGAACATATATGGGCGGATTCACAACGTTGGTTTTATGGATTCACCATCTGAATCTAATAGTTTTTGGCAGATCTTGTATATATATATTAAGAAATCGCTGGATGTGTATAAATATTTTGACTTGAGAACCCATAGATTTTAAGCTATGTACAATGGAATTTACTACTGGAAACCAAACACTGTATCAGTTATGCAGAGATTATATTAACAGATAAAAGGATTGTAAATTGGGATTGTATTTTTTTTCTAATGGTAAGGATGTGTTGCTGATAAATTTGGAATAACTGATAAAGTTGTTGTCATGTGACCAGAAGGTCACAAGTTCAAGCCTTAGAAACAACTGGCAGAAATTCAAGGCAAGGTTGCATACAATACACCCTTGTGGTGGGGCCGCCCGTCCCCGGACCCTACGCATAACGGAAGCTTTAATACACCGAACTACCTTTTTGCATGTGTGTTTGATAGAGAGGGAGAGGAAGAGAGAGAAGTCACTAACTGTCAACGAATATAATATTTTAAATCCATAATTTCTAAAGCACAATAAGTACAACTTTAAGAATTTCGAAGGTTGAATCTTTCAAGTTTAAGTCCTGCAGATGACGATCTGCATCTATGTCTGGAAATTCAGATAACATGTATACTGCAGATGCGGCAAGCGAGTCTGAGATGGTCTGGGCATGTAAAGAGGTGTGAGAGATTGTCTATGAATGGTTTCAAGAGAGGTAGATTAGACCAAAGAAGTAATGAGAAAAGCTAATTAGACAAGACTTGATGTAGTTTCAGCTAACTGGGCACATGACCTAAGACGAGAGGTTATGGAGGATACGAATCCGATAGAGTTCTCTCTTTTCCTTCCATACTATTTAGTCATAGTATTACTCTTGTAGTTTTTTGTCCTTCGATTTCTATAATTACCTATTACTCTTTTGTACTTCGATTATCATTGTATTCTGTTGTAGTTACAAATTGCTTTGTCATGATCTGTGTGACCTTGGAGTTAACTGGTAAAGTTGTTGTCATGTGACCAGGAGGTCACAGGTTCAAGACTTCGAAACAACATCTGGCGTACAATACATCCTTGTGGTGGGGCCTTTCCCCGAACCCTGCGCATAGTGGGAGCTTTAGTGCCTGTTTTTTCTTGTCATTCTCTCTATAGTATTTTTCCATGGCTTCTCCACTTCTAACATTTCTTTTCTTAACTGCTTTGAATTGTTTTTCCTTGCGTTGAAGGTCTATAAAAATTCGAAAACCTCTTTGCCTTCCAATGTAGGGTTAAGATCTACATGTACTCTATCCTCCCCAAACTCCACTTGTGGAATATCACTGGGTACATTAAGTCTATAGCATTGTCGGTGACGAAAAATGATCTCCCGTGACCACTTATTATTTGAATAGAAGAAAATGATCTTACATAGATTTTTATATCATGTGATAAAGGATGTATAACTTAAAAAACATGTAATGGACTAAAAAAACCATATCTGTCATATGTAATTATACATTTGCAAGTAATAAGTACAAGTAGTAGCTAGGATTCATGTCTCTCTAGTCACTTATATTCTTCTTCTTACACTCATTCCATCATCATATATATTTTCCTTCCTATATAAATAAGAACCAAGAAGTAGAATAAAATAGAGAGGCAACCTATGGAACAGACAGTAACGGCAAGACCAAGTGAATGTGATAAAGTAGCAAACATACCAGTTGCGAATGTAATTACAACTGCTAACATTGACAAGCACTGACAAATACTTGCGAGATAAAAAATCTTCTTTACAATTTTTTTTACTTTGAGGTTCTGTACTTACATCTGCCATTTGGAAGTAAATGAATATGGCAACAGCTGAGCATACAAAGGCAATGGCATCGGAAACAACAAATGCAAAATGATGTTTTCCTTATTAGAATTGCCATCCCTTGGTTAGAGCTATCGGGGTCGCTCTCAAAACCTCCTGGCAATGTGATACCAGCGGCGAAAGTGACTGTCATTATTAAAGTGGCCACAACAATATGGATTTACTGTTTGATCTGTTTAGGATAGATGGATGAGACTGGCGGACATTGCTCCGATTCACCTGACTAAACATATGCTTCTTAAGCACCAAAGTGAATATCATCATACTCGACTTTACAAGTTAAGAAAGGAACCAAAAAAAAGAAAAAGAGAAAAACAAGAGAATATCATCATAGGTTGCTTCTTAAGCACCAAAGTGAATGTCATTTCTCCAAAAGAAAAGGCAAAGCCAGTAGTACCTTAAAAAAGTGATTGTGGAAGATTAGAGACATTGAATTCAGGCAGGCAGCCCCGTGCACAAGCTCCCTCTATCTGCGGGGTCGGGGGAAGAGGGCCAGACCACAGGGGTCTATTGTACGGGGCCTTATCTTGTATTTCTGCAAGAGTCTGCATTATAAAGCATTTGATTTGTAATACGAAAAGAATTTGGTAAAACTTGATTTTCCAAATTCGGAGCTTCACTTTGATTTTCCCATAACATTATTGTCTACATAAATTCGGAGTAATCATTTCACTTAATCTCGGTAGGATCTTTGTAACATACTCCATTCAACTGCATGCATTATAAAATTAACATTCACATCACTTGTTTCATGAGACCTCTCTAAAGTCTAAACACAGTCGATTTGATCAAGTTTTTCGGGGAGTCAGAAGTGCTTATTTTAGAGAGTTATGGTGTTTGGTCAAGTTTGTCTCTCTAAATACTTATAGAACTATGACCAAACACTATTTTCTGCTCTAATGTTGCATTTAACCAAACGGTGTGTCCATAGGTTGGAGCTGCTAGTTAGGAGAGTTTGGGTGTGATGTGGTGGGTGCCTTTGGTTTGTTAGTGTATGGTATTACTTTGTGGGTGTCTTATTTATGTTATTCCATCTTATTTTATGTTTTATTATGACTTTGTTTGTCACACCCCTTTTTTCATCCAAAAAAGAATAGTTTTACGGTTTGAAAGGGTTTTTATTATTAAGTGACAAAAAGATGAAATTTTGTTCCAAAAAGGATCTTTTACAATTAAATTCAGAGTGGGGTTTTCAGATTCAGAGTGGGGTTTTCAGATTTATTACAAAAAGATGTTTTATTTAGTGTTGTGTCACCTTTGGAAATCCTTTTTCAAAATAGTTTGACTTTAAAAACTGATCCGCGAACAGAGATTCAGGTTAAAGAATTCTGTTGACCGAGGGAAAGGTGTTAGGAATCCCTCGATCCCGTGGTATGACCACGGTCGCTTGGTAGAACATATCGGCTAATTTGACACTAAGAATGTATAAACCACACAAAACAAATAAACAAGATCCAAACACACGAAACAAAATAAATTCAAAGTATAGTGTTCAGTCCAATTATACATTCCAAAATAAATAAAATGAAAAAATAAATCCTATCTAACCTACACTAATCCTAACTACGTTCCCGTGCTTTACCCGATGCCTCGGGACTTCATCACGAACGTCTTCCACTAACATAATACGTCGGGGCATTCCTCGGTGAATAAATACAATGTATCTCGGGGCATTCCCCGGCTAAATGAATACATTTTGAATTAAACACGATAAAACTAGAAGGAAACATTCATACACACATTCCAACATTCACCAAAACAACAAGTTCTAAAATTTGCCTACCCAAACCTATATTGCCTATCCGTTTCAACCCATCGTAAACCTATCACGATTCATGCCAACAATAAATCAAGTAAATCGAATCTATCCTTTTTGTTAATTCTTCAATTCCACCCCAACTTTCTTTCTATCAATCCGTTAGAACATGATCGAATTTATTCCTCAATCTACCTAAACCAAACAACCAAGCATCATGATCATAACATCAACATAAACAAAATCCAACAAACCATAATCACACCACTCGTAATCACAACCAATTCAAACAACCAACCAAATATATATATATATAAAAGACAAGTTAAGAAATGGACCTCGATAGAAGGTTTTACCAATAACAAAGAAACCCGGGACAGAAATCCTCGAATGGAAACCTCCACAGTAGCACAATCCACTCCGTATCAAGAATGACCTAACTGGATAGCGTAAGAATAGATGAACCCAAAACCCCGATCAATATGACAGAAGACAGAAAACCGGCGTAGCTTGAGCCCCGATGAGCTCAGACGAGACAGAAAAAGATGGACCAAAAATTCCTGCGATCCACATTGTTTCTCGGCCAGGTTTGCTTCGAAATCAGTGGGGATGAATAAGATTCAGGAACTTTAAACTCAAATCGATCACAAGACCACCTGCAGGCCAAATCCGGCGAAAAGGTTCACCGGAAAAAGCAGTCGAGACACCAGATTTGCACCGTTAACCCCTTTCCCATTCACCTCCTCTCTCGATTTCACTCTCTTTATCCCCTTTTCTGTATGTGTGCATGCGATTTAGGGTGTGTAGGTGTGAGAGGGTTGTGTGTGGGATTGTTGCCTCTTGTTGTGCGTGGAGAAGAAAAGAGAAGAAAAAGATGATGTGTTTTTCGTGGGTTTCAATTCCCTCTCTCTATTCTGTATGTGTTGTCTCCCAAAATAAAAAAGAAAAAGGAAGATCCTTTCCTTTCACTGTGTGCCTGCGTTGGGTTTCCTCCAAAAGAAAAAATGGGAGTGTGAGTATTATTCTTGAGTCCCCCCCAAAATAAAAAAATCCTTCTGTTATTGGAATATAGTGTATTGTCAAGGTTGGTGAAGAATTTTTCCTCAAGACTATTCTGTGAGCCCCTCTCCTTTTGTTATGGTGTGATATTTATTTGGTTATGGGTTTGTCACCAATAGAAAAAAAAGTAAAGGGGTACGTGGGGTATGGTGTGGTTAGGGGTTGGGTGAGTGTAGGTTGTTAGGATAAGATAAATTTTGTTAAGGGTTGTTATTTTTGTTATTTTATGGAGGGATAATTACATGGTTGAGGGTTCGTGGTAAGGTAAGTTAAAAATGGGTAAAATTAAATTCGGGAGGGACAGAATTAGGTGTCTACATTGGTTACTGTCCTTTGTCTTGAGCCGGGGGTCTATCGGAAACAACCTCTCTACTACTTCGGAGGTAGTGGTATGGACTACGTACATTTTACCCTCCTCAGACCCCACTATGTGGGAATATACTAGGCTTGTTGTTGTAGTTTTCAAACTAAGCAGATTTTGAAAGCTTTGACAAAACTGATTAGTCTAGTTAACTATTAACTTTTGAAATAGTCCTAGGTAGCCATATCAAAATCCATAAGTAGAGATATCTTCTATATATTGTACCAACTCCTCAATATATTTAAGTACTACCATTCGAATGATCGCTCTCATACTTGACACATGCATCCACATTGCACGAGATTGCTAATGCAATGGAATAAATCTCTATGTGAGGAACCTGACGTGGGAGGTTGGAATTCGCTGCACTTTGAAGCTCTTTTAGGATTAAAAGAAGTAGTTTCCGATATGCTGGGGTGGAAAAGATCCTTAGCCTACCTTTCAGCAGGCAGTGAAAACGACTGGACGACAGCAATTCACATTGTAGCCAGTGCAGGTAAGGTAGAAATTTTACATGAGCTATTAAATCACTGCCCTGGTTGCTGGTAAATGCTTGAGAGCAATGGCCGAAATGCTCTTCATGAAGCCATATTCTACAGTCAAGCAAATGTTGTCGATTACTTACTGAAGTCCAGAAAGTGGGATAAGCTTGTTGAGGATCCAGACAATAATGGCAACACGCCTCTCCGTTTGCTTGCTTCCTCTAATTTTTGGGGCTATGTGTCTGTAGAACTAAAAGACCATCCCCGAGCAAAGAAGATGTCATATAACAAGGAAAACAAGACTCCTTTTGACGTAGCAGCATCTTGCACAGAGTGGACGGTAGACAAGGATAGAATCGCTCCCAGCTTATATCACGATTTCCTTAATTCTATTGCTCATTGGGACGACGTTCACCCAGGCTGAACCAGCTGGATCGGCAGAAGATAATTTTCAACCAAGCTAAGGAACGCGACACAAACATCAAAGGTATCTTGTCAGCAGCTCAGATGCAACTAGTTGTGGCTACTTTATTAGTCACAGTCACCTTTGCAGCTGGTTTTACATTACCGGGAGGTTTTGAAAGCTATGACAATATCCCTAATAAGGGGATGGCAATTCTAATAAGAAAACAGCATTCCGTGCATTTGTTATAACAGATGCCATCGCCTTTGCATGCTCCGCTGGTTCTATATTCAGCTACTTCTATATGGCGACACATCCTCGTCCAATGTCCTATCAGGATTTGGGTTATTTGTGGTCTCTCAGTAAAGTTGGAGATAGGTCGCAGCTCGTGGCAATGTCAGCAGTTGTCATTGCATTTGTAACTGGTATGTATGCTACTTTAGCACATTCAGTTGGTTTCGCAATTACTGTCTGTGCCATCGGTTGCATCTCTTTCATTATGTACGTGTGGGCAATGTTGAGGCCAGTATGCTGGATAAGTATGGTAAAAAAATAATCTATATGTAGAAAAAGTATTTTTTCGACATATATACTTCGTGTAATTTTCTATATACATAATAAGATGCTCAACTGACCACCCTTTCTTGTGTAAAATTTCCTGTTATGTTAATTGTACTGAACTCGCGATATACATTAGTAATATGTAAGAAAAAGACTAGTGCAGTTCATGAACATGAGAAGAGACAGCGATTTCAAGTGTTAGTAATTGAATTCCTAAAAATTACAAATACGAGTCGAACGTTGAAGTGGGTGAAAATTCTAGGAGATCAAGATTTAGATCTGAGTTCACATTTATAGCAAAAATGACTTAATAATGCAAAAATGAATAACAACGGTATAATTCAATTCAACATTTTTTGTCGTTTGGAAATGCACTCTTCCCTCAATTTTTCAACATAGGGGGTCAACTTGCTTCCGCTGGACATGTTATGAACGCGGATATTCCAGAGGCTAGCCAAGTTGCTATGCCCAAGGCTAAACTAGGATGAGGCCCAAGAATTAGACAGACCAACAATAGATTTGCTTGTGATTCGAAAAAAGAGGCCCAAAAATTAGATAGGTCAAATGTCATTATTATTACGCTGACCACTAGGTCGTGAGGCTTTCACAAGCGATGTTTTTTTTTACATTCTCGACTCTTAAAAAGAGCGACCTGATAATCTATCTCCGCTATGTTCGTAGTAAACAAGCAGCATAATTTCAAATGTCATTACTATTACGCTGACCACCAGGTTGTGAGGCTTTCACAAGGGATGTTTTCCGTTTACATTCTCTACTATTAAAAAGAGCGATCAAACAACCAAAATCAGACAAGTGCACGTAGCTTAACCTCCTTAACCATCATTGAAACTATATTCATGTCACACTGAAAACGCGTATGTCAAAAACCCATGCAACATAATCTTACCCAGGGTTTCGATCTAAGGGTAAGAACAGACTTGTGAATTAGGCGCACGTGACACGTTTGAACCCTGTAACTGAAAAAATCGTTATACTTTAGTGGAAAAGTATTTTTCCAGGACTTCTCCACTTCTAACATTTCTTTTTTGATTTTTTTTTCTTTGCGCTGAAGGTCTATAAAAAATTGGAAACCTCTCTGCCTTCCAATGTACGGGTAATAGCTATGTATACTCTATCCTCCCCAAACACCACCTGCAGAGTTTTAACTGCGTATATTGTTGTTGTTGTACCATGAATTATTTAGTGAAGGTACATTGGGTCTATAGCATTGTAATATTTAAAAGAAACTATTAAACAAAAGACTATCTAGAAAAATCTCATAGTCTAACATTCCTTGCTATATAAGTAACAACCAAGAAGTACAATAAAATAGTGAGGCAACTTATGAAACAGACAGTAACAGCAAGACCAAGTGAATGTGATAAAGTAGCGAACATACCAGTTGCGAATGCAATTACAACTGTAAACATTGACAAGCACTGACAAATAGCTGCGAGATTATAAAACTTCCATACAATTTTTTTACGTTGAGGAATTCTACTTTGAGCTGCCATGAGGAAGTATATGAATATGGAAACAACTGAGAATGTGAAGGCAATGGCATCGGAAACAACAAATGCACGAAATGCTGTTTTCCTTATTAGAATCGCCATCCCTTGATTAGGGTGATCCGGGTCGCTCTCAAAACCTCCTGGCAATGTGATACCAGCGGCGAAAGTGATTGTCATTATCAAAGTGGCCACAAAAATATGGATTTGGGCTACTTTCATAATATTTTTGACTTCTGTTTGATCATCTTCCCTCAGTTGCATTTTGCCTCCTGTTCCCGTTTCATCATTTGGATTGGGCATGTGCTCGTACTTCCGCTTTACCTCAAAGTCACGTTTTCCAAATCGGCCAATGCTACACAAATCCTCCATCAATTTCTCCTATTTTCATAAATAGTACAGTTTATATTGATGTAAAATATAAACTAATCAGTTCATAGCTTATGAGAGAATGATATCATGTAAAATAGATTCAGGCAAAGGAAGAGCAAGAAATAGAATTAAAGTTGTACTTGATGTTTCAACACCACATCAAGAATGGAAAAAATCTGAAGATTTGTGAGTGCACACAAATTGTTTTTTCGCTTGACATAATCCTTGAACTAGTATATCAATATTTCACCATCATATGCTCAAGCACAACCAGTATTTGAAAAACAAATGTGCGACCGCTTACCTTCTTTGTTGCCGCTCTGCATGACAATGCTATATCCAGTGGAGTCTGGTTTTCTTTGTTAAATGATATCTTCTTCGCTCTAGGATGGTTTATTAATTCAGGCACATGGTTACCAGAGGCAGCAAGAAAATGGAGAGGAGTGTTGCCGTCGCTGTCTGGCTCATCAACAAGGCTGTCACACTTATCAGAGTCTAATAAGAACCGGACTACCTCGTCTTGATTGTTCAATACGGCAAGATGAAGAGCATTTTGATTGTTGCTATGAAGCAAATCCCGACAATCAGGGCAGCGATTTAATAGCTCATTTATCATGTTTACATCACCTTCACTGGTTGCAATGTGAATTGCTGTCGTCCAGGCATTTTCACTGCCTGCCGGAAGGTACACTAAGGAATTTTTCCATGCTAGCATATCATAAACTACGTCTCCCAATCCTAATTTGACAGCATAGTGCAGTGAATTCCAACCCCATAAATCAGGTTCCTCGCATAAAGGCTTATTCCATCGCCATTGTGATCTAATGCAATCTGGATGTGTCAACACGATAAATACAAAAATTGCAGATAACTATTTTTTAGAGCGGTCGCATACCTAGTAATGTGAATGATACATAATTTTTATTTCACTCATTTATACCATTTTAAATGGTAATTCTTGATGCAGCTCCTCTCTAGAGAGCCTTTCATCCAGTTTCTCGAGTACCATTTGAATCTAATGGAAAAATTAGCTATCTCACAATCAACAATCCCCTCTTCCCCTCTTCCCTCTGAGTGAAACAACTTCCATTACTGCTAAAATGGATATCAAATTTAGGATGCTGAAAAAACCAGCTCATTAGAAAAGACAAGTGCTGTCACCTGTCTCACTGTTAGAAAATCCACAGATGCGACAACAACATACCCAGTGTATTGTTAGGATTTGCCCTGAATTTCTTACCTTACTTGGATTCTACCATAATTGTGTTTTACTTCGAAAAACATTTCTTAGTAGAAAAGGTTTCGCTTTGTCCGGTATTTGACGAAGATCTTTCTATCAATAGATAGGAATGAGTAGGAAAAGATCTCTTTCCTATTAGATTTCTATTAGGTTTATTCTTTCTTAGAAGAAGGTTTTGTAACTATATAAATAGAACAACTCTCTTCTCAAGTCATAACACAATAGCATCCACAATATAGTTGTTTTAAGAGTTTTGTTTAGGGGAGATTTTATCTCTCATTAGTTTTATGTTTTTTTTTTAATATTAGGTTTTATATGTAGGCCAATTGGCCAGAATATAATTATATTAAGTTTTTAGTATTGTTTTATGTGTCTTCTAAATTGTCACCACAATAGTTTGCAACAATTAGCTTCCGCATGGCGCACTCTCGATTTCGAGCCCAACATGTATTCCCACATAGTGGGGTCTGGGGAGACCGTTTAGCAAATATTTTTAGTCAAAGAATATAACGTTGCACAGAGATACTGAAATGACATGGATCAACCTGCACCTCCGCTAAGTCTTTTTCTCTTCCCCCCTATTTTTTCTTACTGCAGAATCGCTATTCAGGTGGGATAAAACCTGCTGGACATTAAATAACCACATCACGATTGATCTCGGTTGGCTAGTTTAGAAAGTCGCGGGAGCAGGCCAAAACTTCTTTGTTCACATCGTTCTCTACACCTTGGCGAGATAGTCTTTTGGAGAGGAGAAGAGGGATTGAGGTAGTTGTCAGAGATTTAACTAGTAAGAAAATTAGTCCATTGGATTATAAGTTGATGCGGATAATGGAGGATCCTAGTGAGACTATTGACATGATTAATCCAAATTATGGGAAAGTCGACTGAAGTTAGATATCGATATAGTAAATAACAAAAATTATGTACCTTTATGTTCCTGAATTACTGCTGCATGCAGCGGTGTTCTATTAGAAGGACCTCCAGCATAAGTTGGTTTCTTGCAAGATTCCAAGATGTTAATCAAAGCATCATGAAACCCAGATTCAGCCGCCAGATATAGTGGCGTCTCCTGCGTATGGTTAGGCGGAGATTCAAATTCAGGATCTTCTTTCACCAAGAGCTTAACCACATCTAGATGTTGGCTCCGCACGGCCTTTTGCAACGCTGTATCTCCACTAGCATCCGTCATCCTTGTGAGTTTCTCCTTAGTATTATGACCTTCTATACATGCAAGTAGAACACGTACTACTTCAGTGTGCCCTTCGTTAGCTGCTATGTGAAGAGCGGTTTCATTCTTCTTATTTTGACAGCATAACATTGCCGGAGTAATCTTAAGGACTTCTGTCGCAAAATGGGAGTGGCCATAGAGTGCTGAGATATGGAGGACCGTGTTTCCCTTCTAAGTGATTTGGTAGCCGTTTTCTTCATCCCTTTTCAGATGATCAGCAAGTAGAAAATTGGCATCTCCGATATTGTCTCTCATCACAACATTATACAAGGTCGGATCCACTCCTTTTGATTTGTGTTTTATCCAAGATCTCCCAATGATAATCCTGTGAGTTCTTTGCTTTCTCTGGATGAAACATTATTATATATAGGAAAAACTCATTAGATTCTTAATGAATCTCAAAGAAGAAAGGGATCTGGTGCTTGCCTTGATCACAAGAAAGGGATTTTGATGTTTTCGTATTTCGCTTTCATGTCAAAATAACCCACTCCTATCGCACATCATGACCATATTATACAATAAGAATTCATATTAATTTTGAAACAAGATGTTGATGACATATCTATCACTCAAGAACATTATATGAAAAGATTGAAGAACTGCAAGCCAGTGAACATGTCAAGGTTGTAACATAGACCCGAGTCTCTATGTAAGTTATGTAGGAAGTTTCAGATCATAAGGCCCATTCTTTCACCAAAGCAACGGTACTTCTTACTTACACGCGATATTATCTATAGTACCTTGCTTTCTCATTCATGGAATGTGGGATTCTTTAACCAGAGCAATAGTACCTCTTATTAACGCGCAATATTATCTATAGTAGCTGGCTCTTGTAACATCTTTATCAACTTCCAACGCCAAATTGTATGACTAACACAGTAGGCAGCTACAACATACTCGGCTTTACAAGTTGATACGGAAAAGACAACGGAAGCCACAAAACAAACACCAAATCAGTCCACTAGTTTGAAGAACCCGTGGACTTATTTGGTGACCACTCTCGGATTCACTACAACAAAAAGAAGAACGAAATATAAGGGTGTGTTTCAACCCCAAAACAGCCACCAAACTAGATTTAACAACAAGAAGATGCAGAACAAGATGAACTTAACAATGGGAATAACAACAACAACACAAATGGGTACAATACGTGATACAAACGTTACAAGATTGCAAGAATAGAAAGGATAGATAGAGTGACATACACTATCTCATGAACTAAGAACCTAAGTGTATTCAAGCACCTAGACCCTTAATACAATGATAATAGGAACACCTACTCTCTTCGGTGAGCACAAGAGAGACCTCAACCTCCTCTAGCACCCAACGTTCTAAGCAAGAACGCAACACTAGTGATTCCACCCTAGTATCACCCTAGTTACAAGTTTCGGATTTGTGCCTCAAGGAGAGAGGACTTGTCTTTCAATGTTATACAACATTCATTATCATCAAAGTCTAATGAATGAAACCCTAAAAGGTTCTATTTATAGATATTACAAAAAGAGAGAAATGTCCATAATACCCCTCAAGGGTGAGGTGCCCATCAAGTGCAAGAAGTGGGCTGATTTTGGTGTGTTTAGGCCCACTTTTACACTTCACTTGTTCACTTCCTTGGATGGATTCATTACGCACTCATTCACGTCCATCCTCGTGGTCGTACTTGTATTATCCTCCCACTCTTGAAAAGGATTCGACCTCGAATCCGTACCTCGCAAAATCAAGAGAAGACAACAAGAACACATCCTCAAGATATGAGGGGTTAGGGTTAGCAAAATACACACATCACATTCCATGCCGAGGGGGGGGACAAACTTGGAGTATATCCACGGGTCCTTTGTGTTGAACATAAGAAGCTTAGTACAAAATACACAAAGAAAGCGGTCATCATCCATAAAAAGAGATAAGGAAGAACTTTGTTTTCCTTCATTAGCACCCACAACCAAACGTTTCTTGTAGTCTTGACCAAGCATTAAGTGGGGAGTGTAGAGATTTCCACATTCCAAGAGGGTGCCGCGATCAAATGGAAAAATTAGCCAAGGGCCTAAGCCGAGGTTATCCCTTCCTTCCCCTAGAATGTCACTCCCACATTTACACACAAAAACATTTTCATACACATAGTATCTATGAACAAAACTAATTGCAATGCTTTTACCACACAAGATGTTTAAAGAGTCATGTGCATTATCAAGATCAATTCTATAGACATCATCACTAACTTGAGAATTTTTAAGCACACTATCACATGCTCAAGTAGTGAACTACATTTAAGAGTAAATTGATCATCATGCACACCAAGAGTACTACCAAGAGTACTCATTTCCGAGACTACACATTCCTTGCCCATAAGAGTACTCTCATCTTCCAAGAAGAGATTTCCATCTTTAGGAGGAATGTTGTCACACCATAGTGGGTTAGCATATCAGCTATAGCCTTCAAGGCAATCTATACCATCATTTTCATCACTAGGTTCATTAGGAGTGTTTATATCATCTTCAAACAAAACATTAAACCTAAAGAGAGCATGATCTATCTCACGGACAGATTTGGAACTAACAAGTGCTTCACTCTCTATAAGTTCACTATCAAGTACCAAAGATGTTTCAATCTCCTCTTTACCTTGGTGTGGGTCGGGGTAGCCCACCTCTTCCTTTGGGAAGATCTCGTCACAAGGTGTTTGGACAAGGGAAGTTGGATTTTGTGGGATAAGTTTAGGTAGCAATTGGCGTAGCCCTTGCACGTGCCATTTCGTTTCTTCAATATAGTCGGTGATACGGTCAAACATGGCATCGAGATTGGTGGAAGCCATGGTACCTAAAAGAAAAGACAACAAAGAACAACAAAACAAACAAACTTGTTAGCTCAAAAATGTCTCACCACACTCTCACTCTCGATTTTTACCTCACACTTGGTTTCACAAGTGTTGAAAGCCGGCTTGTACTTCGTGAGTGATTGAGGGATGAGTCTATGTTTTCCCGGAATAGATTTTCATTTGAGTTGACTCAAAAGAAAATTTATTTACGGACTTGAACCAACAAGACACAACGAATTCACAAAAGAGAAAAGCACACAACAAATGCTTAACACGAATGAACGAACACAAAGACTAACTAACAATCTAGTAGATGAGTACTAGTTTGCCAATTAGTAATGGAACCAACAAAATTGAAACTAAGGAACAACAAAAGGAAACTAAGAAATCTGAAATTTGAGCCAAAATTTGATGCGTGAACAGTAACTTGATGACGTGGAAGCCACGTATTGGTTGCAGTTTCTACAATTTTTATTTTTCAAAGTCCAAGTTTGGACCAATTTTAATTTGGATTGGTGGAATTTGTTTTAAGGAGGGAAGAATAAGTCTTGGATCCTTTTTTTTTTAAGTTTCAAATTTCAAGACTTGACTTTTGTTGTACTTTTCCTTAAAACATGGACCCTTATTTCATGGGAAAGTGGTTGAGAAGTGATGTAAAGTTTTTTGGTGGTTGGGGGTCTTTCAAGACTAACAATTACTTAAACCTCTTTCCTTCACCTTTTAGGATCTATCATTCACTTTATGTTCTAAAAATATATGAAGGAAGGTGAAGAACTTAAAGAACACCAAAAACCACACCAAGAACAATAACAACAATCTTCAAGAACAACAACAATTCCAACGGCCAACTCCAATCCACAACAACAAATGGCCAAGTCTCTTTAGTGTTGTGTCATCGATTTTAACAAGAGATGAAGGTTGTGAAGAACTTCAAGAACAACAACAACATTCACCAAGAATAACAACAACAACACTCCTTTCAGCAACAACAACCAAACACACGGCCAATCAAGTTTCTCAACAACAATGTCTACCACAACAATGTTCAACAACAATGGGCCAAGCTTATGTTCACAATAACAATATCAAAATACAAGCTCAAATCAAGATATAGACTCAATGTTTTAGTGAGTAACAAAACTAACACTTAGAGAAAACAAAGACAAGTAAAAATCTCGTCCAAGACACAACAAAACACAATTTTTGGCCAAGAACACAAAATGGACAGATTGTTCTTTTTCTGGAATTTTCAGATTTCAATTTTTTTTTTTGATTCTTCAAGTGAGATAGCCCAAGATTTGATCTTGTAAGAACAAGATCAAGCCATGCTTTGATACCAAATGATACGGAAAAGACAACGGAAGCCACAAAAAAAATACCAAATCAGTCCACTAGTTTGAAAAATCCGTGGACTTATTTGGTGACCACTCTCGGATTCACTACAACAACAAGAAGAACGAAATATAAGGGTGTGTTTCAACCCCAAAACAGACACCAAACTAGATTTAACAACAAGAAGATGAAGAACAAGATGAACTTAACAATGGGAATAACAACAACAACACAAACGGGTACAATACGAGATACAAACGTTACAAGATTGCAGGAATAGAAAGGATAGATAGAGTGACATATACTATCTCATGAACTAAGAACCTAAGTGTATTCAAGCACCCAGACCCTTAATAAAATGATAATAGGAAAACCTACTCTATTCGGTGAGCACAAGAGAGACCTCAACCACCTCTAGCACCCAACGTTCTAAGCAAGAATGCAACACTAGTGATTCCACCCTAGTATCACCCTAGTTACAAGTTTCGGATTTGTGCCTCAAGGAGAGAGGACTTGTCTTTCAATGTTATAAAACATTCATTATCATCAAAGTCTAATGAATGAAACCCTAAAAGGTTCTATTTATAGATATTACAAAAATAGTGTGAAATGTCCATAATATCCCTCAAGGGTGAGGTGCCCATTAAGTGCAAGAACTGGGCTGATTTTGGTGTGTTTAGGCCCTCTTTTACACTTCACTTGTGCACTTCCTTGGACGGATTCATTACGCACTCATTCACGTCCATCCTCGTGGTCGTACTTGTATCACAAGTTAAGAAAGAAAGTAACCAAAAAAAGAAAAAGAGAAAAACAAAAGAATATCATCATAGGTTGCTTCTTACGTATCAAAGTGAATGTCATTTCTCCAAAAGAAAATATTGCAGTGTAAAGCATAGTAGCTATGCGTAGGGTCGGGGGAAGAGGACCAGACCACATGGGTTTATGCATAAGAAGGTATGTATAATACTACGTTAAATTTTTTTTTTCTTGCGAAGAATCTTGTGATTCTTTTGTCGAAATAAGTACAAATAGTTTGATTCGATATTTTCAAAGAATCAACTAAGGAAATCTCATTTTTCGTACATTGAAAACAAAAACTATTCATATGTTAATTAAACCAAAATTTGAATTGTACAAATTTGGATCCATTTTCTTTTCATTTTTTCCTTTTTTTTTTGGATTTTGGTATTTATATATATTTAAAATTATGATCTTGTGTGTCCTTTATTATATTATCATCAAAATATTTCGGACACGGGTAAAATTTCTGTCATGTGACCAGGAGGTTACGGGTTCAACTCTTGGAAACAGCTTCTTGTAGAAATGTAAGTTGAGGTTGCGTATAATAGATTCTTGTGCTCGGGTCCTTCCCCGGACCCTGCACATAGCGAAAGTTTATTACACCGGACTGCCCTTTTTCCTTTTTAGAAATATTCTGGACACCACACAAACATTTGCCTTTGATAAAAAAAGAAAAGCTAAGGTATTTAATTTGTTCCTTTCTGTAGGTGGAAGCAAGGAATTTGCTTAACTCTTTTCACAGGCCCATCAACAACTGGTTCCAGTAAACTCTGTCTACGAACGCTAGAACAGATAGGAAGAAATCACCCTAGCGTTTAGCTTCTAGTGAAAATTGAACCGGAGACTTTATAGTACACAACAAACTTCATTGAACACTAGGTGACACCTTTGGATGCTCCTAACTAGCATCTTTGAATTAAGACTGTAATTGTTTCTTTCGTCCAGAGAAAGCAATCCTGCACGCGATGTTAGTGGTGGTGGAACCACACGTAGAGTCGGAGGGTAATGATCATGAAGACAGAGCTAGTCGAGATGAAAAATTTGTCGAAAACATTATGAAGGAAGCTCAAATGCATTTAGTTGTTGCAAGTATCTGTTAATGACACACTAATATTAACCATTATATAGAAAAAAAAAAGAATAATATTAGAGTGCTCTTCTTGATGAATCTCCAAAATAGAAAACTAAGTACCCCTTTTTGCCTTTGATCCAAAGAAAGGCATTTGTTACATAAACATTGCCTTCATCAAAATAAAGGTGTAACTTCTTGTTTGGGTTTTATGTTTTATAACTGAGTAAAGCGTCTAGCACCCCCGAACTATGACCAAATTTGTTATGACATACTCCAACTTCACAAGGATCCTATTACCCCTTTGAACTCAAATTTAGCATATTTTTGCCAATCTTTTTAGTTGACGTGGCACCTTTTGTCAAACCTTTTAGCTGATGTGGAAACTTTGACGTGGACCACATTTTATGTAATAAAGGTACCACGTCAGCACAAAAGGGTGACAAAAATACGCTAAAATTGAGTTAAGGGAGTAATAGGACCCCTGTGAAGTTGGAGTGTGTCGTAGCAAATTTTGCCATAGTTCGGGGTGTACTGGATGGATGCTTATCTCTTTATAATTTCATTTCATGTAAAATATATCTTCTAAGGCTATACATTGTCAGCATGAACATCTCCACCAATATTTTCTATGAAGTAGAAAACCTTATACTCCTAGGCAAGAGTTTATGTTATGTCGAAAATAATTTTTACGCTATCAGGTTAGACATGCACTAACAGTTAATTCTCCTGGTCAAGCATGACATGATAACAACTTGCAACAATCAATTTAATCGACAACAATAATATTAGAACATACATGGGTGGATTCACAACGTTGGTTTTATGGATTCACCATCTGAATCTAATAGTTTTTGCCAGATCCCCCATATATATTAAGAAATCATTGAATATATATAAATATTTTTACTTGAGAATCCATAAATTTTAAGTTATGTACAATGGAATTTACTACCGGAAACCAAACACTGTATCAGCTACACATAGATTATATAATCATTAATAGTTGGAAAATGGTAAAGTTGTTATCATGTAACCAGAAGGTCACGTGTTCAAGCCTTGGAAACAACTGGTAGAAATGCAAAGGTAAGGCTACATACAATACACCCCTGTGGTAGGCCGCCCTTTCCCAGACCCTACGCATAGAAGTTTTAATGCACCAGACTTCCCTTTTTTATGTGTGTTAGATAGAAAGGGAGAGGAAGAGCAAAAAGTCGCTAACTGTCAATGAATACAATATTTTGAATCCATAATTTCTAAAGTACAATAAGTATAGTTTACGAATTTAGAAGGTTGAATCTTTCAAGTTTAAGTCCTGCAGATAACGGTCTATATCTGTGTCTGGAACTTTGGATAGCATGTATCCTGGCAATTTCATTGCATCTTTTAGGCAAATTTCTTATCGCATAAGTGAAATAGTCTCAAAAGACCTATAAACTCTCGGAATTTATGCAGACTTAGTGAAAGATAGGACATAACGGAAGAAAATAATGATCATATAGGGGATACCATTTAGTAGGGAATATGTAAAGATCGATATATTAGTAAGGCGATTTATAATATGGTGTTGGTAGTTGTTAAAGGCGATTTACAAGAGGAATTAACCTTGCCTATATGTAATGCATGTTTAGTAATAGGTCTTTTAGATGAATGGATTATAATTCTTGTTGTCCAGTCAAGAACTCACGTTCAGAAGATAAAAGTTACAGATATAAGGAAGATAATATGGATATGTGGGACTAAGAGATAGGATTAGAAATAAAGATATTCGAGTATGAGTGGCATTGATGCGACAAGTAAGACTGAGATGGTCCAGGTAAAGAGGAGATCAAGAGTCGATGCCCCGGTATGGAGGTGTGAGAGATTGGCTCTGAAAGGTTTTGTTAGAGTACGCGTCCTACTAATTTCCTATCTATGGAACAGGTAAGTAGACATGGTTCACAGAAGTAAAAACTGAACACAGTGTTTTTACGTGGAAAACACCCGGCTCAAGAAAGGTGTTAAAAACCACGACCTGTACCTCTACAGGATTTAACCCAAACTTCACTAAATTACTTGAGCTTCAACAGTCAACAAAATTACAAGACTTCTTGCAACCTAGGAATTAAAACTTCTAACTCCTATCACTACAAAAGCACTAATCTTCCCAAGATAAGTGTTCCCAAGTCTTCGAGTTCCCAAACTTGAAGACAACAACTACTAAATCAGTTTATAGATTACTGAGACTAGAATCAATAACTCATTACAATACAAGAACCTAATTACTACACTATTTATGACCTGCTAAGTAAGATACTAGGTTCTTCTTCAAGTATGTGAACTGATGTGCTGATTGTTGATTGACTTTTTAGTGCTTTTGTTCGTCTCTGTCTTTGTATCACGTTTGTTGTATTTAAGCCAACCTGTGATAGAGTCCTTTTTTGTATACAATTTGTTCTCCAGTAGAACTCTATCAGTTAACTCTTTTCCTTTTGCTGCCGCCTAACTTGTCCTAGATTTGATAGGACTCTTTTACTTCAAATCCTTTCTTGCTAGACTACTTGATCAACTTGACTTCTTCAAGACTCCTTGTTTGACTCAGCTTCTGATGTGATTTATGTTAGCTATGCTTGTCTACGCCAGCAAGAGTATTTCCCTTGAGTGGACCAACTTCTTCAACTTGTTTCATTCTCATGTCTATCATCAAAACTCCTTTATGCCTTAACAAATTCCCCCTTTTTGATGATGACAAACATAACAACAATAACATCACAGACTCCTGACATACTTTACAAGGAATATGAATAAAGAAATAACACAGAATGAAACAGGTTAGTCCAATTGGGTTATAAGCATTGCATAGTCTACTCTCTTCCCCTTTTCGACATCATCGAAAAGTTGTAACAACAAGTGAAAAGCGTTTAATAATCCATGGACATTGAGGCTATCACTAAGACAATCAAAATTCATAATAAGATGACATGAATGCAATATTATAAAATAGGAGCAGGAAATAGGATAACAACTAAGCCCATTTCATTCATTTACAGAAAAGACTACATGTACCAAAAAGTAAACTGAGAGAGAACAAGCTGTTAGGGTGAGAAACAAAAAAAAATAGGAGGAGGAGATCAGTCATGAATCTAAGTAGAAGAAGAAGAGGGTATGAGAGAGGTGAGTTTCCTAATAACATCTGTATTTTGAGCTCTCTCTTTTTCCAACAAGGAATTTAGGGAAGCAATTTAAGCATGGGGGATCCCTTTTTCTTCTTTATGAGCAGCCTATGCAGCTTCCAAGGCTGCCTGTGCAGCGTCCACCTCAGCCTATTTTTCAGCCAGGGAATGTCTCAACCTCTGCATCGTATTATCAGCACTCCTCATGGAAACAGGTAGCATTATGTGGTTCACATGCCCTATGATATCCTTTGTGGTCTGTGAGGTCCACACTTGAACTGAAACACCAAAGTCCTCAAATATGGGGGTAAGGCAGAATTGATAAGGTAGAGCATGTCCACTGACTTCCTTGAGTAAAACCCTTTGCATATGCTTTAGTATGAGGAGAGGCAGGTCAATTCGCACTTCAGTGTACAACAATTCCATGAGAGTGAGATCAAGAAAGCTAGCTATAGTCCTCCTTTCCTTTCTTGAAAGAGTTATCTTATGCACAACATCAAAGTACAGTTGGGGAAGAGGAGACATCTCCTTTTTAAACACTCTTCTATGTCTGACCAATGTGGGGTTCCCTGAGAACTTTCTACATATGTCAAGGGCTGAAGCCAGATTGTCAAGAGGTGGCCAACTTCTTTTGACATAGTGAACCCACCCCCCAGAACGAATATGCAGAATTCTAGCAATGTCAGCAATGTAAAGGTTTAGAGTAACCTTTCTAACTGTAGTAGAGAACAACTCGCTAATGCCTACCCCATTTGTATAAAACTCATACACTTCAGGTCGAGAAAAATTTCTCTGAAGGTCTCCCTGTTGAAAGAGATGAGACAATTCTTGAAACTCTAATTTTTCCAATAAAGTCTGCATAGTTACATCCCTAAATCCACTAACTACTCTTCCTCTAGCTAATTTACGATTTTGAAAGTGAAGGCGAGAATCCTCAGGAGTATCTTGATGAAAGGATGGTGTAGGAACTCGAAAGTCAGGATCTATCTCAGCATTGGTGTCCAGATTGAAGTTAGAGTCAGAAGAATCAGAGGGAACAGGTTTGCTGACTTGTTTATTTGAACAAGTAGAAGATCTGGGAGAAACTTTGGATGGAAAAGCTGGGACAATGGAGGAGGGTTTTGAAGTGGAGAGAGTCTTTGAAGTAGGTGTAGAGGACATTTTCACAGAGGATATAGAAGTTTTTGCTCTGATAGGAGTAGGTTTCTTGACTGATCGAAGAAGAAGATCAGGAGAGGAAATAAAAGAAGAGACCGGAGGAGGAGTGGGATCAAAAATCACAACACGTTTACTCTTGTTGGCTCAAAGAGCTTCAGCCAATTTAGCATCTTCATGTTGTTTCTTTCCTTGAGTATGTGGGGTTCGAGGAGTAGAGGTAATTGGAGGGGGCTGTGAGTAGGAAGTGTCTTTAGTTAGGACCAAGGGTTTCTTCTTAACCTGAGATCTAGACCTTCTTGGGATTAGGTCTGCAATAGGAAGATCGTCCCTATCGTCTAGAAGATCATCGTCATGAACAATTCAGAGCGAGATTGGAGGAAGAAGAAGAGGTCTGTAGAGGGATGAAGTAGTTGAGGAAATTTGGGTAAAAAGATTTGGGAAATTTATGAAGACGGAGAAATCTGTGAATTTCTGGGAGATTTAAGAAGGAATTAAGGGAGGTAATGTGATGTTTGGGTGAAGGATGAGTGTAGTGAGGGGATTTTGAATAGAGGCAGTAGAGGAAGAGAAAAAGGAAGAGGTTGAAGATGAAGAGGTGGATGCCATTGTTGAAACAGGAATGTGTTCTTGAGTGTGAGAGGGTTGAAGAGAAGTTTTAGTGTAGAAGCATAACAAAGGAAGGCATATTAAGAGGAGAAGATGAGGAAAGTGAAGGGTTGAGGGACTGTATATGGCAGAAGGATAATGATAGGTGTTTTAGTTATGATGGGAAAGGGAGTGGCAGCTTTTTGAAAAAGAAGGGACTCTTTGTATTTTGGCTGTTGAAATAGAGCAAGAGGAACCAGGAAAACAACTTGTTTCTCTTTAGATTACTTTAAACATAATAGTAATAGTACCTGAATGACAAAATAGACAAAATTGCTTTTGTAATCCAAACTTCCTGCAAAATCAACACATACATGAGTCAATATATTCTAAAATCTTGGACTTAGGATATACAACATAATGTGTCAGACTGAATTAACCAACAATCACATGTAAAGTCAACTTATTCTAGTCAATCATTGAGGGAGACTTATGCAATTTTAATCATCCCCAAGGCTAACCTAATTTTTTCAAAGTGTTCTCTACTCAATGCCTTAGTGAAAATGTTAGCAATCTGATCCTCAGTAGAGCAAAACATAATGGATATATTCTCTTTTTCAACATTATCTCTAAGAAAGTTTCACGACCAGAGCCTAGGCCCTAGCCATGACGAGTATCCCGAACCATGAAGGCCCGGAACACCCATTCTCTATCTGGTTATCATGCACAACATTCATAATCATAATAAAATGCGGAATTGAAACTGAGTACGGAAAACATAGTCAAGTTCTGCAACATTTCTGAATAATACTATCTGACATCAGTCTGCGAAATCTCTACTAAGAACATAAACATCTATCTGAAAAGAAACTGGGACAAGGCCCCCAGTAAACCAAAAACATAATAAATAAGATAATGTCTGACATAATTAGGCCTTCCGAATAATAGAAGGCTCACCACTGTGAGATCAAGTCTGCAAATCCGAGAATGTCTACTGAGTAGCTGGACCCCTAGACTGTGCCTCAGAATCTGGAAGGAGGGGGGGGTCAGCACAAAAGTACTGACATGCGAAGCAATCCAAAAAAATCGTATAATGGAACATACATACATATATATATACATATTAAGTGAAAGCAATTTTTCATCAAGACATCATGTATAAAACTGTTTCTGAAAAATACATGGGCACTTTCTGAAAACATGCAACCTGTCTGTTCATTTCAAATCATGATCTGTGTTTTACTTCTGAGTTAGGTGGTATTCCCCTACAAGTCTGAATATTCCACGGGCTGTATGGAATCCGCCATTGACTCGGCAGGGAAGCCCCCAACCCAAGTGTGCCGCAAGGGTTGGAGTGTCTGAGTCTGATACGCCACAGGACATTTAAGTCAGCGCATAATAATATACCCGGGTCGGCAAACCACGGTTTTTGGCAAAGAGTTGTCTGAAACTCCTGCCTTCTTTAGGGAACCACCTAAGCTCTCTTTATGCCCTATTTTAGCCTTTTCTGAACATGTATCATTCTGAAATTTCTAAATCATGAGAGTCTGATAAAAATCTGATTTCTGAACTAGTCTGTGTCTGTTATGGCATTTGTCTGAGTTGGTATCGTCATACCAAGACTTGCAAGTCCTATTTCTGAGCCATAATATATTAAGCAAGAGCTTTCATTCAAAACATAGTTTAGACCACCAAAACATGTAATTTGCATTAAAGATGTCATGTTCCGAAACTCAAGTCAAATCCATGCAAAACTTTCATCAAACATATGGTGGTCATGTGCATTTTTGGCAAAACCATGCATTCTTTCATTACATGCATATTCAACATTCACAACCCTCTCTTTCGTGTTCAAAACATTGTATATTACGTGAAACATGGAAAAATTTGCATTAAGAGAGAGGTTTCATGAAAATCATGCTCTAAATTCATATTTCAGGACAAACGCATATATATATATACATATAACTTTCAAATCACTTTGGGGGAAAGCCAAAAGGCCAAAACAATATCATTAAAGCTTCTGAAACATGAGTACGTACATGAATTCGAAAAACCCAATTCTTAAAACATGATTTCTATGCCCATGAGATTTTAGGAAAACCCCGCGTACCTTATTCTCCACGAATTTTTTGTGTCTATCGAAGCCTACGTCGAGAGGATTCCGAATCTGTAATTTGTTTCACGAAGAAGTTTCGGAAGGATCGGTCCTTCAAGCTTATTTTCTCAAACCCTAGTTGCTCCTTCTCTTAAGTTTTTTTGAAGGATTAGATTTTTGGGGTTTTTATAGGAGGCTTCAATGTTGTTAATAGGCCCAAATCCTTTTAGGAGTGGGTAAGGACGATTTTTGGGTTTTGTAAGGATTAACTTGCGCGTAAAGTAACTCAAAACGGAGGCCCAAATCCGTTTAGGAGTGGGTGCCGCCCTATGCATCGCCTATATGTGCATAGGCGACACATTCAACTTTGAAAGGCCATAACTTCTTCACCGGGTGTCCGTTTTAGGCAAATTTGGTATCGTTGGAAAGCTTATTCAATTATCTACAATTTGGTATATATTAGGCCACCCAGTTCATCATATACAATGAGTTATGGTCAATAGAATTTGACACAAATTACAACGTCCACTAAAACTTAATCGATCGAAATAGTTTTAACTCGTCCTTGAGTTGAAGGACTTCTATGGTCTAAATTCATGCTCAAATGGATTCAAATACTACAAACTTGATTAACATGCCAAATTGGCATAGGATTTAAGGCTCGGGGATTATCAACGCATTAGAGTCATATATTTTATTCTTGCCCGAAATGCGGGGCGTTACATTATCCCCCCCTTGGGATCATTCGTCCCCGAATGATGGGTAGGAACTTGTTGAAGCCTTAAATATATGGAATAACGCGGACATGACATGTCCTCTAATAAAAATACACTGATCTGAACATTTGGAATCTGAATTTAATGCATGATGCATGAACTGGGCTATACTCGTAACTACTGGTATACTCTATCTTCGACTAGTAGCATGTCTGAGATTTCGAGTAGCATGAATAAGTGCAAAGACAAGAAAACAAGTCATGCGAATCTGACTGCTAAACTGACTTATTGGCCATACAGACTGAATTATACTACACCCTCATACTTAACTGGAGTATTCTCTTCAACACTCTCTCTAAGGAAGCTCTAGCAGTAATAGGGAACCATGAATCTTGGGTATGTATTACACAAAACATCCCACTGAGGAAATCACAACATTGACACTACTCTGCAGTCTGGAATATAGACATATAACTCCTAAATTAGGATAGAATTTTCAGACTTTTGGCAATAAAACTTCTTACTTTAAGGCTTAGAGCACTTCCCGAATATCCCTTAACTATACTATTCCCTATAAATATCATATTCATTCAACTCAGCTTAAAATTCTCATATGAGCATTGATAATTTTTTTTTTTTTTTTTTTACTAATGTCTAAAATATCTTAATCCTTACCCCGCGATCAAGCCTAACTCTAAATCAAAAAAATACAACATGCTACACCACGCTATTATTCTAAACCATATGATGCCACCTTCTATACCTCTTTTAAAAATCACATCCTAAGCATAACATGCCTTACCACTTCAATGACTACACTGAACTCTTAATATGAAGTCGCTAATGCATATGGCGACCTTCCACTACAATCCCAAAACGTCGTTCAAGCCTAATTTATAACCACATGTTAACTTCAAGGCAAACACCCATAAGTAGATACTTCACATAGTTTCTAAACCACTATCAATATAACTCCCACGTGCTATCCTAAAAACATACACACACAAACTTTTCCACTAACCATCACATGTATTAAAGACTTGGCCCCAAATCTTACTTCATACTTATGGCCTTATCTAAACAAGCATACTATGATCTTCCATCAACAAGAACATTTACATCAACACCACTATCATTGCATAGGAAGGGTCACTAAAAGGTTAAAACATAAGACCCTCAAGCGTGAAAAAGATCTTTATATGGGACTGAGCACACTATAAAGAGTGAGTACATGTGTCATGAGTTGCATGACCTCAACTAGAGTTCATAACATAAGGAATGTGATTCCGACTACTTGAATGAACTAGAACTCATTATCTTGAAATTGGAAGAGTACGTGACTCTGTATCATATACCGGAATCATTAACTATTATCACAGAACTGCATCGTAAGGCATGAGTAAGCATTCGGATGACAAAAAGAAAAATAAAATATTGAGGTAGGAATGAATGGGTTGAGATTCACCCTTACTTTCTGATGTTCTAAATCACACTGCATCACTACTAGAATCTGAGAGCCTTACTTGGTTATTCGTTCTATCATCTCCCACTTAGCTTCAAGTCATCATCTAGCGTTTGGGAGATCCCCTACCAGATTCTAACTGAACTACACTTACTGCACTCTAGGGTCTGAAAAAATTGACAATACATGCATATCATAGAACTCAACCCGAATGACTACCTTCTGGGATACACTCTATCTTTCCATAGCCACCAATAGTCAAAGTATAATGCTTGCACACTTATTTCTATCCGTTCAACCTTCAAAACTCAAACTTAGATTCTAACACTTAACATGGATATCACCAAGCCTTTGATGAACCATACCACTTCCGTCCTAGCATACCAATATTGCTACTCCAAACTTATACCTCTCTACCATGAGAATAGAGATCACATCAAAAGGCTCAACACTATCAATCAAGGCTCCTTAACTTGGCTATCTAGAACACCATATATCATCTAACTAGTCTTTTTCCAACTAGCAACTCCATGGTACCACTAGTCACACACAACATGTAATAGTCTTAGAGAAATGCCACAACTCTATATCGCCTTGGGCATACTTACACACCATACCCACAACATTATACTTCATTACGAATCAATTTAAACTTAAGCCATTTCACACACCGTTCAAGCCTATTAGATCACTTTCATATAGCTAACATCATTGATCAAGAAATCATCACATCCACCTTTATGAACTTCAACTATTCAAACTTAATATCTAGTGCTATGCATGACTTACAACCCAACCTTACACAAAATTTTTACTTGGAAACTATAAGTAAACATCACGAAACACTAGTGCACTAGAACTTCATAACCACAATAATCGATCATGACCTAACGGTTTACCTTATCATCATTCCATTAGCATGTACTATTCAGCACCTCAAGCCTACTAAATTAATCCCACAAAATATGCATCAACAAACTCTTGCCACTATTTACCACCACACCATTTAAATTCAAGCCTATAGTTTAGTATCAATCATCTACCACCAATGAAGAATGCAACATAATATAAATACACTAATCCATCAAATTGGGCTATTCTACCCAAATATCTCAAAAATCTACTACATACCTTCTCACAAGTAGCACTAGTTTACAACTTCCAATGAAAAGAGGGTCAAGGGGGTTAAAGCCTTATAATAGACATGGTCAACCTTAATCTTATATTATAACCCCGTACAATTGTATCTACTTATACGGATTTCTCACCTCATACTTACTCACTCATTCATATATTTAGACTGCCTTCAAATTCCTCAAACAACCATGAGTCTATAATCATAACTTACTCGCTAATATAGCCATTTCCACATTTAAGCAATCAACAAATCACCCTGACCAACAACTCCTTCTCTACCTTCAACTAATAATATACAAGGATGAATCACTTCATTACCAACTCTATCTCATGCAAACAGATTCAGCCATACATATATTAAACCAATGAAAGAACAACAAGTTGGACAACAAGTTGCTAGTGAATCGAAACAGGCCTCACACAGCTTCACTAGACTTTGGTTTTGTATTTTGAACAAGAAAATGAGATGGATGACAAGGCAACTATGCTAGTGAATCGAAAGAGCCCCACACGGCTTCACTAGACTTTAATTTTTTTTTCTACTAACATCATGATAACAAGATTACATATTACAAGGGATAGAAAATTGACACCTAATATTTAATGGTCTAAGAATATACATATTATTCTGTATAAATAAAAATCTGAGTAAAACACTTCCTCCATGGACTACCATACAATCCACACATGCTGCTAGCTACCACATTAGTTTATCACTATAAAGGGGTAAATCATCCTCAAACATCGATTATTCAACTGAAATATTCATTTACACAAAATCACCCTCACTCTGACTTCTAACTTTGTGACTTTACATCACCAACTTCTTGGTCCAATATCACTACCAATAGGTCATGACAACAACACTTTAACTTATGCTACTATTTGGGTAGAAATATAGTTCCAACATTCTGCTATACATTGTCCACAACTGTAACAAGAATTTGAGAGGGACAATATATACTTAATACCTTAAGCTGGAATGCACGATTCCATCAGGATCAATATTTACATCAGAATCAGCATATATTGATGCACTAACAGACTCCTATCGAGTTTTCCATAATTTTTATAATCTTATAGAACGTAATCGAAAAGGAATATATCATGTATACTCTAAACTTTTTGCACTTGAATTAACCCAATAATGGGACAGTTTAGACTCTGAAGCACGAACTAAATCACAAAGAAGGGAAACATTCCTAAACGCCTAGTATCCTCCTGTTTATAAGTGTGGCGCGCTACACACCCATAAACAGAACTCTACTCGACGCGATTTCGCAGACACCCTGGGACCATGAACCGTGCTCTGGTACCAAGTTTGTCACGACCCGAGCCTAGGCCCTAGCCATGACAAGCATCCCGAACCATGAAGGCCCGGAACACCCATTCTCTATCTGGTTATCATGCACAATATTCATAATCATAATAAAATGCGGAATTGAAACTGAGTACGGAAAACATGGTCAAGTTTTGCAACATTTCTGAATAATACTATCTGACATCAGTCTGCGAAATCTCTACTAAGAACATAAACATCTGTCTGAAAAGAAACTGGGACAAGGCCCTCAGTAAACCAAAAACATAATAAATAAGATAATGTTTGACATAATTAGGACTTCCGAATAATAGAAGGCTCACCACTGTGAGATCAAGTCTGCAAATCCGAGAATGTCTACTGAGTAGCTGGACCCCTAGACTGTGCCTCAGAACCTGGAAGGAGGGGGGGGGTCAGCACAAAAGTACTGGCACGCGAAGCAATCCAAAAAAATAGTATAATGGAACATATATATATATATATACATATTAAGTGAAAGAAACTTTTCATCAAGAAATCATGTATAAAACTGTTTCTGAAAAATACATGGGCATTTTCTGAAAACATGCAACCTGTCTGTTCATTTCAAATCATGATCTGTGTTTTACTTCTGAGTAGGTGGTATTCCCCTACAAGTCTGAATGTTCCACGGGATGTATGGAATCCGCCATTGACTCGGCGGGGAAGCCCCCAACCCAAGTGTGCCGCAAGGGTTGGAGTGTCTGATTCTGATACGCCACAGGACATTTAAGTCAGCGCATAATAATATACCCGGGTCGGCAAACCACGGTTTTTGGCAAAGAGTTGTCTGAAACTCCCGCCTTCTTCAGGGAACCACCTAAGCTCTCTTTATGCCCTATTTTAGCCTTTTCTGAACATGTATCATTCTAAAATTTCTAAATCATGAGAGTCTGATAAAAATCTAATTTCTGAACTAGTCTATGTCTGTTATGGCATTTGTCTGAGTTGGTATCGTCATACCAAGACTTGCAAGTCCTATTTCTGAGCCATAATATATTAAGCAAGAGCTTTCATTCAAAACATAGTTTAGACCACCAAAACATGTAATTTGCATTAAAGATGTCATGTTCCGAAACTCAAGTCAAATCCATGCAAAACTTTCATCAAACATATGGTGGTCATGTGCATTTTTGGCAAAACCATGCATTCTTTCATTACATGTATATTCAACATTCACAACCCTCTCTTTCGTGTTCAAAACATTGTATATTACGTGAAACATGGAAAAATTTGCATTAAGAGAGAGGTTTCATGAAAATCATTCTCTAAATTCATATTTCAGGACAAACGCATATATATATATATACATATAACTTTCAAATCACTTTGGGGGAAAGCCAAAAGGCCAAAACAATATCATTAAAGCTTCTGAAACATGAGTATGTACATGAATTCGAAAACCCAATTCTTAAAACATGATTTCTATGCCCATGAGATTTTAGGAAAACCCCGCGTACTTTATTCTCCACAAATTTTTGTTGTCTATCGAAGCCTACATCGAGAGGATTCCGAATCTGTAATTTGTTTCACGAAGAAGTTTCGGAAGGATCAGTCCTTCAAGCTTATTTTCTCAAACCCTAGTTGCTCCTTCTCTTAAGTTTTTTTGAAGGATTAGATTTTTGGGGTTTTTATAGGAGGCTTCAATGTTGTTAATAGGCCCAAATCCTTTTAGGAGTGGGTAAGGAAAATTTTTGGGTTTTGTAAGGATTAAATTGCGCGTAAAGTAACTCAAAATGGAGGCCCAAATCCGTTTAGGAGTGGGTGCCGCCCTATGCATCGCCTATATGTGCATAGGCGACACATTCAACTTTGAAAGGCCATAACTTCTTCACCGGGTGTCCGTTTTAGGCGAATTTGGTATAGTTGGAAAGCTTATTCAATTATCTACAATTTGGTATATAGTAGGCCACCCAGTTAATCATATTCAATGAGTTATGGTCAATAGAATTTGACACAAATTACAACGTCCACTAAAACATAATCGATCGAAATAGTTTTAACTCGTCCTTGAGTTGAATGACTTCTATGGTCTAAATTCATGCTCAAATGGATTCACATACTACAAACTTGATTAACATGACAAATTGGCATAGGATTTAAGGCTCGGGGATTATCAACACATTAGACTCATATATTTTATTCTAGCCCGAAATGCGGGGCGTTACAGAAAGTGATGCCTCATATCAATATGTTTGGTTCTCTTGTGTTGAACAGGATTTTTAGCTATGTTAATAGCACTCGTATTATCACAAAAAATAGGAAAACAACCAACGTCTATACCAAAATCCATGATTTGTTGCTTAATCCATATTAGTTGAGCACAACAGGAACCTGCAGGAACATATTCAGCTTCAACAGTAGATAAGACAACGGAGTTTTGCTTCTTAGTGGACCAGGTAATCAAACATGATCCAAGGAAGTGAGCCATCCCATTAGTGCTTTTCCTGTCCACCAAATATCCTGCAAAATCAGCATCTGAGTAACCCACCAAATTAAAGTTACTACCTTTAGGGTACCATAAACCAATATCACTGGTTCCTTTCAAGTATCTGAAGATTCTCTTTACAGATTTTAGATGTGATTCTTTGGGTTTTGCTTGAAACCTAGCACATAGCCCTACACTGAACACAATATCTGGCTTGCTTGCTGTGAGGTACAATAATGACCCTATCATACCTCTATACATCTTTTGATCTACATCTGAACCTGTTTCATCCAAGTCCAGCTTAGTGTCAGTAGCAGTAGGATTACTTATATCTTTTGCCTCTTCCATGGAGAATCTCTTGAGAAGCTCTTTGACATATTTCTGTTGGTGAATCAATGTTCCTGAAGCTGACTACTTTATTTGCAAACCCAAAAAGAAATTCATCTCTCCCATCATGCTCATCTCAAATTCACAACTCATGAGTTTGGCAAACTCATGAGTCATAAGTATATTTGTTGAGCCAAAAATAATATCATCCACATATACCTGCACAACTAACAAATCCTTGCCATTAGTTTTCAAGAAAAGGGTATTGTCAATTTTACCTCTGGTATGTCCATGCTCCAATAGAAATTTTGACAGTCTTTCATACCAAGCTCTTGGAGCGTGTTTCAACCCATACAAAGCTTGTCCAGCTTGTAGACATAGTCTGGAAACTCCTTTCTCTCAAATCCTGGGGGTTTCTTAACATACACTTCTTCCTTGAGAATGCCATTCAGAAATACACTCTTCATATCCATCTGATACAAAATAAACTCCATGTAAGAAGCAAAGGCAACAAGTAGTCTTATAGCTTCAAGTCTGGCTACAGGAGAAAAAGTCTCATCAAAGTCAATTCTTTCTTATTGATTGTATCCTTGAACCACCAGTCTTGCCTTGTTTCTTGTAACTGTTCCATGCTCATCAACTTTATTTCTGTACACCCACTTAGTCCCTATGACTGATCTATATTTTTGAAGAGGAACTAAGTGCCATACTTTTGTTCTCTCAAATTGGTTCAATTCATCCTACATAGCTACGATCCAATCAACATCAAGCAATGACTCAATTACTTTCTTTGGCTCTATATCTGATAGAAATGCCTTGAATCCACACATACTTCTTTGTCCAGATCTTGTGGTGATACTCGAATTGAGATCAGTAAGTACATTTTCAATGGGGTGTGATCCTTGATATTTTTAACCTTTTGGGATCAAGCCAAGTGAGCTGCTATGATCACTGCTATTGTTTTGATGTGAGTCAGTTGATGACTTAGTTCTCCCTATCACTGTGCCTCCAGCTTCAGTTCCCCCTGTGAAAATGCCTCCAGGTTTGACTGTTCCAGTCGATGGAACATGTTGTGAAACCTGTTCCTCAGTATCACTTCCTTTCTGCAAGTTAGTCTTATCATAGGATTCATCAAAAATCACATGCATGCTTTCTTCAACACAGTTAAATCTATTATTCAAAACCCTATAGGCCTTACTATGAAGTGAATAACCTAAGAAGATCCCCTCATCACTTTTAGCATCAAATTTCCTAAGATTATCCTTACCATTATTATGTATGAAATATTTACAGCCAAAAGTTCTAAAGTGAGAAATATTAGGCTTTCTACCTTTTAGTAACTCATAAGGAGTCTTGTCTAACATTGTTCTGATCATGCACCTGTTTATAAGATACGCTGCAGTACTCATTGCCTCAACCCATAGGTTTTTGGCAACATTTGCTGCAAGCATCATTGTTCTAGCCATATCTTCCAAGGTTCTATTTTTCCTTTCCACCACTCCATTTTATTGAGGTGTTCTAGGAGCTGAGAAGTTATGGTCTATTCCTTGTGATGAACTGAAATCTAAGAATTTAGCATTCTCAAATTCTGTCCCATGGTCAGACCTTATGGAAACTAATGAAGTTCCCAATTTCTTTTCCGTTTTCTTGATGAAAATTTCAAAGACATCAAAGGCATCTTCTTTAGAGGATAGAAACAAAGTCCAGGTGAACCTGGAATAATAATCAACAATTACAAAAACATACCTTTTTCCACCTCTGCTTTGTTGTATCATTGGTCCACACAAATCCATATGGACCAGTTCAAGGCGCTTGGTAGTACTGACATGGTTCTTTGACATAAATGAAGATCTTACCTGCTTCCCCCTTACACATGCACTACATAAATTTTTTTCCTTAAACTTGGTTTTAGGTAATCCTAATACCATGTCTTAGGATGAAAGTATGTTCAGTCGTTTTAGACTTGCATGTCCAAGTCTTTTGTGCCAAAGGAGGGAATCAGTTTCCATTTCACTTAGACAGGTCAGCTCAGGTCCTGGTATTGCCATTAAATCTGCTTTGTATACGTTTCTGTATCTCCTTGCAGTACGCACAATTTCTTTGGTATCCATCCTTTTAACTTTAACCCCTGCAGCAGTAAATATTACTTTATTACCTTTGTCACACAATTGTGAGATGCTCAGCAGGTTATGCTTTAATCCTTACACTAGATACACATCCTCCAAAGCTTTTGAATTTGATGGGCCAATTTTCCCAACTCCAGTAATGATTCCCTTTTTTCCATTTCCAAAAGAAACTCCTCCTCCATCTATTTTGGAGAGTGAAAGGAACTTTTTCTTGTCGCCAGTCATATGTCTTGAGCATGAACTATCTAAATACCAGTGCTTTTTGGTTCCCTTCACCATCTCCTGCAAGAGAAATCAATGGTTAGATTTAGGAACCCAGAAAAGCTTGGGCCCTATTTTGTTAGTAAAAGGATGAATTAAATTTCTTCTAGTCCATGCAGGAAACACATAACCTGACCTGTTTCTCTGACCAATTTTAGTGCTTGTATTTTTGGTCTGAGAAAGGTTTGTTGCCAGATTTTGACTTCTAATTCTGCTGTTGGCAGCCACAGAATATTTAGTAGTAGGATGTCCAAGATTTCCACAGATATAGCATAGATCTTGTAGATTATCAGCCTTTTCAAAAAAAACCTAAACCTGCTTTTTCATTATGATTTCTTTCACCCAACTGATGAACAATTCTTGAAGAATTTGTCCATCTGTTTTCTCTTTCCAAATACAGCTTTAACTTAGCAACTTCTTGACATAGCTTATTCATTTTTTCAGTCAGATCTTGACATTCTTGTTTGTACTTAGTTAACTCAAGTTCATCCTTTTCTTGTTCTTTACTCATGCCCTTTTTCCCATTATCAGTGAGAGTCAATTTAATAACTTCAGACTTAAGATCATTATTTGAAGACTCAAGCAATGTGACTTGGTTCTTGAGAGTGCAATTTTCTTTTTCAATAGAATGTTTGCAAACTTTCAGATCAATGAAGTCAAATTTTAAGCTTGCAAGGCTATTGAACAGTTCATCCCTATCAGAAGTTAATTCTTCGAGATTGTCAATTGACTCACTCATCAAGGAAACAAGTCTAGTTTTAGAAAATAGATGCAGTTTTTCTTTGAGTTCAAGTAAACTTACCTGAGAAGCATCATTTTCTTCCTCAATGTCTGAATCTCCAAAAGCCATGAATGCTGTCTCATCAACTTCATCATCATCATCAGATTCAAATTCTCATGCAGCTATCATGGCATGTTCTTCTTTTTCCTTTCTCTTGGCTCTTTCTTTTTGTTCCTTTTTAACCCCTTCCTTTCTCCACTCTATTTCCCAGAGAGGACATTCTCTGATCTGATGATCAGTCTTTCCACACTTGTAGCATCCATTTGGATTTTCATTGGAACATTTCTTGGTACCTATTTCCTTCTTCTTCCTGAAGAACTTGCTGAAATTCTTGGTTATGAAGGCAACTTGCTCCTTATCAAGTTCAAATTCATCATCACTATCAGAAGCTTTTAAAGCTAAGATCTTCTCAGGGGCTGCGTGTTCTTTGATTCCTTCAATTTCCATTTCATAAGTCCTTAAGCTCCCTACAAGTTCATCCAAAGTCAAGCCTTCAAGCTCTTTATTTGCCTCCCTAATAGCAGTTACCTTAACATTCCATTTTGATTTAGGTAACACCCTCAGTACCTTTTCAACTTATTCTTCCTCAGAAATGACTTTTCCTAACGAATTTAATTCATTTATTAAGGTGGTAAGCCTTGTCATCATCTCGTGACGTGTTTCATTTTCCTTCATTTCGAATGCCTCATATTCAGTGAACAAGAGAGCCATTATGAATTTTCTAACTTGGGAAGTACCTTCATGAGCATTTACCAGTGCATCCCAAATTTGCTTAGAAGTAGTGCAGGTGGATACCCTGTTATATTCAACTGGTCCTAGACCATAAACCAAGATTTTTTTGGCCTTTGCATTTTTCTTCAAAGCCAAGAGGTCATCAAGAGTAAATTCACTCCTTAGTTTCTTGACTTGTTGTAATGCCCCGAAAACGGGTCCCGGAGCGTCACACGGTGCTTGAGGCTACGAGTAGACCCAAGCTAACCCTTTGAGCCATTTTCATTCAGTTCAACACAAATCAATGGGGTTTCCATAAATAACCCTCAAATATCAACAGAGTAATCATCATCCAAGAATAAAAGAATTTCAGAAAGATAACAAAATACGACTTATTAGTCAACTCCCAACATCTATAATAGTCTGACAAGCCTCTAAGAAAATCAATAAAACTAGCGAGCCATTGAGACATGCCCCAACTGACTCATACTCAGTTATCAAATGTAAATAATTCTGTGAAACCAACATCAGACATCACGTCCTCGAAGCATGAGGACTTACCACAATAGAGGATGTAGAACAGCGTGCCCAAAAAATCACTGTCGAACCTGGAACTGAGCACCTGAACCTACATTCCGAGAAAATGCAGCCCACATCCGAAGATGTAGGTCAGTACCATGGAAAGGAACCGAGTATATGGGGGTGTATGCAGTTGTATAAACATCATCATCATAAATATTTATAAGAAATATGCAGGATGTATGAAAGACTCACATAGCCCGAAGAAAATCATCATAATCATGAGAGGATGAAATAAGTATAATAACACATGTGAGTCATCATATAATTTGTCAATCACTTTCAGTTCATCAAGATTATCAATTCTCATAATGTAAATATCATTTAAATCTTTTGAAAGAATAACTTTCACAATTCCACTTTCAAATCACTTCACCGTTCACCATAGAGACAAGGAAACACACACAGACTGGGAGATCCTATAACCGACATAAAATATGTGAGCTACATGGAGTCCAACGTACAACTCACGTTGGGGAGAGCCGTCCTATCCTTGTCATCGGAGTAGGACTATCGATATCAAATCCACACAAACTAGTGATCACTATATAAATCAGCCTCGGGCTCACTCTTATGGGGGCACGTTTTTCTAGGGAAGTAAGGTCGCTTTATACCTCCTACTCGGTTCTGAATATTTCTCCCGGAATTAGCTTAGACCATTTCAAAGACAATCCACAACAAAGCAATTTTAGTAATATATAAATATACATCGGGAGTCATCATGCTTCCCCTTTATCAAAATCAGCCACGTTGTGGATTTCTTTCACACTCGAGTTCAAAACAACTCCATTAAGACCTAAAGGTCAAATCATTCAAAATATCTCAAATATTCAACATCAAGGTGCTTATAACACACACTTTATAAAAAAAAACACAATTTCCAATGGGGATTCACGATCCAAATAGCAAAATCATGATAAATATCGTTCAAGATTCATGCTTTATATCACCACACATGTAAATTCATCTTTCAATATCATAAACATCAAGATTTCATAATAATCATCATAAGATATGGGTTCATGCTTCAAATTCATAAAAAATCAAATAAAAATCATGCCATTGTAAAGAAAATTACTTTTGGGCACAAGAACGAAAGAGAGTTCTTGTTGAAAAATCCCACATACCTTGAATGATGAACTTTAGATCGATACTCATTTTTGAGATGTTAATCGTGCCTTTGAATGATGGTTCTTGGAGTTCTTGAACTAGGAACTTGGAATCTTGAATAAAGAATGATGGTTCTTGGAGTTCTTGAACTAGGAACTTGGAATCTTGAATAAATTTGCAGAATTAATGGTGAACTTTGGAGGTTCTTGAAGTTGGATGTAGGAGCTTAGGGTTTTCTTTTTGAGGGAATTTGATGAAATATAACATATAATTCTTCTAATAGGCTTTAATATAGGGTTTGGACGGATTTTGGGTGAGGGGGAATGACCAAAACGCCCCTAAAAATCAAATAATTCACGAATCTGTCCTTTGGTGGACTGTTTTGATAGTCTGAAGTAGATCAACCATAACGTTTTACTCCGATATCCAAATTGGATGAAACCAATTTCATTAGAAAGAGGACTCTCATATATTTCCGTTGATATATAGTATATCACCCAGATCATTATGTACGAGGATTTATGAACGTTTGAAATTGACCTAAAAATTCACTTTTGATAGGCTGAAGTAGATCGACCATAACTTTTTGCTCCGAAAGACAAATTGGATGAAACTAATTTCAATAGAAAGAGGACTCGTAGAGATTTCCGTTGATATATAGTATATCACCCATATAATTATTTACAAGGAGTTATGATCATTTAAATTTGGAGAAAAAATACGCTAGGCCTCAGTATTTTTTTTTCCTGCACGTTTTACTGTTCACTACTATTCACGGTTCGATCGGAATGTTCATAACTCGTCGCTCGGTTGACCGTTTTGGATTATCCACATATCGTTGGAAATATTATTCGATACTCTACGCAGTGGTGGGTCATAATCTAATACATTCCACACGGAAAAGTTATAATTCATTCTAGAAGATAGAACCCAACACGTTTACGTACAAAATTTCAACGAAAAATTTCCCGGGGTATTACACTTGTTTTCCATCAACAGTATTCATTGGAATAGTGGGACCATCAGTAATCCTGTCCCATAATTCATAGTTTTCACCTTAAATGAACATCTCCATCCCTGCTTTCCACCAGATAAAATGAGAACCATCAAAGAGTGGAGGTCTAGTGGTTGACTGACCTTCACTGTGACCAGTAGGAGGTGCGGAATTCATCATGTTGATCCTTTTATTAGGTTCTAGCCTTATTTAAGTCAACCTCTCTCTGATACCACTTGTTAGAGAACGCGTCCTACTAATTGCCTATCTGTGGAACAGGTAAGTAGACGTGGTTCACAGAAGTAAAAACTGTACACAGTGTTTTTACATGGAAAATACCCGGCTCAAGAAAGGTGTAAAAAACCACGACCTGTACCTCTACAGGATTTAACCCAAGCTTCACTAAATTACTTAAGCTTCAGCAATCAACAAAATTACAAGACTTCTTGCAACCTAGGAATTAAAACTTCTAACTCCTATCACTACAAAAGCACTAATCTTCCCAAGATAAGTGTTCCCAAGTCTTTGAGTTTCCGAACTTGAAGACAACAACTCCTAACTCAGTTTATAGATTACTGAGACTATAATCAATAACTCATTACAATACAAGAACCTAATTACTACACTGTTTATGACCTGCTAAGTAAGAGACTAGGTTCTTCTTCAAGTATGTGAACTGATGTGCTGATTGTTGATTGACTTTTTAGTGCTTTTGTTCGTTTCTGGCTTTGTATCATGTTTGTTGTATTTAATCCAACCTGTGATAGAGTCCTTTTTTGTATACAATTTGTTCTCCAGTAGAACTCTATCAGTTAACTCTTTTCCTTTTGCTGCCGCCTCATTTGTCCTAGATTTGATAGGACTCTTTTACTTCAAATCCTTTCTTTCTAGACTACTTGATCAACTTGACTTCTTCAAGACTCCTTGTTTGACTCAGCTTCTGATGTGATTTATGTTAGCTATGCTTTTCTGCGCCAGCAAGAGTATTTCCCTTGAATGGACCAACTTCTTCAACTTGTTTCATTCTCATGTCTATCATCAAAACTCCATCATGCCTTAACAGGTTTCAAGAGAGAGATAGTAGACTGAAGAAGTAATAGGGAGAGCAGATTAGACAATACATGATGTAGTTTCCGCTAACTGGGGACATGTCCTAATACGGGAGGTTATGGAGGACACGAATTCAGTAGAGTTGTCTCTCTTTTCCTTCCATACTAGTTAGCCATAGTACTACTCTTGTAATTTCACTTCAATTTCTATAATTATCTATTACTCTTTTGTTCTTCGATTATCATAGTATTCTATTGTAGTTACTGTTCCTTTTTTTTTTTAAGATTGCTTTGTCATGCTCTCTATGCCCTTGGAGTAACTGGTAAAGTTGCTGCCATGTGACGAGAAGGTCGCGGGTTCAATCCTTGGAAACAGCCTCTGACAAAACTACAACATAAGGCTACATACAATACACCCTTCCCCGAACCCTGCGCATAGGGGGAGCTTTAGTGTACCGGGCTACTTTGAATTGTTTTTCCTTGCGCTGAAGGTGCATCAAAATTTGGAAACCTCTTTGCCTTCCAATGTAAGGGTAAGATCTACATATACTCTATCCTCCCCAAACTCCACTTGTGGAATTTTCACTAAATGAGTGAGAGACTCAGTGAAAGTTAGGTAATACAACTAGGGATATTACAATTCAAACTTGTTGAAAACTTGATTTTTTTTTTGTGTGTGTGTGTTACACAAAACTGACCTAAGAAATGAACTAGATCAAATAGCTCAAGACCAGGTAAGGTTATTTGACACATGGCTCAAGTTGCAATACTACATATATTTCTACATCTTTTATGAGATTCAACACCATGATCCTAACAGGAACAACACAAAAAACAAAAGAGCAGCCTGGTGCACTAAAGCTCCCGATATGTGCCGGGTCCGAGAAAGGACGTGACTGCAAGGGTTTATTGTATGCAACCTTACCTATATTTCTGCAAGAGGTTGTTTTCACGACTTAAGAACATAACCAATTTTCACCTAAAATATACACCAAAGTGCACCAGACATGTAATCTAAGAACTCAATTACTATCATTCTTTAATCTTCATTATCAACAGAATTATTTAGTGAAGGTACGTTGGGTCTATAGCATTATCGGTGACGAAAAATGATCTCCTGCGACAACTTATAATTTAAATAGTAGAAAATGATCTTACATCAATTTTTATGTCATGTGATAAAGGATGTATAACTAAAAATACATGACTAGAAAACCATATCTTTCAGATGTAATTCAAGGTATTGGGTAGAAACTAAAATATGTAGTTGAATTATACATTTGGAAGCAATAAGTACAAGTATAAGTCTCTCTACTCGCTTATATTCTTCATCTTACTCTCATCATATATATCTCCAACTATAAATAAAAACCAAGAAGAACAATAAATTAGAGAGGCAACCTATGGAACAGACAGTAACGACAAGACCAAGTGAATGTGATAAAGTAGCAAACATTCCCGTTTCGAATGCAATTACAAAGGCTAACATTGACAAGCACAGACAAATACGTGCGAGATCATAAAGGTTTTGTATAATTTTATTAAGAGGATATATACTTACATCTACCATGAAGAAGTAGATGAATATGGCAACAACTGAGAACATAAAGGCAATGGCATCGGAAATAACAAATGCACGAAATGCTATTTTCCTTATTAGAATCTCCATCCCTTTATTAGGGCTATCAGAGTCGCTATCAAAACCTCCTGGCAATGTGATACTAGCGGCGAAAGTGACTATCATTATCAAATTAGCCACACCAATATGGATTTGAGCTGACTTCATAAAACTTTCGACTTCTGTTTGAGATTCATTATTATCTTTATCTTGATCATCTTCCCTCAGTTGCATTTTGACTCCTGTTCCCGTTTCATCATTCAGATTGGGCATGTACTCGTACTTCTGTTGTAATACCCCGTACTTTCGGGCTAGAATCAAGACCATCGTCCTCACGTGTATAGCCCGAACTAGATGATTCCTTGTTAATATATGTGTGGCGATCAATCCTATGGTGTAAGAATACCTTTGAATATGAATTTAGTTCACAAAAATCCTCTAACTCTAAGACGAGTTGAAAACATTTCTACCGAATAAGTTTTAGTGGATGTTTAAACTTGGGTCAACTTCCATCCACCATAACTCCTAGTATATGATGAATTAGAGGGATTATTATATATCAAGTGAAAGGTCTTCGAATAATATTTCCAACGATACCAATTTCGCCTTAATCTGATACCCAAGAAAAAAGTTATGGCCATTTTAGTGACTGAGACAGTAGCATCATATGATAAGCATACCACGCACGCCCTATCTCACTCTCAAAATTTCTAGGTTCTGTTTCTGCATTTTTAAGGGAAAAATGGGTATCTTCCACCCTTATCCAGCTATAACACGGGATTAAACTCCCAAAACACCAAAATATTATTCTATTCACCCAAATTACCCAAGAACACTCTCTAGGGTTTCAAGCTAAAAATCCAAATATTTCAAGATTTAAACGTGGGTTTTCCTTAATTCTTCAAGATTCGGAATCCCCATTGCGAGGGCTATAAGAGGCACCCATCAATCGTACGTATAGCATCCCAAAAGCTAGAGTTCATTCAAAATTTTCTAATTTAAGGTACGTGGGGTTTATCCTAAAAAACTACATGGGCTATTAAATTACTTGAACATGATTTAAGTCTCTAAGTATGAATTTTACAAAGGGGTTTTGGAATCCATGCTTAATTATGCATTATAAATGTTTGAATGACTTTGTTGTTTTAACCTTTAGGTCTTTTTCCCCTTAAACTAATTTACACCGATATGTATATGTATGATATTAAAGATTTGATTGAGAGCACTGCTATTGAAATCCCTCTCTTTGATGATTTAGGGTTTATGAACTTGTTGAGAATGATTTGAGATGCATGCGCAATGTTTTGAAAGTGATCTTTTCAATATTCAAGAGTTTAATATGATTTTGATGATGATGAGAGGGAGCCTTTTGAATATGATTTTGTTTTTGCGTTAAAGAGAAAGAATTTGTATATGATTGTTGTTTTTGGCATGACTACCTTGTATATTTGAAATGTTGAAAGAAGAGAGTTTGTTGCATATGTTTACATTAATTAAAAGAATGAGTTCTTTGAAATGATTTGCTGACATGGTGGTCTTAAACATATATTTTGAGAACAAAGATTTTTATATGCTAAAATGGCTCAGAGATGTGACTTGCAAGTTAGTGGTATGACGATACCACAAGTATGTATGCCATAACAGAGTATGTTTTTAGAATATGATTTTAGATGTTGTTCTCAAAGAATGCATGTTTTGAAAGTGTTAAAAATGGGCTTAAAGAGGGTTAGGTGATTGCCCAAAGAAGGCTTGAGCTCAAGTAACTCGTAGCCAGAAACCGTGTTTTGCCGATACGGGTACATTATTTCCCCACGAGGGATTTTTACGCTGGCCTAGTTCCCTATGGCGTACAGAGTAGAGACTCCGACCCTTGCAGCAAACTTGGGTTGGGGGCTTAGCTGCCGAGTTAATGGCAGATCCCATATAGCCCGTGGGATAACAGAGTTTTAGGGTATACTACCTAGCGCAGAAGTAATACAAAGAGTGCCACAGATTTCAGATGTTTTCATAGATTCTTTTAAAATTCCCATGTGATTTCTTACTATATGATATGCTTATGAACTATTTAAAATTTCTCTCATATATGTTTAATATAAATGGTTATTTTGGATTTACTCAGTGTACCAGTACATCTGTATTGACCCCCCTCCCCCTACCTCTCAGGTTTTGAGGTTCAGTCTAGGGGTCCAGATAAGCAATAGATAATTCAGACAGTAGAACAGATTGTGCAGTAGTGAGCCTCCTCTATTCCAGAAGGCTTGTTTTCTTTCAGACTTTGTTATTCCTTCATTTTGGTCTAATGGGGGCCTTGTCCTAGATTTTCCAGACAGTATTGTTTTGAGATATAGTAGAGATTTCGCAGACTGAGTCAGATGTTGTTTAGATACTGTTGGAGTTTTCCTTTATTGTTAAACTAATTTCAGAGTATGACCATGTTTCCGTATTCGATTTATAATTCTGCATTTTTCTTTTCTTTTATGAATGTTGTGCATGATTACCAGATAGAGTAGGACATCCGGTCCTTCATAGGTTGGATGTCTATCACGGACAGGCCCTAGTTCGGGTCGTGAAAAACATAGTATCAGAGCACAGTTCATGGTCCCAGGGTGTTTACGAAGTCACGTCGGGTAGAGTCTTTTTTATGGGTGTGTAGCGCGCCACACTTATAAGTAGGAGGCTATAAGGAATTTAGGAATGTCCCTCTTTCTTCATAATCTAGTTCTTGCTATCGAGTTAGAATGTTCCTCCTCCATACTCCAATTCGTGCTATGGTGTCGTCCATACGAAAGAAAAGTTATCCTAATTCTTTTCCTTACTATGGTGTTCTCAGATAATGCTCTCAGATTTACTAATAGAAATTTTAGAAGTCACACAAAGGGCTTGAGAGGAGCTTCCTGATGTGTCCTAAGTCCCCCAAGTTTAAAATTGTGTCCTCGTTCTTAAGAGGCATTCAGTTAATACAAGAGCAAGATGTGTATTCTTGGGTCATTGAATATTGTGTGTCGAGTTACTATCTCTTGTAATCTTGCTATCATTGTGTTGTTGAGAACAAAAAGTCTAGTGAAGACGTGTGGGGATCTTTTGATTCACTAGCATAGTTGCTTTGTTATTCGTTTCATTTTCTGCTTTAAAACACAAAAATCAAAGTCTAGTGAAGCTGTGTGAGGCCTATTTCGATTCACTAGCAACTTGTTGTTCATCTTGTTGTTCTTGTGTTTGTTAGAACTGTATTTCAACCCGAGTAGTAGTATAAGTTAAAATGTCGGTGTCATGACCTATTGGTAGTGAAATTAGACCAAGAAGTTGGTGATATTAAGTCACAAGGTTAGAGGTCAGAGTGAGGGTGACTTTTGTGTAACTAAATATTTATAGCCGAATAACCATTAATTGAGAATAATTTACCATTTTGTGGTGGTAAACTAATGTGGTAGTACCATTTAGGGATTGTAAGGTAGTCCGTGGAGGAAGTGTTTGACTTAGATTGTTATTTGTTTTTCTTTTCAAAATAGGGAAAGATCCCAGTGGATATTTTAGGTGGTTATAGAAACCCTTTAGAAGCTGTGAATGAAAATGGCTAGATTAGCCAGTAAGTTGTAAGTATAGACTCATTATCGAATGAGGAATTTGAAGGTAGTCTAAATGCCCACTGGGGTAAGTAAGTGTGGTGTGAGAAAGCCGTATAAGTAGATAAGATTGTATGGGGTTATAATATAAGATTAAGGTTGATTATGTATATTATGTGACTTTACCCCTTGACCTTCTTTTCATTGGTAGTTGTAAACTAGTACTACTTGTGAGAAAAGTATTTAGTAGATTTTTTTTTTAAAAGTATTTGGGTAGAATATCCTAATTTGATGCTAGACTAGAGGCTTGAACTGTAGATGTAGAATGTGGTGGTAATAATATTCTCTTATGATTAATGATGTATGTTTTACGGGAACAAATTAGTAGGATTGAAGTGATTTGTGAAAGAGCCTAGGTTGATAATGGTTGAAAGGTTTAAGTGGTAATTGTGAGGTATAAGAGTATATGAGGACTAGTGTTAAAATGATGAATTGTGGGTGAGTCATTAAGTGGATAAAGACATAAGTATATTAGAATAAGTTGCCCCCTGGTAGTATGGCGTTAGGTAAGATTTTTATGATATAAGTTATGCGATTAACGGTCTAATGTTAGAAGGTTAAGTAGTGAAGAGTGGATTTTTATGTGATAAGAAGGGAGGATGTGTATATATGCTCATGAGAATGAGAGTTTTAGGTTGATGACGATTGAGAATAGAAAAATTTAAGAGTAGCGTTCTGGGAAAGCAATGCTTTTAGAGTATGCGTTAAGTAGTCATAACGCCCCGTAGTTTTCTCAATTTGATGTTACTCAGTAACGGGATTAGAGGGCTGACAACTTGAATGATTCCCTTTTTCTAAGTGTTAAAGAAAAGGACTTAGTTACATTTTGAGCTCCCAATCTTTGATGATTTTATTTTCGACCTTCCCGACCTCCGATTTTATATTTTCTTGTTGATTCATGATCGGGGAAGTCAAGGGTACGTCTTGAGTGAGTTTCAGAATTTTTGGGCGTCGTTTAGGGCATGTTTAGATGCCCAAAATAGTGGCATCATGTGATATGCATGCGTCTCATGGTGTAGTGTTGTGCGATGCATCATGCGACGCATACACCAGTCCGGTGGGATAGAGCATGCGACACATGCTCTGCTGCACGTACCTGGGAATTTCAGCATTTAAACTCCATCTCATTAAGGGAATTTGGGTCAATTCCACCCACATTAGTTCGGCCTAAACACTGAATTTGAGTAGCAAAACAGCACTTTATCCCCAAATTAACATTCTTCCATAATTGAAATCATCCTTCCCTGCCAAGAACAGAAATCCTAACTCTTAAGTGTTTAGAGGCATGGATGTCCATGCCTATAATGATGTTAGTCATGAGTGGATGATTTTGGGGTTAGAGGAAGTTATGATTAGTATCCCTGAAGGGGGATGTCCCAGAAGGAATTTAGTGTCTTTATGTTAAATTATTGAGGGAAGTTTGTGTTCATGTGTATACCTATATCTCTTATTGTATACAGAATTGTGGTTATAGATTGATAAGCAGTTATGTTTTCAAGTCTGGGATTGTGACTTTGATCTAAGGGGGAGATGGTGAGTTAAGGTAGTTTTCGAATTTTCTCATTTTGGCAAGTTAGGGAAGAGTCATGATGAATCCACTCTTATTCAAGCATGTTCCTCCCACGTCAGTTTAAGAGTTCATTCTACCAAGGTCACATGTATTTAAGTCCTGCCGATGTCTAAGGTTTGAGTTCTCTATGTAAGTCATGTCATGTTCTGATGTCTAAACAAGAAGCAGTAATTTCCCTCAGCGACCTAATACTCCAAGTATCCGAGCCATATGTTATGTTGCTCATGATCCAAACCTATGTCTCACAACATGCTTGGCCATAAGAAAAATATATTTCTATATGTTGCGGAATCATTTTATGCCGGAATCAGCCAAAGTGATAAAGTTTATGCTAAAACATGGAAAAAAAAATTTAGTTCTTGAATGAGGAGCAATCGCTTTAAGTGAAATCCTTAGATTAGTTTTTAGTGGCGTAAATTTTGGCTTTATGCCATATAGCTCATGATATGTGCATCCATGTTTCTCCTTTTGGTCTGTCCTAAGGAAGCCACAATGTGTTGTGTTCTTGCCGAACAACCCTTTACTTATGATCCAGGCACTTGATATCAGGAGCACTCCGTGTCTATTCTATCGTATCTTTACTTAATGTCCCTCCTTCGAGTAGTGCTATAAGTATGAGTGATGGTCAAATGATGTTACTTCCATTCATGATGTGTATGCTCGGGTCCCTTAATGACCCTCCATGTGTTCGTATGATTGTGGTTGTGGAAGCGTTGTAGTGTGTTAGGTATGGGAGTAGATGTTCTTGAAGGTGAGAAATTTGATGTGATTCTCGATCTGAGGTTATAGGTGAAAGGGAAAGGAAGGAGATGAACTTTTGTTGTGCGAAATAGCTAAGAAGAAAAAAAAAAAGGATGTGGTAAAACTATTTGTAAGAGTGATTGAAATTGTTGATCTTAGTGAGGAGAGATCCATGTAGTGGGTGTAGTAATGATAGGCTTAAATTTTGTGTTGGGTGAAGATATAAACCAAGGTGCCATGTGGTTAGTATTCCATGAATTAAGAATTGAGTTGTTGGATTATAGTGATGACGTGAGATGATCCCTGAATATGATGTAGAGTATAGGGTCCCGTAGTTTAAGTTAGCACCTTTTTCCTCTGAGTAAGGCTTCAACATAGAAGTATATTACAGTGGGAATCAAATTCGTGTGGATAGATGTGTATGGGTAAAATTGTAAGTCAGGAACGATGAGGCATGTATTTTATTGTTTGGGGCATAGACAAATAGTGTCCCCGAGCTTAAGTCTTTCCATTGTATCTTGTAAGATGGAGAATGCCACTATTCTTATGTCCCACGAGAATCTTATCTCATGAATTGTATCAATATTAATCAGGCCGAGGATTCTTAGGAAAAAAATTCATATCTTGCAATGCTTTGATCATGTGCCATAAAACACATGCCAAGATCATGTCGATGCCATGTTTCGTTATCTCATGTTTCGTCCATTCACATTTCACTAGGGGTTATCATGAAGCTTACTCGTTGCCTTTACATATTTTGTTGAGGCAAAATGTTCAATGTGAGGCTGTGTTCTAAATTCTACACTCTTGGAGCTTCAAAAGGTCCCTACCCATAATTCGGGGATGAATGATCCCAAGGGGGAGATAATGTAACACCCTGTAATTTCGGGCTAGAATCAAGACGGTCGTCCTTACACGTATAGAACCGAACTAGATGATTCCTTTTTAATATATGTGTGGTGATCAATCCTATAGTGTAAGAATACCTTTGAATATGAATTGAGTTCACAAAAATCCTCTAACTCTAAGACGAGTTGAAAACATTTCTATCGAATAAGTTTTAGTGGATGTTTAAACATGGGTTAACTTCCATCGACAATAACTCCTAGTATATGATGAATTAGAGGGCCTATTATATATCAAATGAAAGGTCTTTGAATAATATTTCCAACGATACCAATTTCTCCTAAATGTGATACCCGAACGAAAAGTTATGGCCATTTTATTGACTGAGATAGTAGCATCATGCAATAAGCGTGCGACGCACGCCCTATCGCACTCTCAAAATTTTTAGGTTCTGTTTCCGTGTTTTTAAGGGAAAAATGGGTATCTTCCATCCCTTATCCAGCTATAACACGGGATTAAACTCCCAAAACACCAAAATATGATTCTATTCACCCAAATTACCCAAGAACACTCTCTAGGGTTTCAAACAACCCAAATATGTCAAGATTTAACCGTGGGTTTTCCTTAATTCTTCAAGATTCGGAATCCCCATTGCGAGTGCTACAAGATGCACCCATCAATCATACGTATAGCATCCCAAAATCTAGAGTTCATTCAAAAGCTTCTAATTTAAGGTACATGGGGTTTATCCTAAAAAACTACATGGGCTATTAAATTACTTGAACATGATTTAAGTCTCTAAGTATGAATTTTACAAAGGGGTTTTGGAATCCATGCTTAATTATGCATTATAAATGTTTGAATGACTTTGTTGTTTTGACCTTTATGTCTTTTTCCCCTTAAACTGATTTACACCTATATGTATATGTATGATATTGAAGATTTGATTGAGAGAACTGCTATTGAAATCCCTCTCTTTGATGATTTAGGGTTTAAGAACTTGTTGAGAATGATTTGAGATGCGTGCACAATGTTTTGAAAGTGATCTTTTCAATATTCAAGAATTTAATACGATTTTGATGATAATGAGAGGGAGCCTTTTGAATATGATTTCATTTTTGCGTTTAAGAGAAAGAATTTGTATATGATTGTTGTTTTTGGCATGACCACCTTGTATATTTGAAGTGTTGAAAGAAGAGAGTTTCTTGCATATGATTACATGAATTAAAAGAATGAGTTCTTTGAAATGATTTGCTGATATGGTGGTCTTAAACATATGTTTTGAAAACAGAGATTTTTATATGCTAAAATGGCTCAGAGATGTGACTTGAAAGTCAGTGGTATGATGATACCACAAGTATGTATGCCATAACAGAGTATGTTTTCAGAGTATGATTTTAGATGTTGTTCTCAAAGAAAGCATGTTTTGAAAGAGTTAAAAATGGGCTTAAAGAGGGTTACGTGGTTTCCCGAAGAAGGCTTGAGCTAAAGTAACTCATAGCCAGAAATCATGTTTTACCGATACGGGTACATTATTCCCCACGAGGGATTTTTACATTGGCCTAGTGCCCTGTGGTGTACAGAGAAGAGACTCCGACCTTTACGGCAAACTTGGGTTGGGTGCTTAACTGCCGAGTTAATGGCAGATCCCATATAGCCCGTGGGATAACAGAGTTGTAGGGTATACCACCTAGCGCAGAAGTAATACAAAGAGTGCCACAGATTTCAGATGTTTTCACAGAGTCTTTTAAAATTCCCATGTGATTTCTTACTATATGATATGCTTATGAACTGTTTAAAATTGCTCTCATATATGTTTAATATAAATGATTATTTTGGATTTACTCGGCGTACCAGTACATCTGTATTGACACCCCTCCCTTACCTCTCAGGTTCTGAGGTTCAGTCTAGGGGTCCAGATAAGCAGTAGATAATTCATACACCAGAACAGATTGTGCAGTGGTGAGCCTTCTCTATTCCAGAAGGCCTGTTTTCTTTCAGATTTTGTTATTCCTTCATTTTGGTCTACTGGGGGCCTTGTCCCAGATTTTTCAGACAGTATTGTTTTGAGATATAGTGGAGATTTCGCAGACTGAGTCAGATGTTGTTTAGATATTGTTGGAGTTTTCCTTCATTGTTAAACTAATTTCAGAGTATGACCATGTTTCCGTATTCAATTTATAATTCTGCATTTTCCTTTTATTATATGAATATTGTGCATGATTACCAGATAGAGTAGGACGTCCGGGCCTTAATAGGTCGGATGTCCATCACGGCCAGGCCCTAGTTTGGGTCGTGACATCTGCTTTACCTCAAAGTCACTTTTTCCAAATCGGCCAATGCTACACAAATCCTCCAATAATTTCTCCTATTTTCATCAATAGTACAGTTTATAGTGAGTTGGTCAAAAAATTTAACACAGTATCTTTTCTAACTGAGAACTAATATGTTCATAGCTAATTAGGAGACAACAATATCATGTAAAAATAAATTTAGGCAAAGGTAAAGCAAGAAATAGAATTACAGTTTTACTTGATGTTTCAACACCACATCAAGAATGGTCACAAAGCTGAAGAATTGTGAGTGCACGCAAATCGTTCTTTCACTTGACATAATCCTTGAACTAGTATATCAATATTTAACCAGCATACTCTCAAGAACAACCAGTATTTGAAAAACAAATATGTGGCCGCTTACCTTCTTTGTTGTCACTGTGCATGATAATGCTATATCAAGTGGGGTCTGGTTTTGTTTGTTAAATGAAATCTTCTTGGCTCTAGGATGGTTTATTAATTCACGCACCTGGTTACCAAAGGCAGCAAGCAAATGGAGAGGAGTGTTGCCGTCGCTATCTGGCTCATCAACAAGGTTGTCGCACTTATCAGAGTCTAATAAGAAGCGGACTACCTTGTCTTGATTGTTCAATATGGCAACATGAAGAGCATTTTGATTGTTGCTGTTAAGCATATCCCAACAATCAGGGCACTGATTTAATAGCTTATTTATCATGTATACATAACCTTCACTGGCTGCAATGTGAATTGTTGTCGTCCAGTCACTTTCATTGCCTGCATTATACATGGTCGTATCCATTCCTTTTGATTTGGTGTTTTATCCAAGATCTCCCAATGATAATCCTATGAGTCCTTTGCTTTCTCTGGATGAAACATTATTATATATAGGAAAAACTAATTAGATGCTTAATGAATCTCAACGAAGAAAGGGATATGGTGTTTGCCTTGATCACAAGAAAGGGATTTTGATATTTTCAATTTTGCTTTCATGTCAAAACAACCCACTCCGATCGCACATCTTATAGCTTACTCTAAAGTAAGGCAACTTTAATAAATGAAATTAAAAACCATGACCATATTATACAATAAGAATTCATATTAATTTTGAATCGAGATGTTGATGACATATCTATCACTCAAGAACATTATACAAATAGATTGAAGAACTGCATATTGAAGATATCAACACCAGAATATGAAAGACGTGGTTATTTGTTTATCTCCTTATTTTCTTTGTCTTAAGTCATTAATAATTTGTTTAGATAAGTTTTGAAGTTAGTTATTTTTTTCAGTGTTTTTGTTTCAGTCAAATTGCAGCTCTATTCGTTATTGGTTAGGAGTAAGTTGAGTCCTAGTAATAAACAACGACTTGCTTATATGTTTGTAAGCCTATATATACAGGCTATTTGCATCAATAAAGGATCAGTTCTCTGATTTTCCATCAATTTTTCTGTCAGTTTTTTTGTTTAATATTCAACATCTGGTATCAAAGCCAGACTCTTCTAGGTGCTGTCAGGATGGGTAATCTTCAAGTAGTTGGTGGAATCAAGAAATTCAACAACCAAAACTACAATTCTTGGTCTACATGCATGATGTCGTACTTGCAAGGCCAAAACTTGTGGTAAGTAGTAAACGGAAACGAGGTTACATCTCCAGAAGATGAAGACACGACTGGTATCTTACGAAAATGGAGAATCAAAGCGGGTAAAGAAATAATCACCTTGAAGACCACAGTCAAAGAAGATGTACTAGAGCATATACGTGATGCCAAAACTCCATAGGAAGCTTGGGATACGTTCGCCAAGCTGTTCTCCAAGAAGAATGATATAAAGCTCCAACTCTTAGAGTCTGACTTGCTGTCAGTGTCACAACGCGACATGACGATCTCACAGTACTTTCATAAAGTAAAGTTGCTATGCCGGGAGATTTCTGAGTTGGATCCAGAGGCTCCTATTGGTGATACTAGGATGAAGCACATCATCATTCATGGCTTGAAGCCAGAATTTAGGAGCTTCATTACTGCCATACAAGGATGGAAAGTTCAACCATCGCTGGTAGAATTTGAAAAATTGTTAGCTGGTCAAGAAGCCTTAGCTAAGAAAATGGGAGAAGTCTCGTTGACGAAGGAAGAAGAGAAACTCTATGCCAATCGAGGCAGGTGAAATTCCAAACAGCATACCACTGGATATCCAAGAAGAATAATGATATGGAAAGAAGTCATCAAGGTGGAGAGAGTGTTCGTGCAGGAGGAGCTTTGCAGAATCAAGATGACGGTAAGAAGTTTCTAGGGAAGTGTTACAATTGTGGAAAAAAAGGTCATATGGTGAAAGATTGCTGGTCAAAGAAAAAGACTATTAAGAGCAATGCTGCTACATCAAATAGTGAAGAAGAGTGGGATGCAGATGCATTCTTTGCTGGCTCTCGATACAATGAAAAAGACAATTGATTACGAGAAGGATTGGATTGTCGACTCGGGATGCTCAAATCATATGACGGGTGACAAAGAAAAGCTGTAGCACCTGTCAGAGTATAAGGGAAGCAAGGTAGTCGTAACGGAGAACAAATCAAAGTTACCGATAGCTCACATTGGTAATACAATAGTTTCTCCTCAACATAGTGATACCGAGGTACCGCTCCAAAATGCTTACCATGTCCCAGGTATGAAGAAAAATCTTTTTTCTATGGCACAGTTAACATCTTCTGGTCATTTTGTTCTATTTGGACCATAAGATGTGAAGATCTATTGGGACCTGGAGATTACAGAAGAACCGGTGATGAAAGGTCAAAGGTTGGAATCAGTTTATGTAATGTCTGCAGAAGCTGCATATGTAGACAAGACAAAAGGGAATGAAACAGCAGACGTGTGGCACATGCGGCTGGGTCACGTTAGCTATTCCAAATTAGAGGTGATGATGAAGAGGTCGATGTTGAAGGGACTTCCACAACTTGAAGTGAGAAAAGACACAGTATGTGTAGGCTGCCAGTATGGAAAAGCGCATCAGCTGCCTTTTGAAGAATACCACTTTCAAGCAAGAGAACCATTGGAGTTGGTGCCTTTCGATGTGTTTGGGCCTGTGAAACAAGCTTCCATAGGTGGGATGAAGTACATGGTGACTTTTATTGATGACTTCTCAAGGTATGTGTGGATTTACTTGGTGAAAGAAAAATCTGAAACTTTTTCAAAGTTTAAAGAATTTAAGAAGGTAGCAGAAACGGAAGTTGCCAAAAGAATTTGTTGTCTACGTAGTGATAATGGGGGAGAGTATACCTCAGACAAGTTCTGTGATTTCCTTCAAGAAAGACGAATACGTCATCAGTTCGCATGTGCTAGCACTCCACAACAGAATGGCATAGCAGAAAGGAAGAACAGGCACTTGATAGATATTTTTCGAAGCATGCTTCACGCGAAGAACATACCTGGAGGTTTTTGGGCAGAAACAACGAGGACGGCTGCATTTGTGATCAACAGGCTTCTTCAACAAAGGTTATGTTTTATTTCACCTTTCGAAAAATTATGGAATATGAAACCTTCAGTTAGTTATTTTTGAGTTTTTGGATGTGTTTTCTATGTATTTGTACCTAATCATTTACGTAGCAAAATAGAAAAGAAGATTGTCAGATGTATTTTTGTAGGATATGACAGTCAAAGAAAAGGGTGGCGATGTTGTGAACCGACAACTGGAAAGTGTTACATATCCCGGAATGTGGTTTTTGATGAATCTTCTTCATGGTGGTCATCAGACAAGGAAGTACTGCCAGAATCAGATGTTCTTAAAGATGTGGTGCAATCTTCTCAAATCCAATTGGGTTTGGGAGAAGCAAAAGATGCCGATGATGAAGACAATGTCGAAGAAGGTGTATTCCAATGTCCCTGGAAAACTAGTGTGTATCAACAACCATGTGAACAAGCTGAACCTAGTAGAGTGGAAACACCAACTCATCTCAGAAATCAACATGATTTAGAAAGCCAAATCCAAAGTATGCCAATGCCGCAATAGTAGAGGAAGAAGGTGCAAATGAGCCTGAGACGTTTGAAGAAGCATCTCAAGATCAGAAGTGGAATAAAGCTATGAAAGAAGAAATGGCAGCACTAAAATAGAATCAGACTTGGGAGCTTGTACCAAAACCAAGTGATGTGAAGCCGATATCTTGCAAGTAGGTGTTCAAGATAAAGCATCGAGCAGATGGGTCAATCAAAAGGCATAAGGCTCGTTTGGTGGATCATGGATTTTCTCAACAATATGGACTAGACTATGATGAAACTTTTAGTCTAGTTGCAAAGCTTACAACTGTACGAGTCCTATTAGCACTTGCAGCTTGTAAAAATTAGAATTTATGGCAAATGGACGTGAAGAATACATTTTTACATGGGGAGATGGATCGGGAGATCTACATGAATCAGCCAATTGGATTTCAAAATCAAGATTACTCTGAGTATGTGTGTATGCTACGGAAGGCGCTTTATGGATTAAAACAAGCACCGAGGGCTTGGTATGGTAAGATTGCTGAGTTTCTTATTTATAGTGGGTATTTGGTGACTAGTGCAGATGCTAGCTTGTTCGTCAAAGTTAAAGAAGAGAAAATAGCTATTGTACTGGTATATGTGGATGATTTAATCATCACCGGAGATTATGAAGAAGAAATTTTTTGAACTAAGGAAAACTTGTCAGTTCGTTTCCAAATGAAAGAACTTGGACAACTTAAGCATTTTCTTGGTATAGAGGTCAGTTACTCTCAAGAAGGAACATTTCTCCATCAGAAAAAGTATTCCAGAGATTTGCTAAAGAAGTTCGGAATGCTTAAGTGTAAGCCAATCTCGACGCCAATAGAGCCAAACTCTAAAATATGTACTCATGAAGGGAAAGATTTAGAAAATGCTACAAGGTACCGACAGTTGGTAGGAAGTCTTATTTACTTAACTTTAACAAGATCAGACATCTCTTTTGCAGTTGGTATGATGAGTCGATACATGCAACATTCGAAGAAACCTCACTTGGAAGAAGTTTGCCGAATTTTGAGATATGTGAAAAATACGCTAGGCTATGGTTGACCATGATACTCGACGATCAACTACCGGATATGTTTTCATGCTTGGGTCAGGAGAAATTTCTTGGTGTAGAAAAAGACAACCAACAGTTTCTTTGTCAACCACTGAAGCAGAGTACCAAACAACAGCGATGGCAGCTCAAGAAAGCAGTTGGCTTATGCAACTGTTAAAGGAGTTGCATCAACAAATGCTGTATCCAATTCCTCTGTATTGTGATAACTTATCAGCAATACGTTTGGTAGAGAATCCAGTTTTTCATGCTAGAACTAAGCATGTGGAGGTACATTACCATTTTATCCGAGAGAAAGTCTTGCAAGAGGAAATTGAGTTGAAGCACGTTAGAATGAAAGACCAAGCTGCAGATTTATTTACAAAAGGCTTGAGTGGCACTAAGTTTGAAAGATTTTATCATCAGCTTGGCGGGGTGAATAAAGAAGAAGCTGGTGTTGAGGAGGAGTATAGAAGATATCAACACCAGAATATGAAAGACGTGGTTATTTGTTTATCTCCGTATTTTCTTTGTCTTAAGTCATTAATAATTTATTTAGATAAGCTTTGAAGTTGTTAGTTATTTTTTTTAGTGTTTTTGTTTCAGTCAAATTGCAGGTCTATTAGTTATTGGTTAAGAGTAAGTTGAGTCCTGGTAATTAACTATGACATACGTTTGTAAGCCTATATATACAGGCTATTTGCATCAATAAAGGATCAGTTCTCTGATTTTTCATCAATTTTTCTGTCAATTTTTTTGTTTAATATTCAACACTGCAAGCCAGTGAACATGTCAAGGTTGTAACATAGACGCGAGTCTCTATGTAAGTTATGTAGGAAGTTTCAGATCATAAGGCCCATTCATTCACCAAAGCAACGTTACTTCTTACTAACACACGATATTATCTATAGTAGCATCTTTATCAACTTCCAACGCCAAATTGTATGACTAACACAATAGGCAGCTGCGACATCCTCGAGTTTACAAGTTAAGAACGGAACCAAAAAAGGAAAAAGAGAAAAACAAGATAATATCATCATAGGTTGCTTCTTAAAAGAGAAAAAGTGAATGTCATTTCTCCAAAAGAAAAGATTGCAATGTAAAGCATCATAGCTATGCGTAGGGTCGGGGGAAGAGGGTCGAACCACAAGGGTCTATTGCACCGGGCTGCCCTTCTATCATTTTCAATTAGTTAGTCTTGTTTGTATTGGAAAAAGGAGTCATGACAAGAAGATCATAAATAGTAAAAAGATGTTTGTCACACCCTTTTTTTAAAGCCAAAAAATTTGATTTTTAAGTTTTGAAGGGTTTTTGTTATCAAAGTTACAAAAGATGAAAATTTGTTTCAAAAAAGGATTATTTACCTTTTTTATTTAGAGTCTCCACTTGACATAATCCGGTGTGCCAAGTCACCTTTGAAAAATCCTTTTCAAAACCATTTGACTCTTTCAAAACTGGTTTGCGAATAGAGATTCCGACTAAGGAATTCTGTTGATCGAGGGGAAGGTGTTTGGCACCCCTCGATCCTGTGGTTTGACCACGGTCGCTTGGTAGATCTTATCGGCTAATTTGATATTATGAATGTATAAACCACAAAAAACACATAAAACAATCAATCAAACACACAAACAAAACAAATCCAAAATATAGTGTCCAAATTATACAGTCCAAAATAAAAGAGGTGCTGAAAATATAAAACCTATTCTATTCTAAACTAATCCTAAGCTAAAATTCACCCGACATTCCGGGCCTTGATCACGAGCCTCCTTTGTGTACATGCTACTTCGGGGCATTCCCCAGATAAATCGATAAAAATCCTTCGGGCCATTCCCCGGCCAAATGAGTACAATTTAAACTTTTTGTGCGATAAAATAGAACGAACCATTCACGCATATATTCAAACATTCCAACAAATCGTTATTCCTAAATTTGCCTACCCACGTTCAACATATCATAATTCCATCATGTTCAACATTATCAATACATCAAAATTAATCAATATTCATTTTTCCATTTCTAATTCTCACTGCTGTTTCATTTACCCCAAAACAAACTCAAGTTGTTCTCAACAGAACCATTAATCAATTTCAATATAAAGTCAACGAATCAAATAACGTCAATTGAGAGAATTCCCATACATTCAAAACACCACGAAATCACATCATCAACTTCGGAAACATAACAAAAAGAAAAGAGTTGAGAATTGGACCTCAAGAGATTCGGATTCTGATTGATAATAACGAATGAATGAAGCCGAAACCTGAACTCTCGGATGAGAAAAACCTCAACAACGTCTGAACCAACTTGGAATTGAGAACCCACAACCCGAACGGATCCGAATTCCAAACCAGTAAGAAACAACAAAAAATCCGGAACAAGAATTTCAATGGAAACCTAAACCCGAACGTGAAACTCTAGAAATCCGAACCAAACAAGATATCATCGAGAACATGGAATCAATAAAACCCGAATCAAAACTGATTTGACCCTTTTTAGGAGTAGCCAAATCCGGTTGTGGTTTTCACCGAAATTAATGGAGGAAGCGGCTATTTTCCAATGGGTCATTTTCGGAGAGAGATGGTGGATTCCAGCGAGCCGTTCACTGGAAAACTCGAACCAGTCAGCTGGGGTGTCTCTGTTCTGCGTTTTAACACTTCTCACTCGATTTCAGCTCACTCTCTATCGTTGTTACATCTTCCTCTCCGCTCCTTACCATTTCCGATCTTCGATCACCCTCGATCTCTGTCCCTCACTGTCATGACTCGAACCAGGGCCTGGCCGTGATGAGCATTTTGAACCATGGAGGCCCGAAACACCCCTATCTGTCTGATAATCATGCACATAATTCATGATAAAAGAAATGTGGAAGATACACAATATAACGGAAACATGGTCATAAATATGAAAAGAGACAATAACGGGGAGATAAGGTTCCCTCAACATCAATTATCCTCTGAACAACTGTCTGCAAAAATCTCTAACAAATGACTGAGACAATGTCTATCTGAAAACTGGGACAAGGCCCCCAGCACACCCAAAAATTAAATATAAGATAAAAGGACTGTAGGACATAAAACCTTCCGAAACATAGAAGGCTCACCACTTGTCTCTGCAACTCTAACTGAATGATCTACTGGTTCTCTTGACCCCTAGACTGGACCTATGAACCTGAGAGTTTGGAGAGGGGAGGGGGTCAGCACAAAAGTACTGGCACGCAGAGATATCAAAGAAAAACATAATATTTTTACAAAAATAGTTGAGAGCCATTATAAAGCAATTTCGTATCAAATCATTTGAAAACACATGGGTGTAATGCAATAGTTTTCTCAACAATAATGAAATGCAGCTGAGCTAGGTGGAATACCCTACATAATTTACACCAACTGTCAAACCTCGGTTGCCCCCGAGATTAGAGTATAAGTGAGGGAGAGACACTCAAGACCACACAGCATGGTGTCTTGATCCAATGGTAGTGCCCAAGATCACTTGGCTCGGGCTCCTACCTATAGTCCCAATTTGGGAATGACATGAAGTCAAGTACACAGATCACTTAGCCAGGTACCAATATTCCATGTTGGCAAACACGTTATTCCAGCGATGAGCCCTTGTGTCTCAAACGCCTTCTTCGGGCATCCACCTTTCTTATGTAAAATCAATGCATTCAAATTTCATTTTTTTTTTCAATCACATATCGTATTTTGAAGGGTATCATCATACCCGACTTGCAAGTCATCAATATCACATCCACATATGCATAATCATGTAAAAACCAAGGTGCTTCATCATTTACAAGTGGTGAACAATATTTATTTCAAATTCATGCTCTCCTTTGTTGATCACAATATAATATGGAGTATCGAAACATTATCATGGGAATTTGAAAACAATTTATCATTCATATTTATCAACTTCCATGGAAAATCTCAAATCACATATGCATGGTTTCAACCATTGAAGTATATAGGCAAACAATTCCCATGACATAAAGAAAATGACTTAGAAATCATATTGAAAGCAAGATATTAGCATTTGATTGAAAACCCCCATTTAAAAGCATGCATGTTCATAAAACTACACCCATGAGATTTTTTGATAACCCCATGTACCTCGATTACTATGAATATTAGGTGCTCCTTGAAGCCTACGTTGAGAGGATTCCAAATATGCAATTAGTTTCTAAAACCCACGGTTGAATCTTGAGTAGCTTGGATTTTTATTTTGAAACCCTAAGGAAAATCTTGAGCACTTTTGATGAAAGAATATGTATTTTGGGGTCCTTGGGACTAAATCTCGTGTTTTAGGGATAAGTAAGGGTGGAAAAGGATCAGTTTTTCCTCAACACGGAGTGTTTAAATCACTATAATTCCTTACATAGGCGCCGCCCAGCCCATCGCCTATCTTCACATAGGCGCCGCCTAGGCTATCACCTATGTTTACATAGGCGCCTCCTAGGATATCGCCTTTGTTTACATAGGAGCCACCTAGGATATCGCCTATGTTCACATAGGCGCCGCCTAGGCTATTGCCTATGCTTTCCAGTGGCCATGGGCGATTGGTTAGGCGTCGCTTATCACTTTGAAAGGCCATAACTTCTTGCTCGGGTGTCGGATTTTAGCCAAATTGGTATTGTTGGAAATATAACTCAAATACCTATCATTTGACACATAGTAGGTTCCCTAATTCGACAGATACAGAGAGTTATGGTCGAAGGAAGCTGACACACTTTACAACGTCCACTAAAACATAGTCGATCAAAATAATTTCAACTCGTCCTTGAGTTGAGGGACCTCTATGGTCTAAATTCAAGCTTGAGTGGATTTCACATGCTACACGGTAATTAACATGCCGTGTTGGCATAGAATTTTATGGCTTCAGGATTAACAACGCATCGAAATCATGTTTTTTATTCTAGCCCAAAATGCGGGGTGTTACATTATCTCCCCCTTGGGATCATTCATCCTCGAATGATGGGCAAGAACATATTGAAGCTTAGAGGTATGGAATAACGCGGACACGGCATGTCCTCTAATAAAGAATACACTGATCTGAAACATGACCATATGGCTGGAACTACTGATGTTCTGAATTCTTATACCGGACATGCAAATCTGATGCATGGAATACACGATTGAAGCTACTCATAAGCTGAATTCTCATAATGAACATGCATAGCTGATGCATGGATTTGTTACTGAGTTGTTCTCATGAACGCAGAACTGAATACACTGATAGGCTGAACTTTTCCTATTGAACATGCATTTCTAATGCATGCATATCTGACTGAACTGACGTATGAATGTATGATTGAATACGCAATGACAACTGGTGCAGAGCTTGTAATAAGAATTTATGCATGCAGCTGAATGGGGTATCTCTCCCTTGGGACCTTATGTCCCTCTATGAATGTTCAATTTACAAAGATACTAGGAAAACTGAGGCGATGCACAGGGCACCAATGAATTGAATCATAACTGAACATCTGGAATCTGAATTTAATGCATGATTCATGAACTGGGCTATATTCGTAACTACTGGTATACTCTATCTTGGAATAGTAGCATGTCTGAGATTTCGAGTAGCATGAATAAGTGCAAAGACGAGAAAACAAGTCATGCGAATCTGACTACTAAACTGACTTATTGTTCAAACAGTCTGAATTATACTACACCCTCATACTTAACTGGAGTATTCTCTTCAACACTCTCTCTTAGGAAGCTCTAGCAGTAATAGGGAGCCATGCATCTTGGGTAGGGATTACACAAGACATCCAACTGAGGAAATCACAACATTGACACAACTCTGCAGTCTGGAATATAGACATATAACTCCTAAATTAGGATATAATTTTTAGAGCTTTGGCAATACAACTTCTTACTTTCAGGCTTAGAGCACTTCCCGAATATCCCTTAACTATACTATTCCCTATAAATATCTTATTCATTCAACTCAGCTTAAAATACTCATATGAGCATTGACAAATCTTTCTACTAATGTCAGAAATAACTTAATCCCTTCGCCGTGATCAAGCCTAACTCTAAGTCATAAAAAAAAATACAACATACCAGACCACGCTATTATTCTAAACCATATGATGCCACCTTCTATATCTCCTTTAAAGATCACATCCTAAGTATAACATGCCTTACCACTTCAATGACTACTCTGAACTCTTAATATGAAGTCGCTATTGCATATTGCGACCTTCAATCCCAGAACGTCATTCAAGCCTATTTTATAACCACATGTTGACTTCAAGGAAACCACCCAGAAATACATACTTCACATAGTTTCTAAACTATTGTCAATATAACTCCCAAGCGCTACCTTAAGACATACACACACAAACTTTTCCACTAACCATCACATGTATCAAAGACTTGGCCCCAAATCTTACTTCATACTTATGGCCGCATCTAAACAAGCATACTATGATCTTCCATCAACAAGAACATTTACATCATCACCACTATCATTGCATAGGGAGGGTCACAAAAAGGTTAAAACATAAGACCCTGAAACATGAAAAGATTTTTATATGGGACTGAGCACACTATAAAGAGTGAGTACATGCGTCATGAGTTGCATGATCTCAACTAGAGTTCATAACATAAGGAATGTGATTTCGACTACTTGAATGAACTAGAACTCATTATCTTAGAACTGGAAGAGTACGTGACTCTCTATCATATACCGGAATCATGAACTATTATCACGGAACTGAATCGTAGGGCATGAGTAAGCATCCGGATAATACAAAAATACTGAGGTAGGAATGGGTTGAAACTCACCCTCACTTTCTGATGTTCTATATCATACTGCATCACTACTAAAATCTGAGAGCACTTGGTCATTCGTTCTATCATCTCCCCCTTGGCTTCAAGTCATTATCAATAGTTTGGGAGATCCTTTACCAGATTCTAACTGAGCTACACTTACTGCCCTCTAGGGTCTGAGAAAAAAAAATGACAGTACACAGATATCATAGAACTTAACCCGAATGACTACCTTCCGGGATACACTCTATCTTTCCATAGCCACCAATAGTCATAGTATAATGCTTGCACACTTATTTATATCGGTTCAACCTTCAAAACTCAAACTTAGATTCTAACACTTAACATGGATATCACCAAGCCTTTGATGAACCATATCACTTTCGACACAGCCTACCACTATTGCGACTCCAAATTTATATCCCTCTACTATGAGAATCAAGATCACATCAAAAGGCTCAACACTATCCATCAAGGCTCCTTAACTTGTCTATCTAGAACACCATATACCATCTAACTAGTCTTTTTCCAACTAGAAACTCAACGGTACCACTATTCACACACAATATGTAATAGCCTTAGAGAAATACCACAACTCCATATCGCCTTGGGCATATTTACCCACCATACCTACAACATTATACTTCATTACGAATCAACTTAAACTTAAGCCATTTCATACACCGTTCAAGCCTATTAGATCACTTTCATTACCATATAACTAGTATCATTAACCAAGAAATCATCACATCCACCTTCATGGACATCAACTATTCAAACTTAATATCTAGTGCTATGCATAATTTACAACCCAACCTTACACAAAATTTTCACTTGGAAACTATAAATAAACATCACGAAACACTAGTACACTAGAACTTCATAACAACAATAATCGACCTTGACCTTACTGTCTTCCTTATCATAACTCATTAGCACGTTCTATTTCAACACATCAAGCCTACTAATATTTATTCCCACAAACATAGATCATTAATCTCATGCCACTATTCTTACATCCACATCCTACATAAATTCAAGATAATGGTCTAGAATCAATCATCTACCACCAATGACGAGTGCAACATAATATACTAATCCATCAAATTGGAACATTCTATCCAAAATACTTCAAAATCTGCTACATACCTTCTCATAAGTAGTACTAGTTTACAACTACCAACAAAAGAAGGTCAAGGGGTAAGGTCACATAATAGACATGATCAACCTTAATCTTATATTATAACCCCATACAATTTTTTCTACTTATACGAATTCTCACCTCATACTTACTCACTCAATCATACATTTAGATTGCCTTCAAATTCCTCAAACAACCATGAGTCTATAATCATAACTTACTCTCTAATATAGCCATTTTCACATTCAAGCAACCAACAAATCACCCTGACTAACAACTCCTTCTCTACCTTATACTAAACTAACTCACAAGGACGAATTACCTCTTTACCAACTCAATCTCATGCAAACAGATTCAGCCATACATATATTAAACCAACAAAAGAACAACAAGTTGGACAACAAGTTGCTAGCGAATGGAACAGGCCTCACACGGCTTCACTAGACTTTGGTTTTGTATTTTGAACAAGAAAATGAGATGGATGACAAGGCAACTATGCTAGTGAATCGAAAGAGCCCCACACGGCTTCACTAGACTTTTTAGTTTCATCAACACAATGATAAAATATATTCAAGAGATAGAAACTCGTCACACAATATTCCATAATCTGAGAATACACATCTTACTTTGTATAGATAAAAATCTGAGTCAAATATATCCCCCACAGATTATGATACAATCGACACACGCTACTAGCTACCAATAGGTCATGACACTGACACTTTAACTTATACTACTATTTGGGTGGAAATACAATTCCAACACTCCTACTACACATCTTTTCCCTTAAGCATGACATCTACAACATAAATTTTTGAAAAGGGCCGAATATATTCAATACAGAAGGCTGAATAACAGGATTTCATCAAGATCAAGGTTCACACTAGAACCCATACACTCTGAAGAAATAATGGACTCTTCTCAAGTCCTTACACAATTTTAAGATCTTATATGACGCGATCCGAAGGGACAATACCATTTAGACTCTAAACTTCTGCACTTGAATCACCCCAGTAATGAGACGGGTCTGAAAACATCCGAATAAGGAAAGAATTTGGGATGATTTTACTTTTGTATGGGCAACACCATAGCACGAATTTGAGTTTGAAAGAGGAACATTCTGACTCTATTGCACGAATTAGAACATAAAGAAAGAGAGACATTCCTAAATGCCTTGTAGCCTCCTGCTTATAAGTGTGGCGCGCTACACACCCATAAACAAGACTTTACCTGACGCGATTTCGCAGACACCCTGGGACCATGAACCGTGCTTTGATACCAAGTTTGTCACGACTTGAACCAGGGCCTGGCCGTGACGAGCATTTCGAACCATGGAGGCCCGAAACACCCCTATCTGTCTGATAATCATACACATAATTCATGATAAAAGAAATACAAAAGATACACAATATAATGGAGACATGGTCATAAATATGAAAAGAGATAATAACGGGGAGATAAGGTTCCCTCAACATCAATTATCCTATGAACAACTGTCTGCGAAAATCTCTAACAAATGACTGAGACAATGTCTATCTGAAAACTGGGACAAGGCCCCAGCACACCCAAAAACTGAATATAAGATACAAGGATTGCAGGACATAAAACCTTCCAAAAGATAGAAGGCTCACCACTTGTCTCTGTAACTCTGTCTGAATGATCTACTGATTCTCTTGACCCCTAGACTGGGCCTCTGAACCTGAGAGTTTAGAGAAGGAAGGGGGTCAGCACAAAAGTACTGGCACGTAGAGATATCAAAGAAAAACATAATATTTTTACAAAAATAGTTGAGAGCCATTATAAAGCAATTTCGTATCAAATCATTTGAAAACACATGGGTGTAATGCAATAGTTTTCTCAACAATAATGAAATGTAACTGAGCTAGGTGGAATACCCTACATAATTTACACCAGCTGTCAAACCTCCGTTGCCGCCAAGATTAGAGTATAAGTGAGGGAGAGACACTCAAGACCATACAACATGGTGTCTCGACCCAATGGTAGTGCCCAAGATCACTTGGATTGGCCTCCTACCTATAGTCCCAATTTGGGAATGACATGAAGTCAAGTACACAGATCGCTTAGCCTGGTACCAATATTTTATGTCGGCAAACACGTTATTCCAGCGATGAGCCATTGTGTCTCAAACGCCTTCTTCGGGCATCCACCTTTCTTATGTAAAATCAATGCATTCAAATTTCATTTTTTTTCAATCACATATCGTATTTTGAAGGGTATCGTCATACCCGACTTGCAAGTCATCAATATCACATCCACATATGCATAATCATGTAAAATCCAAGGTGCTTCATCATTTACAAGTGGTGAACAATATTTATTTCAAATTCATGCTCTCCTATATTGATCACAATATAATATGGAGTATCGAAACATTATCATGGGAATTTGAAAACAATTTATCATTCATATTTATCAACTTCCATGGAAAATCTCAAATCACATATGCATGGTTTCAACCATTGAAGTATATAGGCAAACAGTTCCCATAACATAAAGAAAATGACTTAGAAATCATAGTGAAAGTAAGGTATTAGCATTTGATTGAAAACCCCCATTTAAAAGCATGCATGTTCATATAACTACACCCATGAGATTTTTGGATAACCCCACGTACCTCGATTACTATGAATATTAGGTGCTCCTTGAAGCCTACGTTGAGAGGATTCCAAATATGCAATTAGTTTCTAAAACCCACGGTTGAATCTTGAGTAGCTTGGGTTTTTATTTTGAAACCCTAAGGAGAATCTTGAGCACTTTTGATGAAAAAATATGTATTTTGGGGTCCTTGGGACTAAATATCGTGTTTTAGGGATAAGTAAGGGTGGAAAAGGACCACTTTGTCCTCAACACGGAGTGTTTAAATCACTAGAATTCCTTACATAGGTGCCGCCCATCCCATCACCTATCTTGACATAGGCGCCGCCAAGGTTATCTCCTATGTTTACATAGGCGCCACCTAGGCTATCGCCTTTGTTTACATAGGCGCCTCCTAGGCTATCACCTATGTTCACATAGGCGCCGCCTAGGCTATTGCCTATGCTTTCTAGTGGCCATGGGCGATTGGTTAGGCATCGCTTATCACTTTGAAAGGCCATAACTTCTTGCTCGGGTGTCGAATTTTAGCCAAATTGGTATCGTTGGAAAGATAACTGAATACCTATCATTTGACACATAGTAGGTTCCCTAATTCGACATATAAATAGAGTTATGGTCGAAGGAAGATGACACACTTTACAACGTCCACTAAAACTTAGTCGATCAAAATAGTTTCAACTCGTCCTTGAGTTGAGGGACCTCTATGGTCTAAATTCAAGCTTGAGTGGATTTCACATGCTACACGATAATTAACATGCCGTGTTGGCATAGGATTTTATGGCTTCGGGATTAACAACGCATCGAAATCATGGTTTTTATTCTAGCCCAAAATGCGGGGTGTTACACTCATGTCATTCTGCTGACAGCTCTCTCTCTGTTTCTCTTCTCTCCATCATGATCTCCTCTCTCTCTATTTCGATCTCACTCTGTGTGCATGTTTTCTCTAAAAATGAAAGAAAATAGAGAGAATGTTACTGTGTGGAATCTGTGTACTGTTGTCTATTGTATTATTATGTATTGGCCTCCATTGTTAGGGGTGTGTGTATGTGAGAATTTATGTCGTAGATCCGATAAGGGTGATATGTGTGTTAATGGTGAGGGCTGAATGTGAGGTCGAAGACGAGTGTTGTGTCTTAATTGTGAGTGTGTGTGGAATTGTGGAGAAGGACAGTGGTGTACTGTGTACATGCTGCGAAGAGGAAGCAAGAATGGAGACCCTTTTGTGCCTAATTCTCCCCCTTTTCTCATGAATATGAGTGTGTATATATTGTGAGGAAAGAGTGAAATTGTGTATGTTCTTTTCTGTGGGTCCCTCCGGTGAGTGTATAAGTAGGTAATATATGTGCATTGTTGTGTATTTGGTTCAAGGAATAAAAATGTGAGGGGGTTGCCTAGGGGTGAGGTGGGGTAGGGAGGTGGTTTATTTTGATTGGGTAGGTTGTTATAATTTTGTTAGGGAGTTTATTATTTTGTCATTTAGTGGAGGGATAATTACACGGACGAGGGTACACGGTAGAATAAGGTAAATAGGCAAAAAATATCTTTCGGGGGGACAAAATTACGTGTCTACAATGTTTTTATTCATGTTTTTTTTCTTTACAAATTCCTTTCCTTTGATCAAAGAAAACAATAACTACCTTTCTTTTGATCAAAGGCAAAGATGTGCGCGGTGTTCAGATAAATCTATATAATGTTTCATCCAGAGAAAGCAAAACACTCAGTAAACCAAATAAAAGAAACGAAAATGGATCCAACCTTGTACAATGCTGCGGTGGAAGGCAATATCAGTAATGGTGATTTTTCACTTGCTGAATATCTGAAAAGGGATGAAGAAAATCCGTACCAAGTCACTCCAACAGGCAACACAATCTTACACGTGGCCGCTCATTATGGACACTCCCATTTCGTGGCAGAAGTCCTTAAGATTAGTCTGGAGTTGTTATGCCATCGGAACAAGAAGAATGAAACTGCTTCACATAGCAGCTAATGAAGGTCACATCGAAGTAGTCCATTCGCTACTTAGTATGGAGGAGCATTATAAGGAGACACTCATGAGGATGACAGATGAGAATGGAGATACAGCGCTGCACAAGGCCGTGCGTAGCCAACATCAAGATGAAGCCAGACTATTGGTAAAAGAAGATCCTGAATTTGAATTTCCATCCAACAAGGCCCGGGAGACACCACTGTATCTGGCAGCTGAGTCTGGTCTTCGTGAAGCTTTGATTGAAATCTTGGACTCATTCAAGAAACCAACTTCTTCTGCAGGTCCATTAAATCGAACACCTCTGCATGCAGCAGTAATTCAGGAACACACGGGTATGTACATACTTTCTAGCCGTTACCCTCTCTATATTAACATCTCTTTTTTATTTTTGTTACTATCTGTTGTTTCTTATACCTCGACTATCATATTATTCTCTTGTAGTATTGTTCTATTTTGGACTATTTTATCTTGAGCTGAGAGTCCATCAGAAACAGCCTCTCTGCCTCTGAGGTAGTGGTAAGGTCTGCGTACACTCTACCCTTCCCCGGACCCACTTAGAAACTACACTGGGAAGTCTAAATTTGTGTTGATTTAACTCCTTATCATTATCATATTTGACACATGCATCCAGATTGCGCGAGATTGCTGATGCAATGGAATAAATCTTTGTGTGAGGAACCTGACGTGGGGGGCTGGAATTCGCTGCACTTTGCTGCTCTTTTAGGATTGAAAGAAGTAGTTTCCGATATGCTGGGGTGGAAAAGATCCTTAGCCTACCTTCCAGCAAGCAGTGAAAATGACTGGACAACGTTAATTCATATTGCAGCCGGTGGAGGTAAGATAGAAATTTTAAATTTTCTACTAAATCATTGCCCTGATTGCTGGGAAATGCTCGACAGCAATGGCCAAAATTCTCTTCATGAAGCCATATTCTGCAGTCGAGAAAATGTGGTGTCATATAACAAGGAAAACAAGACTCCATTTGATGTGGCAGTGTCTGGCACATTGTGGACGACAGACAAGGATAGAATCGCACCTAGCTTGTATCGCGATTTCTTTATTTCCATTGCTCAGTTAGGACGACGTGTACTCAAGCTGAACCAGCTTGATCGGCAGAAGATAATTTTCAACCAAGCTAAGGAACGCAACATAAACATCAAAGGTATCCTGTCATCAGCTCAAATGCACCTAGTTGTGGCTACTTTATTAATCACAGTCACCTTTGCAGCTGGTTTTACATTACCGGGAGGATTTGGAAGCGATGACAATAACCCTAATAAGGGGATGGAAATCCTAATAAGAAAATCAGCATTTCGTGCATTTGTTATAACGGATGCCATCGCCTTTGCATGCTCCACTGGGGCTATATTCAGCTGCTTCTATATGGCGACAAATCCTCGTCCAATGTCTTATCAAGATTTGGGTTACTTGTGGTCTCTCAGTAAAGTTGGAGCTAGGTCGCAACTCGTGGCAATGTCAGCAGTTGTCATTGCTTTTGTAACTGGTATGTATGCTACTTTAGCACATTCAGTTGGTCTCGCAGTTACTGTTTGTGCCATTGGTTACATCTCTTTCATTATGTACGTATGGGAAGTGCTGAGGCCAGTATACTGGATAAGTCTGATAAAAAATTAATCTATACGTACAAAAAGTATTTCTGACATAATATACTTCGAGTAATTTTCTATATACATAATATAAATTCATCGGTTGCACCTCTTTTCTTGTGTACAAACTTCTTTGTGTTCCTTGAACTGAATTCGCGATATATATTAGTAATATGTAAGAAAAAAACTAGTGCAGTTCATGAACATGAGCAGAGACATCGATTTCAAGTGTTAGTAATTGACTTCCTAAAAATTACAAATACGAGTCGAACGTTGAAGTGGGTTAAAATTATAGGAGATCAAGATTTAGATCTGAGTTTACATTTATAGCAAAAATGAATAAGAATGGTATAATTCAATTCAACATTTTTTGTTTTTTTGGAAATGCACTCTTCCCTCAATTTTTCAACATAGGGGGTCAGCTTGCTTTCGTTGGACATGTTATGAACACAGATATTCCAGAGGCTAGCCAAGTTGTTGTGCCCGAGGCTAAACCAGGAAGAGTCCCAAGAATTAGACAGACCAACAATAGATTTGCTTACGATTCGAAAAAGAGGCCCAAGAATTAGACAAGTCAAATGTCATTATTATTACGCTGACCACCAGGTCGTGAGTCTTTCACAAGGGATGTTTTTTATTTACATTCTCGACTCTTAAAAAGAGCGACCTGATAATCTATCTCTGCTATGTTCTTAGTAAACAAGCAGCATATTGTCAAATGTCATCACTATTACGCTGACCACCAGGTTGTGAGGCTTTCACAAGGGATGTTTTCCATTTACATTCTCGACTATTAAAAAGAGCGACCAAACAACCAAAATTAGACAGGTGCACGTAGCTTAACCTCCTTATCCATCATTGAAACTATATCCATGTCACACTGAAAATGCATATGTCAAAAACCCATGCAATATAGTCATACCCAGGGTTTCGATCTAGTGGTAAGAGTAGACTTGTGAATTAGGCGCACGCGACACGTTTGAACCCTGAAACTGACAAAATCGTTATACTTAAGTGGAAAAGTATTTTTCCATGGCTTATCCACTTCTAATATTTCTTTTTTGAATTGTTTTTCTTTTTGCCGAAGGTCTACAAAAATTCGTAAACCTCTCTGTCTTCCAATGTAGGGGTAATAACTATGTATACTCTATCCTCCCCAAACTCCACTTGCGGAGTTTTAACTGCGGATTATTTGGTGAAGGTACATTGGGTCTATAGCATTTTAATTAGTGAAGGTACATTGGGTCTATAGAATTGTGAAAAATGATCTCCTGCGACAACATATAATTCAAGGCATTGGGTAAAAACTGAAATATATAGTTGAATTATATATCTGCAAGCAATAAGTACAAGTAGTTGCTAGCATTCATGTCTCTCTTACAATTTCCTTGCTATATAAATAAGAACCAAGAAGTACAATAAAATAGAGAGGCAACCTATGAAACAGACAGTAACGGCAAGACCAAGTGAATGTGATAAAGTAGCAAACATACCCGTTGGGAATGCAATTACAACTGCTAACATTGACAAGAACTGAAAATAAGTTGCGAGATCATAAAGCTTCTTTACAATTTTTTCCTTTTGAGGATCTGCACTTACATCTTCCATGAAGAAGTAGATGAATATGGCAACAGCTGAGCATGTGAAGGTAATGGCATCGGAAACAACAAATGCATGAAATGCTGTTTTCCTTATTAGAATCGCCATCCCTTGATTAGGGCTATTGGGGTCGCTCTCAAAACCTCCTGGCAATGTGATACCAGCGGCGAAAGTGAGTGTCATTATTAAAGTGGCCACAACAATATGGATTTGAGTTATCTTCATAATACTTTCGATTACTATTTGATCTGCCATTTTAGCTTTATAGTGATCATCTTCCCTCAGTCGCATTTTGACTCCTGTTCCCGTTTCAGCATTTGGATTGGTCATGTACTCGTACTTCCACTTTACCTCAAAGTCACATTTTCCAAATCGGCTAATGCTACACAAATCCTCCATCAATTTCTCCTATTTTCATCAATAGTACAGTTTATATTGAGTCATTCTTATTCTACTCTTGCAAGGACAAAATAACTTCAGTAGTTATCTGAAAATTCTATCAAATAGTATCAAACATGATAATTTAGATAATTAGCATATAGTACAGAGGCATTTGAACTTCAAAAGGAGTATTTGAAGTTTTGTGGAACTACTTGTATTTGGAAAAAAAGCTGAAGATTTGAGAGTGAACGCGAACCACTCTTTCACTTGACAAAATCTATGAACAAGTATTTCAATATTTCACCAGCATATACTCAAGCGCAACCAGTATTTGAAAAACAAATGTGTGGCCGCTTACCTTCTCTATTGTCACTGTGCATGACAATGCTATATCAAGTGGAGTCTGGTTTTCTTTGTTAAATGACATCTTCTTTGCTCTAGGATGGTTTACTAATTCAGGCAAATAGTTACCAGAGGCAGCAAGCAAATGGAGAGGAGTGTTGCCGTCACTATCTGGCGCATCAACAAGGCTGTCGCACTTATCAGAGTCTAATAAGAAGCGGACTACCTTGTCCTGATTGTTCAGTACGACAACATGAAGAGCATTTTGACTGTTGCTATTAAGCATATCCCAACAATCAGGGAAGTGATTTAATAGCTCATTTATCATGTTTACGTCACCTTCACTGGCTGCAATGTGAATTGCTGTCGTCCAGTCATTTTCACTGCCTGCTGGAAGGTACACTAAGGATTTTTTCCACCCCAGCATAGAAGAAACTACGTCTTTCATTCCTAATTTAACAGCATAGTGCAGTGAATTCCAACCCCATAAGTCAGGTTCCTCGCATAAAGTCTTATTCCAATGCCATAGTGATCTAATGCAATCTGGATGCGTCAACATGATAAAAGCATAAATAAGGGGTTAGATCTTCTCGCAAATATAGTGGCACAATAGACATTACCAAATCATCAACAGATTATGGGAAAGTCAACTGAAGTGAGATACTGATACAACAAATAACAAAAATTATGTACCTTTGAGTTCGTGAATTACTACTGCATGCAGCGGCGTCCTATTAGATGGACCTGCAGCATAAGTTGGTGTCTTGCAGGATTCCAAGATGTTAATCAAAGCATCATGAAACCCAGATTCAGCCGCCAGATACAGTGGCGTCTCCTCCGCATGGTTAGGCGGAAATTCAAATTTAGAATCTTCTTTCACCAAGAGCTTAACCACATCTAGATGTTGGCTCCGCACGGCCTTGTGCAGCGCTGTATCTCCACTAGCATCCTTCATCCTTGTGAGTTTCTCCTTAGTATTATGATCTTCTATACATGCAAGTAGCACACGTACTACTTCAGTGTGCCCTTCGTTAGCTGCTATGTGAAGTGCGGTTTCGTTTTTCTTGTTTTGACAGCATAACAATGCCGGAGTGATCTTAAGGACTTCTGCCATGAAATGGGAGTGTCCATAGAGGGCTGCAACATGGAGGACTGTGTTTCCCTTTGGAATGACTTGGTAGCCATTTTCTTTGTCCCTTTTCAGATGATCAGCAAGTAGAAAATTGGCATCTCCGATATAGCCTCTCACCGCAGCACTATACAAGGTCGTATCCATTTTAAATTTCGTGTTTTATCCAAGATCTCCCAATGATAATCCTATGAGCCTTTTGCTTTCTCTGGATGAAACATTATTATATAGGAAAAACTAATTAGATTCTTAATGAATCCCAAGAAGAAAGGGATCTGGTGTTTTCCTTGATCACAAGAAAGGGATTTTGATGTTTCCGTATATAATGAACATAAAAAGTAATAATTGGATCTCTTAAGATTCACTTCATCTTATAATTCTTTTCTCATAAAAACAAACAAGTAGAGTAGTCGATTACTTAAGAAACGAACAAAACATGGCTAAAGAACAAAGAAAATCCGATTTCCCCATGAGACTGGCGGACATTGCTCCGATTCACCTGACTCAACATATACAATAATGTTGAAGTATTGAGTTATTTGCTGTTATTTTCTTTTTTAGTTTAGTAATTTTATTTCTGAAATTCAGTTATCTAAGTTGATATAGAATAGGATTTATTAGTATCCTAGTTGAAGTTAGAATAGGATTTTATTAGTTTCCTAGTTAGAAATAGAATAGGATTCTTTTGTCTATTTATATTCTCAGATGTGGATGATTAAATAAGAAGAATATTTTTTTATCCTCAAACGTTTTCTTCTTCTCTGTGTTCCGTAGAACAACAATTGGTATCAAAGACAATTTCTTGAGGGATCTGTGAGAAAGAATACCCCCAAAAATAACCTTGCGTAAAAGTCAATATTGTTATGGTTTCCAACAATTTTTCAATTCCTTCACCCCCAATTTTTTCTGGTGAGAATTATCCAATTTGGGCTATCAAGATAAGAACATACTTGCGAGCATATGACCTGTGGCAAGTGGTAGAGGTTGGAGGAGAGGTAAATCCTTTGCCAGATAATCCAACTATGGCGCAAATCAAGAATCACAGAGAAGAGGTTGCAAAAAAACTTTAAAGCTCTCTCTTGCATACAATCAACACTTTCGGAAGTAATTTTTGCTAGAGTTATGGAGAGTGAGACTGCAAAGGAGGCTTGGGACAAGTTGAAAGAAGAATTTCACGGAAGTGACAAGATTAGGCAAATAAAAGTGATAAATCTGAGAAGAGAGTTTGAAATTCTCAGAATGAATGATTCAGAAAATATTGAAGAATTCTTCAACAAGCTGATGAAGGTTGTAATCCAAATCATACTTATGGGAGAAGAGATTACAGATTCAAGAATCACGGAAAAGGTTTTTGTGAGTTTTCTGAAAAGATTTGAAGCAAAGATCTCCTCACTCGAAGATTAGAAGGATCTCACAAAACTGTCACCTTCAGAACTTGTTCATGCTCTTCAAGCTCAAGAGAAAAGAAGATCCTTGAGGCTAGAAGAAGCTACTGAAACTGCTCTTCAAGCCAAGTTCAAAGGGAAGATGCAAATGATAGAGGAAGGTAAAATACCAGAAACTGCTACTAATTCTAGTAGAAATAATCAAGGCGATTCTCGCAATGGAGTCAAGAAAAGAGAAAATTTTCCTCCATGCAAGTATTGCAAAAAAAACAATCATAAAGAGGATGATTGTTGGTTTAAAGGGAAGAAACCACCTCTCCATTGTAGACAGTGCAATAAGCTTGGACATACTGAAAGGTTTTGCAGAGTGAAGAAGGAGAACAACCAACAAACTCAAAAAGCCAACGTTTCGGAAGTTGAAGAACATGAGGAGTTTGTGTTTACGGCGATGGCAGCAACAAGATTGAATGATGAAAACAAAAAGTTTCTGGACAGTGGTTGCACTCAACACATGACCAACAAACGAGAATATTTTACGAAATTGGAATCTGCCAAAGGTAGTGTCAAGTTGGCCTATAAAACAACGTTGGAGATTGTTGGTAAGGAACTGTGGCAATTGTAGCTCCCAAAGGTACTAAATTTATTGAAGATGTTTTTTTGGTACCTGATCTTGACCAAAATCTATTGAGTGTTGGTCAAATTCTAGAACGAGATTATATTTTACTGTTCAAAGATAAAAAATGTGTTGTTTCTGATTCTAGCGGCCAAGAAGTGATTACAGTTGATATGATAAAAAGAAGTTTTCCTTTGAATTGGAACTCAAATTTTGAGAAAGTTTGTCGAAGTAGTCAATGTGAGCAGGTTATTGAGACCACCAAGCACAACGATGATGATTTTATTTTTTATTCTGGAAATATTGAAAATTGTTGCGCTACAATGGACGTTGAAATCGAACAAATAACTTCTCAAGAAAATCCTCAAAAGCTTCAAAACAATAATGAGGCTATAATTAAGGATAATCCACATACTGTAGAGGGGACCACATCGGGATCTCCAGACTCTGGCAATAACAATAGTTCTAATTCAGACCTCACATTTCATGAAGATCAGAAGGACGGAGATGATGGGATTGAATGTTTTTCAAAGGTCATTCATCAGATTTTTGCTGAGAAACCAGCTGTCTGCCAAACATATTTAAATTTTGTTCCTGGAAAGATGTCAGGAAAAGAATTCAGGACTAAATATTCAAGGGCTGAATACCTCCACAGTACAAATAATTTTATTGCAACTTTTGCCAAGGCTTCTGAAGATGAGGAACTTGCAGTTTTCTTGAAGAAAGATGTTATGTTAGCATCTGAAGCTCGAAAAAAGAAGAACAACATTCTCAAGATGATTAGGAAGAACCTTGTGAAGAAATGTATTGAGATGTTCAAGGAAATTGTTGAGACCAAGGAAAATCAACTCGCTGATATATTTCCCAATTTCAGATTTGAAACTCTTCATGAACAACTTGGAGTTACCAGAAAACACCTCAAGGAGGAGTGTTGAAGTATTGAGTTATTTGCTGTTATTTTCTTTTTTAGTTTAGTAATTTTATTTCTGAAATTCAGTTATCTAAGTTGATATAGAATAGGATTTATTAGTATCCTAGTTGAAGTTAGAATAAGATTTTATTAGTTTCCTAGTTAGAAATAGAATAGGATTCTTTTGTCTATTTATATTCTTAGATGTGGATGATTAAATAAGTAGAATATTTTTCTATCCTCAAACATTTTCTTCTTCTCTGTGTTCCGTAGAACAACAATAAGAATTCATATTAATTTTGAAACAAAATGTTGATGACATATCTATCACATAAGAACATTATACAAAAAGGTTGAAGAACTGCAAACCAGTGAACAGGTCAAGATTGTAACATAGATGCAAGTCTCTATGTAAGTTATGTAGGAAGTTTCAGATCGTAAGGCCCATTCTTTCACCAAAGCAACGGTACTTCTTACTAACACGCGATATTATCTATAGTAACTTTCTTTCTCATTCATGGAATATGGGATTCTTTAACCAAAGTAGTAGTACTTCTTAGTAACACACAATATTATCTGTAGTATCTTGCTCGTGTATCATCTTTATCGACTTCCAATGCCAAATTGTATGACTAACACATTAGGCAGCTGCGACATACTCAACTCTACATAGATTGCTTCTTAAGCACCAAAGTGAATGCCATTTCTCCAAAAGAAAGCACTGTAAAGCATCATAGCTATGCATAGGGTCGGGGGGAAGAGAACCAGACCACATCACAGGGGTATATGCGTAAGAAAGTGTGTATAATACTACGTTAAAAAAAGTTTTTCTTGCGAAGAAGCTTGTGATTCTTTTGTCGAAATAAGGACAAATAGTTTGATTCGATATTTTCAAAGAATCAACGAAGGAAATCTCATTTTTTGTATATCGAAAACAAGAACTATTCATATGTTAGTTAAACCAAAATTTGGATTGTATAAATTTGGATCCATTTTCTCTTCATTTTTTCCTTATTTTTTTGAATTTTGGGATTTACAAATATTTCAAATTATGATCTTGTGTGTCCTTTATTATATTATTATCAAAATATTTTGGATATGGGTAAATTTGTTTCCATGTGAGTAGGAGGTAACGGGTTCAAGCCTTGGAAACAGCCCCTTGCAAAAATGTAAGTTGAGGTTGCGTAAAATAGATCCTTGTGATAGGGCCCTTCCCCGGACCCAGCACATCGCGGGAGCTTAGTGCAATGGACTGCCCTTTTTTGTTTTAAGAAATATTCTAGACACCACATAAACATTTGCCTTTGATAAAAAAGAAAAGCTAAGGAATTTAATTGGTTCTTTGCTTTAATTGGAAGTTGTTGAAGATATTGAAGAAGTAGTGAACTTAGTTAGAAAACAAACTAGACTTGGTTCCAGCTTTCAGTTTATAACTGTTCTAATAGTTTGTTACAAAGTATTTAATGGCTAGTTGAGTTAGTTAGGCATATCACAAGCTAGTATATATACATAGAAATATACATTGTTCTAATGAATCAATACAAGCAGTTATTTATTTTCTCTCATCTCCTTCTTCTCTAAGTTCTCTTCCTTCTCTTCTTCTGCAAACTCTATCAAACTCTGTTTCCTCCATTGTTGAATAAACAAGAACCTTACTACTCTCTTGTGTAATTACATGGTATCATAGTCATTACTCACTAGAAAACTAGTAGAGCAAGGTCGATTCTAGTGTCTTGAATCAAGATCAAGAACTCTGCAATCAAAGTTTACAATGGACAATCAAACTACTCCTATAAATGTTGCTAAAACAAGTAGAGCTTCTCCCAGTTCATTGGATTATAATCATCCTCTCTTTCTCAGTCCCTCTGATGTAAGTGGAATTCAAATCATATCCTTTCAATTGACAGGAGTTGAAAACTTCTCAATCTGGTTTAGATCTACGCGTATAGCTATACTAGGGAGGAACAAGTTAGGCATGGTTGATGGAACATGTTCTAAAGAGAAGTTCTCAAATGAGTTAGGTAATCACTGGGAAAGAGTCAATGCAATTGTACTTTCTTGGATCATGAATTCAGTTTCTAAGGAGTTGTTATTTTATGTGTATTTCGGGTACACGAATTTGTATGTATGCAACACCAACTAGTTCATGTATAAACAAGAATACCTTTGAAGTTCTTTAACACCTTCCACACAAGATTACTAATAATCTATCCAAAAAGTGTATTATATTTCAGAAAAATAGATGAAACAGAATTTAAGGCCAAGTCCCCCGACTTCACGGAGTGTCCTTAAGGAATAATTCCCCTCACTGTACCCGAGGTTATGTAATCTTCCTCCCAGGATAAAATGGCCTACAATCCAAACAGTAGTGGTACCTTAAATAGTTGGATTCTACGAACTCACTCAATAGTTTGATTGATCACACAGAATGTTTTTGAAGACAAGAAGAGAGTTTGTAATTCAGAAAATTCGTTTGTGTCTAAACCTGTGGATGAAAGCAGGTTTATATAGCCTTCATATGCCTCTTCTGAAAAGTGGCAATGGTTCACTTAAAAAGTGTGACCTTTCCTGAAAAATCATGTTCGTTCGTCCAAAGATTGTATCTTTTCTGAACAGGAAGACCATTTCATGAATCAGTGTGTCATTTCGTTGAAGGATTGCATGATACAAGTGTGATCTCATAGATGTAACCCTTTTATGTATGTCAAAGGAAACCGAGAGAAGGACCGAGCTTAAGTGTGGGAGAACCCAAAAACCACCCCTATGTGTCCACTAAAGGGGTGTCCTTGAAGCCTTATTCATTAAAAGGGCACCTTTGTCATTTTAAGTCTTTTGGGGAATGTAATATAAATAGAACCACTTAGGGTTTTATTCACTTAGTTGATCATGTTTTTGAGATTTGTAACATTTGCAACACTTTAGTTCTCTCTTAAGAGCTCCAACCGAAACTAGGGCTAGACAAGTGAAGATTCACTTGTGTTTGCATATTGTCTTGAAACGTTGGTGTTTAGAGGAGGTAAAGGCCCTCTTGTGTCAACGTAGAGTTAGGTTTGTGTCGCGGATAGTTTTTAAGGGTACAAGAGTGTAACAATTCTTGGGTTCTTAAGATTGTCCCTTCATTTGGTCTAACTATTTATCTTGTATCTTGTTGAATCCGTGGTTCCTTGTTGTTGTTAATGTACCCGTAACCTTGTTGTTGTAATCTTGTTGTTTATGTGTTGACATAGTGAAGCCGTGTGGGGCCTCTTCTATTCACTATAGTCCTTGTAATCTTGTATTCTCCATCTACTTTGTTGAATATTGTTGTTGTTGTCTTGAAGACATAGAGAAGCCGAGTGGGGCCTTTGATTCTCTATTGTTGTTGATCTTGTAGATCTCTTGAATCCGTGTTCTGTGTTTGGTCTTGTATCATTTGGTATCAAAGCAAGGTTTGATTTTGTTCCAACAAAATCAATCTTGAGATTGTTATCTTGAAAATAAAAAAAAAGGTGAAAAAGAAAAAAAAAGTTACTGTTCACGTTATTAGGATTTTTCAAAAAAACTTGATTTTTGTGTGTTTATAGTGTTAGATCCTTGTTCCCTAACACTATTATAGTCTAGAAATTGAAAATACCAACAAAAAAGAAGTGTCAAAATCAAAAATCCCAAAAAAAAAATACTAAATCCGTTTTTGACCCTAGGTCAAATTTTGAGTTTTTGATTTTGTATTTTTCTTGTGTTTTTAGTGTTAGATTTGTGTTCTATAACACTATAAGAGTATAGGGTTCGAATTTGAGCTAAATTGGAGGTAATTTGAGTCATCCACCATTGTTGTTCTTGAGTTTGAAGAAACTTGAAGGGTTATTTTCGGTACAACCACAATGGAACCCGAGGCTTCAAATGCTCAAACAATGGACAATAATGCCATCAATCTCATTTTGGCTCGCCTTGAAACTATGTCCCGAGATATGGCTAGGTTGAATGTGGGTCTTGATAAATTAGATACAGATGTGGCATCAATGAGTGGGAGATTAGAACGTGTTGAAAGTCAAAGGAGTCGACCTTCCACCCCTCAAAATATTTCCCCAACCATTACTCCCAAGGCCTTGCACCAAATGAACAAGTCACCGAGCCAACCACCAAATGTTCCCCAAACCCATGAGTATGATAGAGAAACCCTTATTCCACTTCACCAAGTCCAACATGACGGATTTGGATCCCAAATGCCACCAAACCCGAACCATCCACTTATCCAAAGACCTCACTTTCCAATCCAAACTCCATTGAACCAAAGGCCTTACTATCCTCCAAATTCGAATACACTTAATCCAAATCCACCAAACTGTTTTAAGGGTTATGGTAGGGAGGAACAACATGGGAGTTATGGGGGTTATGATGATGCTTACTTGAGGGAAAAAGAGGAGAGGGGTAGGCAAGGTGATTTAGGCCGAGAAGTGAAGGGTGGTAACCAAACCCGAGAGATTGGCCTTAACTCCATCAAAGTTAGTCTTTCGATCTTCAAGGGTGAGAGTGATACCGAGGCATATCTTGCTTTGGAGTCATCTTGTGATAGGATATTCCAAGTGAATGATCTAACCGAAGAGAAGAAGAGTTGTTATGCAATCGCTCACTTTGAGGGGTATGCAGACACTTGGTGGGAGTATGTGAAGAGGTTTGGTGATGTGTTGATTGCCGGGCAGCAACCTCCATGGTTTAGATTGAGGTACCCTATGCATCATAGTTACTTATCCGAGGGCTACAAAAAAGAACTTCTTGCCAAGTTGCACAACTTGAGGCAAGGAAACAAAAGTGTCATGGCATACTATCACGAGTTTCAACATTTGATGTTGAATCTTGACAATAGAGGAGAACAAGTGAGCCATGATATTATATGATTCAAAGTCGGGTTGAATAGGAAAATAGCTTCTCAAATGACCCTCCACAAGTTTGACACGATCGATGGCATTTTCCAAGCGGCCTTGGAAATTGAAAGGGAGCTCTCGTCCTCCAAACCCAAGAATCACCAAGGACCTTCCTCGGAGTGGAACCAATATCAAGAGCATTCATCTAATGCCAACCAAATCGAGAACAAGGTTGTACAAATCGAAACCAAGGCTTTCCTAAATTATCCTCCAAGAAATGAAGGTAAACCAAATTCTACTTCTCATCCTAAGGGATTTCAATGTTTTAAATGTCAAGGGTGGGGGCACAAGTCTAATGAGTGCCCAAATTGGAGAAATGTAATACTTAGGGAAGGAAAATTGTATTACCTTGGTGAGGAGGTGGGGCTTGCATTGAATGAGTTTGATGAAAACGCTCAAGATGGAGAGCAAGAAGCCGAGGTAGAAATAAATGAAGGTGTGGAAGATATTTGGTCGGTTGATGGAGAGTGTATAGTACCCTTGTTTATGGAAAGGAGAATAATTCTTAGTGATGGTTTATAAGAGGAAACCGAGGGTGAGAATGATGAAGAAGAGGAGGATCCGAGAGTTCAAGAAGTGGGATTTTCCCACAAAACCCCTTTGATGCTTACTAACCAAGATGCTAGCACTTTTCCTAGAATTTATTCTTCTTATGTGAAGGTTAAAGGACATACAAGACCAAGGAGAAATCTTGATGATCTCATGAAACCTTTGGTTGAATAGCCTAACCTTGGGAGGAGCCGATAAAAGATTATTCGAAGAGGAGAGGATGATACAAGTGTGATCTCGTAGATGGACCCTTTTTTAGTATGTCAAAGGAAACCGAGAGAAGGCACGAGCTTAAGTGTGGGAGAAGCCAAAAACCACCCCTATATGTGCACTAAAGGGGAGGCCTTGAAGCCTTATTCATTAAAAGGGCACCTTTGTCATTTTAAGTCTTTTGGGGAATGTAATATAAATAGAACCACTTAGGGTTTTATTCACTTAGTTGATCATATTTTTGAGATTTGTAACATTAGCAACACTTTAGTTCTCTCTCAAGAGATCCAACCGAAAATAGGGCTATACAAGTGAAAATTCACTTGTGTTTGCATATTAGCTTGAAACGTTGGTGTTTAGAGGAGGTAAAGGCCCTCTTATGTCAACGTAGAGTTAGGTTTGTGTCACGGATAGTGTTTAAGGGTCCAAGAATGTAACAATTCTTTGGTTCTTAAGATTGTCCCTTCATTTGGTCTAACTATTTATCTTGTATCTTGTTGAATTCGTGGTTCCTTGTTGTTGTTAATGTACCCGTAACCTTGTTTTTGTAATATTGTTTTTTGTGTGTTGACATAGTGAAGCCGTGTGGGGCCTCTTCGATTCAGTATAGTCCTTGTAATCTTGTATTCTCCATCTACTTTGTTGAATATTATTGTTGTTGTCTTGAAAACATAGAGAAGCTGAGTGGGGCCTATAATTCTTTATTGTTGTTGATATTGTAGATCTCTTGAATCCGTGTTCTGTGTTCGATCTTATATCATTGCATCCTTCTGAAGCATCAATTCGAAATAGTGAATCTTTCAGAAGCATCAGTTCGAAACAGTGCCATGCATGCATATAATTGGAGGAACAAAAAACATAAAAATTTACTGCATTTTTATTTTTCCTTCGGATTAGTCAAATAAATTTTGTTCAAAAAGATAGATCTCATCGATCGATCATTTGCCAAATCCAAATCCAAGCCAAGCGACGAAGACGACAACGACGCGAGGCATCTCTTATTTCTTGCCTCACTTATCATGTGGAGTAAGTGTTCCTTATTTTAAGCACTCACAAGTTCTCTTCTTCCACCAATGTGGGAGAAAGAGTGAACTTTCTAATTTGGGAGTACACTTTCTAAATTGGTGTCTCCCTTCTCTCCACCATTTTTCATTCATACTTTTTCATATACTTTGAACCCAACAATCCCCCACATGAATGGGAAATGGCTATTTTTCATAAAACTTTTACGGATAAGTATGTGATCATCAAGCAAAGACTGATTGCATCTGGATAAATGGGTTTCCCTTTGAATTTTCCATAGTGAACATGCATCGGATGCACTCGATCAATCGGTAGATTTGATATCTTTGAGCCATCAAGATTTAGTGTACACCTAGACAACACATGTCACACAACCAGCCTTTTACCATTTATGGTTCTCACGGTTTTGTTCTTTTCAGCCATGAACACATCCCAGTTTCATGAGAGCTTAGAGAATAGGCCTTTACTAACATTCTCCTTGAAGCGGCTTCCACTTCTCCCTCACATAGGTGATTTCTAAACGTTCAATCCTATAGATTAAACTATTTGGTCAAATCTTCCAAATTTAGATAATCATTAAAAGACTTTTCACTTTAAGTCTTATTCTTGTTTACTACACATTGTCAACATCATAAGAATGGGTTGGATAATTGACAATGTTGAACCTGTCAGACACAACTTTGTTTGATTTCTTTGAACCTAGCTCTTGGGATATCCAGTCTGTTAGGTAGAGTTACCGCCATGCTGACTTGTCCTAGGCCTTAAACCCATTCCTTTGGATGTCCTTTCAACTCTTTCTCTAGATAGGCCTTTTGTAAGTGGATCCGACATATTATCCTTTGACTTTAGATAGTCAACAATGATAATTCCACTAGAGAGAAGTTCTCTAATGGTATTATGTCTCCGTCTTATGTGACGAGAATTACTGTTAAACATCATGCTCCCTGCCCTACCTATTGCCGTTTGCTATCACAGTGTATACATACTGGTGCCACTGGTTTGGACCAATCAGGAATATCTTCCAAGAAATTTCGAAGCCATTCTGCTTCTTCACCGGCTTTATCTAATGCGATAAATTTAGATTCCATTGTAGAGCGAGCAATACATGTCTATTTGGATGATTTTCAAGAGAATGCACCTCCACCGATAGTAGATACATATCCACTCATGGATTTTACTTCGTTCGATCCGGAGATCCAAATTTCATCACTATATCCTTCAAGTATCGAGGGATATTTATTATAATTCAAAGCATAGCATAGTCTTGAGTGTATTTAAGATAACCCAAAACTCTTTTCATTGCCATCCAATGAGTTTTTTTAGGATTACTCGTGTACCGACTCAATTTACTAATAGGGGATGCTATATCTGGTCGGGTATAGTTCATTATATATATTAAACATCCCAATACTCTTGCATACTCCAATTGTGAGTCACTTTCACCTTCATTCTTTCGAAGTGCAAAGCTCACATCCAAAGGAGTCTTGGCAATACCGAATTCCATATACTTAAATTTGTCACGTACCTTTTCGATATAATGAGATTGTGAAAATGCCAACCCTTGTGGAGTTCTATGGATTCTTATACCTAAGATCACATCCGCACCTCCAAGGTCTTTCATATCAAACTTGCTCTCGAGCATTCGTTTCATTGCTTTTATGTAAGAAATGTCTCCACTGATGATCAACATATCATCTACATATAAACACACAATGACTTGGTGATTTGGAGTGTATTTAATATAAACACATTTATCACATTCATTTATTTTGAACCTGTTTGCCAATATGGTTTGGTCAAACTTTGCATGCCATTGTTTAGGTGCTTGCTTTAGTCCATATAATGACTTAATAAGTTTACACACCTTATTCTCCTTTCCTGGAACCACAAAACCCTCAGGTTGTTCCATGTAAATTTTTTCCTCCAATTCTCCATTTAGGAATGCGGTTTTTACATCCATTTGATGGATTTCAAGACCACATACTGCCGCCAACGCAATTAACATTCCAATAGATGTTATCCTTGTTACTGGTGAGTATGTATCAAAGTAATCAAGACCTTCTTTTTTCTTGAAGCCTTTTACTACAAGTCTTGCCTTGTATTTGTCAATAGTACCATCCGCTTTAATTTTCCTTTCGAAGATCCATTTAGAACCTAAGGTTTATTTCCTGGAGTAAAATCAACCAATTTCCACGTATGGTTGCTTAATACTGAATCAATCTCACTATTGACTGCCTCTTTCCAAAAGAATGAGTCCGAAGACGACATCGCTTTTTTAAATGTTTGAGGCTCATTTTCTAAGAGAAATGTTACAAAATATGATCCAAACGTAGTAGAATTTCTTTGACGTGTACTACATCTTGGATTCTCTTCATTATGTACATTCTCTTTTGGTTCATCTCAAGGTCATTTAGATCCTCTACTAGACTGTTCATGTCTAGTTTTATACGGGTAAATGTTTTCAAAGAATTCAGCATTATCTGATTCAATTATCATATTTTTATTTATATCCGGATGTTTGGATTTATGAACCAAAAATTGACATGCTTTACTTCTTTTAGCATATCCTATCAACACACAGTCCACCGTCTTAGGTCCTATCTTAACCCTTTTAGGCATAGGAATTTGGACCTTTGCTAGACATTCCCACACTTTGAAATATTTCAAGTTGGGTTTCCTTCCTTCCCACTATTCATAAGGAATTGGTTATGTCTTACTATAGGGAACTCTATTGAGTATACGGTTGGCTGTAAGGATAGCCTCCCCCACAAGTTTTGCGGTAAATCCGAACTTATAAGTAAGATATTCATCATTTCCTTCAACGTTCAGTTTTTCCTTTCCGCAATTCCGTTAGATTGAGGTGAATACGGGGCCATAGTTTGATGGATGATTCCATTCTCTACACATATTTTGGCGAAGGGAGATTCTTATTCTTCGCCCCTATCACTTCTTATCATTTCTATCTTTTTCTCTAACTGATTTTCTACTTCAGTTTTGTATTTTCTAAACGCATCTATTGCTTCATCCTTACTATTTAGAAAGTAAATATAACAATATCTAGTGCAATCGTCAATAAAAGTTATGAAATACTTTTTCCCACCACGTGATGGTGTTGACTTCATATCACAAATTTCAGTGTGTATTAAGTCCAAGGGATTGGAATTCCTTTCAACGGACATATAAGGATGCTTTGCATACTTTGATTCCACACACATTTGACACTTTAATTTATTGCACTCAAAATTTGGCAAAACCTCTAAGTTAATCAGTTTTCGTAACGTTTTGTAATTAACATGGCCTAAACGTTCATGCCATAAATTATAAGACTCAAGAAAGTAAGAAGAATTTGAACTTTTATTGATTTCAACATTCATTACATTCATCTTATAAAGACCCTCGATGAGATAGCCTTTTCCTACGTACACTTCTCCTTTGCTAATTATAATTTTTCTAGAAACAGTTACACATTTGAATCCGTTCTTGTCTATAAGTGAAGCAGAAATCAAGTTCCCACGTAATTTTGGAACGTACAAGACATTGTTAAGTGTCAAGACCTTTCTTGAAGTCATTTTCAAGCCCATTTTTCCTGTTCCTTCTACCTTAGCCGTAGCGGAGTTAGCCATGTAGATCATTTCTTCTACTTGAGCCGGAGCGAATGACGAAAACAACTCTTTGGTGGTACAAACATGGCGGGTGGCACCAGAATCCATCCACCACTCGCGAGGATTCCCCACCAAGTTGTATTCTGAAAACATAGCACACAAATCATCACATTCTTTGTTGGACTCAATCATATTTTCTTGGTCCTTTTTCTTTCCTTTCTTAGGGGCACGACAATCCGTGGACTTATGGACAATCTTGCCACAGTTGAAGCACTTTCCCTTGAATTTCTTCTTGGGTTGATTGCTTCCTTATTCAACTTTATTCCTTTTCTTAGAATTGTTTTGGTCATATTCTACAATATGAGCTCCATTAATTGTAGAATTACCTTTTGACCTTCTCTTGGTAGCCTTATTATCCTCTTTAATACGCAGTCGGATAATAAGATCTTCGACAGTCATCTCCTTGCATTTGTGCTTCAAGTAGTTTTTGAAGTCTTTCCACATAGGTGGTGGCTTCTCAATGATCGCTGCTACTTAAAATGTATCATTCACAATCAAAACTACAAAATAGTTTATGTGAGTACTAAGAACATTTTTAATTTATTCAACTAAGGTATTATTCAAAGATATACCTTCCGCTAGGAGATCGTGGATGATTACTTGAAATTCCTGCACTTGAGAGACAACCAATTTACTATCTATCATTTTAAAGTCCAGGAACCTTGCAACAAAGAATTTCTTAATTCCCGCATCCTTTGTCTTGTATTTTCGTTCTAGGGCCCCCCACAATTCCTTCGATGTCTTAGTTCCACTGTAAACATTGTAGAAGTCGTCTTGGAGACCACTCAATATATAATTCCTGAAAAAGAAGTCTGAGTATTTTCAAGCCTCTACAATTATGAAACACTCTTTGTCCGAGGTTCCCTCGGGCACCTCAGGAGCATCCTCACTAGTGAAACTTTGAAGACAGTGTTGTGAGGTAGAAGAACATCTTCTGCTGCCATCGCTTAAAGTCAATGCCCGTAAATTTTCTGAGCTTCTCCGCAGGTGCCATTGGTTGTGGAGTATTTGCTCGACTTATTGAGGCAATACTAGTTTCCCCCACGGTCGTAGCTGTATCTTGCATTTGACTTTCGTTAGTCATTTTTCCAGACAATAAAATTTAGTATTTCCAGAATACTACTTATAAAGTTAAGCAACTTTAAACTCTTCTTCTTATTTTCAGATAACAATGAAGTTTCTATGACTTCCAATCGTCAACTGAGTGATCTTTAACTTGTGATGAAGATTTTATGTCTTTGAATCACTAGTTAAGTTCAAACAGAGTAGAAAGCTTAAAGCTTTAATCTCAAAAAACAAGCAATACAAATTCTGCAAGATTATTCCTTAAGATTGTTATTTTATGTGTATTTCGGGTACATGAATCTATATGTATGCAACACCAACTAGTTCATGTATAAACAAGAATACCTTTGAAGTTCTTTAACACCTTCAACACAAGATTACTAATAATCTATCCAAGAAGTGTATTAGATTTCAGAAAAATAGATGAAACAAAATTTAAGGCCAAGTCCCCCGACTTCACGGAGTGTCCTTAAGGAATAATTCCCCTCACTGTACCTGAGGTTATGGAATCTTCCTCCCAGGATAAAATGTCCTACAATCCAAACAATAGCAGTTCCTGAAATTGTTGGATTCTACGTACTCACTCAACCGTTTGATTAATCACACAGAATGTTTTTGAAGATAAGAAGAGAGTTTTTAATTTAGAAAATTCATTTGTGTATAAACCTGTGGATGAAAGCAGGTTTATATAGACTTCATATGCCTCTTCTAAAAAGTGGCAATGGTTCACTTAAAAAGGTGTGACCTTTACTAAAAAATCATTTTTGTTCGTCCAAAAATTGCATCTTTCCTAAACAGGCAGACCATTTCATGAATCAGTGTGTCATTTCATTGAAGGATTGAATCCTTCTGAAGCATCAGTTTGAAACAGTGCATCTTTCAGAAGCATCAGTTCAAAACAGTTCCATGCATACATATAACTGGAGGATCAAAACACATAAAAATTTACTGCATTTTTATTTTTCCTTCGGATTAAATTTTTGTCGAATAAATTTTGTTCAAAAAGATAGATCTCATCAATCGATCATTTGACAAATCCATATCCGAAGTCCATTCCAAAGCCGAGATGAGCAAGCGACGACGACGACGGTGCGAGGCATCTCTTATTTATTGCCTCACTTACCATGTGGAGTAAGTGTTCCTTATTGTAAACACTAACAAGTTCTCTTCTTCCACCAATGTGGGAGAAAGAGTGAACTTTCCAATTTGGGAGTACACTTTCTAAATTGGTCTCCCTTCTCTCCACCATTTTTCCTCTATTTTTCATTCATACTTTTTCATATACTTTGAACCCAACAGGAGTTACTTGGTGGAATCATGTATGCATCTGTGGTTAGTGTAGTGTGGAATGAACTATCTGAGATATTTAACAAAGTTGATGGGGCAAGAACCTTTAATTTGCACAAAGAAATAGCCACATTGTCTCAAGGAACTGCCTCAGTGTCTGTGTACTTTTCAAAACTAAAGGATTTGTGGGATGAATTTGAGGCTCTTGTTCCTGCACCTGGGTGTGAATCTGAGAAATCAAAAGAGTATGTGCTGCATTTGCAGAAACTGAAATTATTTCAGTTTCTTATGGGTCTGAATGAAACTTACACACAAGCAAAAATTCAAATCTTCCTTATGACCCCTCTCCCAAATGTAAACCAAGTTTATGCAATGGTCATAAGTGACGAAAGTCACAAATCTATTGCAAGTCATGAAGGTATCTTGGGAATAAGTCCTACAAACAATACGAAGAGTCTTGATATAGCCATGTATGCTAGAAATGGTCCAGGTGGAAACAACAATCAGAAGTTCAAGAAAAATTTCAATCTACAATGTGATTTCTGCAAACTAAAGGGGCACATTAAGGAAAACTGTTGGAAAATAGTTGGATATCCTTAAGATTACAAGGGCAAGAAGAATTTCAAGCATAAAGGAACCAACACAAGTTACAATGTCTCTTCAATGGATCAAGTTGGTCATGATCAGTGTACAAGTCAGTATTCTCATTCTAAGTCTATGCAGAGGTGGTCTACTAAAGATGCAGGGCAGTCTCTAGTTCCTGATAGTCAGCTGGATCAGTTGAGTCACATGGGAAATGTTGCATTCACCAAGGAGAAATATGAGCAAATCTTGCAAATGATCAACAAAAACAACCCTGCCAACACACCTTGTGAGTATGCAAATGTAACAAGTACAGGTATTTCTTCTTGTCTAGACTCTTTTAATTCACAGAAATGGATTATAAAACTGGTGCTACTAATCATATGGTTGGAAACTCAGACCTATTACTTAATAAAAGTGTCACAGAGTTGGAAAAAACAAAGAAGGTCTATCTACCTAATGGTGACACTACAATGGTCAGTCATATGGGAACAAGTTGTCTATCAGAAGGAAATAACATCACAGATGTTTATCACATTCCACAGTTTACATGCAGTATCACAAGTGACTAAGGAGTAGAATTACTTAGTGAATTTTTTCCCTAATTTCTGTGTTTTCCAAGATCTTTGTACTGGAAAGGTGAGAGGGATTGGTAAGCTTGATGGAGGACTATATGTGCTTGGAGATCAGTCAAGGAAAGAAGTTGCAATAACAACTAAAGTATCCAGTAAATCAGCTGAGGAAAGAACTCAAACTGTTGTAGATCTGTGGCATCAAAGGTTGGGACATGCATCAACCAATGTACTGAAAAGAGTTGTATCTCAGGAAGTTCAAGTAATAGAAGATAGAATAAAGCAATGTAGTATTTGTCCTAGTGCTAAACAAACTAGGCTGCCTTTTCTGACTACTAACAGTCAAAGTACATGTTTTTATCTTGTGCACATGGATGTTTGGGTACCTTACAAAGTAACAACTATGAATGGAAATAGATATTTTCTAACTGTTGGTTGCTGATTTTTCAAGGTACATTTGGATATTTATATTTAAACTTAAGTCTGATGTGTGTGTTCATCTTCAACACTTTCTTGTATATGTTAAAACTCAGTTTAACAAGGATATAAAAGTAGTAAGGACTGATAATGGTACTGATTTTGTCAACTCAATAAGTAAGAAGTTGTTCCAGGAACATGGAATAGTTCATCAAACTACATGTCCATATTCACCTCAGCAAAATGGTGTTGCTGAGAGAAAACACAGACACATTCTAGAAGTGACAAGAGCTATCAGATTTCAGGCTAAAATTCTAATAAGATTCTGGGATTATTGTGTTCTAACTACAGTATATATAATCAATAGGTTGCCTAGTCCAGTCATTCAACTTGTGAGTCCTTATGAAAAATTGTATGGTAAGCAACAAAATTGTGATCATCTCAGAGTAATGGGATGCCTGTAATATGCCAAAGTACTTAATGAACGTGATAAGCTCATGTCTAGAATAAAGACATGCATCATGATGGGGTACTCTAGCACTCAGAAGGGATATGTTCTATATGATTTATCTACTAACATTTTTTTTTGTATATAGAGGTGTGACATTCAGGGAAGATATATTTCCTTTTATGGAACTCAACAAGAGCCTCAGGCACCTCAATATGTGTTTTCTTTAGAAGATCAATATCCAGTAACTACTGAGGTCATGCAGATTCCTATGTAGGTCTCATCCCAAAGGACTACTACCTCATACAGTCAGCAAGAGCAGCTACCACCAAGGAAACCTACTCTCAAACAATCCATAACAAAGGTATACCAAAGGAGGTAAAGTAGAAGTCAAGGGGCTACTCAGCAGGAGCAATAACTGTAGAGCCTTCCTACCACTACACAAGCTGCATCTCAACCAATTGCATCTCAGGATCAAAGAAAATCAACTAGAGAAAGAAAGTCACTTGCATGGATGAAGGACTTTGTTTCTAAAAACACAAAGAAGGTACCTCATGCTCTTGCAAATCATGTGTCTTATGATAGACTTTCTTAGTCATACAAAAGCTATGTGATGAACACTTTATGTGTTATTGAACCTACAAGCAATTCTGAAGCCTGCAAAGATCCTAGGTGGGTGAAAGCAAAGAAGAATGAAATAGAAGCATTGAATTCTAACAACACCTGGGAGGTTGTTACCTTACCTAAAGGAAGTAAGGCTATTGGTTGCAGATGGATATATATAAAGTAAAGTATAAGGCCTCAGGTGAGGTTGTGAGGCTTAAAGAAAGACTAGTAGCAAAAGGTTATGGACAAAGAAAAAGCATTGATTACCAAGAAACATTTTCTCCAGTAGTGAAGATGAAGACAGTAAGAACTGTACTTGCAGAAGCAGATAGAAATCACTAGTGTGTCCAACAAATGGATTTCTACAATGCTTTCCTAAATGGTGATCTTTATAATGAGGTGTACATAGATCTACCTCAGGGATTTGGTAGTCAGGGGGAGAATGCAGTATGTAGACTACTCAAATCCTTATATGGCCTTAAACAAACACCAAGGAAATGGAACACCAATCTATCAGAGGTCTTGGTAAGATCTCACTTCATTCAAAGTTAGTATGATCCATCCTTGTATATCAGGAAGACAATAGAAGTCATCATTCTTTTACTAGTATATGTTGATGACATGTTGATCACTGGATATAGTCTAAAGCTAATAGAAGAGACCAAGACAATTCTACACCAAAACTTCAAGATGAAGGATCTAGGTGAGCTGAGATACTTTCTAGGAATAAAATTTGCAAGGTTTGACAAAGGAATACTTATGCATCAGAGAAAATATGATTTAGAGTTACTATATGAGCTAGGATTAACCGCAGCCAAGCCTGCAGCGACTCCTATGGACTACAACACCAAGCTAACATTTAGACAGTTTGATGAGCATGTTAATCATGGACAGATTACTGAGGATCCACCAGCAAACCAAGGTGCTTATCAAAAATTGATTAGAAAACTATTGCACCTAACTATGACAAGGCCATACATAGCCTTTTGTGTTCAAACACTCAGTCAGTTCCTTAAAAACCCTAAAAGATCACACATTGAGGCAGCACTCAAAGTAGTAAAGTATGTGAAAGGATAACCAGGTCAAGGTGTGTTGTTGTCCAGTGGTTCAGGAAATAAAGTGAGTGCATACTGTGATACAGATTTGGCAGCTTGTCCTCAAACTAGAAGGTCTGTGACTGGTTATTTTGTGAAGCCTGGAGAGTCAGTAGTATCCTGGAAATCAAGGAAACAAAAAACTGTCTCTAAGAGCTCAGCTGAAGTAATGTTCAGAAGTCTTATAGCAGTGACAGCTGAACTAGTATGGATTCTAGGTCTGATGAAGGAAATTGGAAGTGAAGCAAAGTTACCTGTGGATGTGTTCAGTGATAACTTGTTTTCACTACTAATAGCTGCTAATCCAATATATCATGAGAGGAAAAAACATATTGATATTGATTATATGAGGACAAAGCATATTGATATTGATTATATCTTTATAAGGGGAAAAATAATCCAAGGAATGATCAAGACATACTACATTGGTACTCAAGATCAACCTGCAGACATGCTAACTAAAGGACTGACAAGAGCTCAACAAACTCATCTCAATACCAAGCTAGGAATCTGTGACATCTTCACACCTTCCTAGCTTGAGGGGGAGTGTTGAAGATATTGAAGAAGTAGTGAACTTAGTTACAAAACAAACTAGACTTGGTTCCAGCTTTTAGTTTGTAATTGTTCTAATAGTTAGTTACAAAATAGTTAACGACTAGTTGAGTTAGTTATGCATATCACAAGCTAGTATATATACATAGCAATGTACATTGTTCTAATGAATTAATACAAGCAGTTATTCATTTTCTCTCATATCCTTCTTCTCTAAGTTCTCTTCCTTATCTTCTTTTGCAAACTCTATCAAACTCTGTTTCCTCCATTGTTGAATAAACAAGAAGCTTACTGCTATCTTATGTAATTACAGAAGCAAGGAGTTTGTTTAACTTTTTTCACAGGGCCATCAATAAATGGTACCAGTGAACTCTGTTTATCAATGCTAGAATAGATGAGAAGAAATTACCCTAGCATTCAGCTTCTAGTGAAAATTGAACTCGAGACTTTATAGTACACAACAAACTTCATTGACCACTTGGCGACACCTTTGGATTCTCTTAACTAGCATCTTTGAACTAAGAATGTAATTGTTTCTTCATCCAAAGAAAGCAATCATGTTCACGATGTTAGTGGTGGTGGAACCACACGTAGAGTCGGAGGGTAATGATCATGAAGACAGAGCTAGTCGAGATAAAAAAATAGTCAAAAACATTATGAAGACAGCTCAAATATATTTAGTTGTGGAAACTATCAATTAATGACACACTAATATTAATAATTTTATAGAAAAAAAAGGAATGATATTAGAGTACTCTTCTTGATAAATCTCCAAAATAGAAAACTAAGTGCCATTTTGTAACGCCCCAAGAAACGGGTCCCGGAGCATCACACGGTGCTTGAGGCTACGAGTAGCCCCAAGCTAACCATTTGAGACATTTTCATTTAGTTCAACACAAATCAACGGGGTTTCCATAAATAACCCTCAAATATCAACAGAGTAATCGTTATCCAAAAATAAAAGAATTTCAGAAAGATAACAAAATACGACTTATTAGTCAACTCCCAACATATATACTAGTCTGACAAGCCTCTAAGAAAATCAATAAAACCAGCGACCCATTGAGACATGCCCCAACTGACTCACACTCAGTTATCAAATGTAAAAAATTCCGTGAAACCAACATCAGACATCACGTCCTCGGAACATGAGGACTCACCACAACAGAGGATGTAGAACAGCGTGCCCGAAGAATCACTGTTGAACCTGGAATGAGCACCTGAACCTACATTCCGAGAAAATGCAGCCCACATCCAAAGATGTGGGTCAGTACCATGGAAAGGAATCGAGTATATGAGGGTGTATGCAGTTTTATAAATATTTATAAGAAATATGCAGGATGTATGAAAGACTCACATAGCCCGAAGAAAATCATCATAATCATGAGAGGATGAAATAAGTATAATAACACATGTGAGTCATCATATAATTTGTCAATCACTTTTAGTTCATCAAGAATATCAATTCTCATAATGTAAATATCATTTAAATCTTTCGAAAGAATAACTTTCACAATTCCACTTTCAAATCACTTCACCATTCGCCATAGACACAAGGAAAGGTCATGAATGAGTTCTTTTGAACTCGACTGTGAAAGAAATCCACGTTTTTATTGATTATGATAAAAGGGTAGCAAATTGGCTCCCGATGAAAATTGTTGAAGTGTTTATTGTGGATTTTCTTTAATGTGAGCCTGAGGCTGATTTAAATTTCTGAGCTAAGTCCGGGAGTAATCTTTAGCATCGAGTAGGAGGTATAAAGTGACCTTACTTCCCCAGAACTACGTGCCCCCGTAGAATGTGAGCCTGAGGCTGTTTTATATAGTGATCACTAGTGTTTTTTAATTGATATTGGAAGTCCTACTCCGATGGCAAGGATAGGACGGCTCTCCCCAACGTGGGTTGTACATTGGACTCCATGTAGCTCACATGGTTTATGTCGGTTATATTTTTTAAATAACTGGGCTCCGATACCATTTGTAGGGGGGTGCGGATTAGGTACGTTAATTTAACTAGATAATAAATACGTAGGTATTTATTTTTATAATGAATATTATTGATTGGAATAATTTTTATTTTTATCTTCTTGACTTAAGATGTTTTATTAATTCATATTCTAGATTAGATATTATCGTGATTAAATTATCTAGTGTTTTAGGATCCTCGTTAGTAATATGTAATCTTTTATATTCCTGGTATAGACTATATAGTTGAGTTTCTATTTCTTTTAATGATTTATTCTTTTCGTAAGATGTATTCATTAATTTGTTTAGTTTATTATTTTATCCTGTGGTAATTGCAGAGTTACAAATTTCTGTATAATAATTTATCCTAACTGTACTGTAATGTATATCTAATTCGAGATTTTCAATGTTACTTATTATCTTGTGTTGTTCTTCTCGTAGTGAGTTTTTTAAATCATATAAACTATCACATGTACTTTTTCCTAAATTTTTTAGGGTTTCTTCTATCCATATTAATCTTTCTTTTAGATTCTCCATTATTTTTCTAATTCGGTTTCTATAATTAATTTCATTATTTAGATTATCTTGATTCTCTCTAGTTTTTCTAATATATCCTAGCATCTTTTAATCTGAATAATATCCTTCTGGGTAATTAACTAGGTATAATTGTTCTATCCAATTCATAATTTCAATTTCATAGTCTAATACTTTTTCCAATATTATTCTCCTAATATCTATTTCTAAATCTCTAAGTATATATAAGATTAAGATTTTAAGATTATCTATCATTTAAAATTGACTAAATATTTTATTATAATATGTTGTAGTCGTTTGTTTTAGCCTTAGTAGTTCTTGCATATTTTTGTTAAGGAATTCTATATATTTTATATCTTTATTTTCCATGTATTTGTCTATATTTATTTTCATCTGTTTTTCTAGTAACTGTATGTTTCTCATATCTTTTTCTAAAAATTCTATGTAATTTATCATGCTAAGTATTTGTAGGAGTAGTTAGGTAGGTATGGTATATAATTTACTCTAGTCATGTAATATTTACCAAATGCTTTTTCTAATATGATTTTTCTTATATCTACTACTTTTATATCTTTAAGTTCATACAAAATAAATATTTTAAATTTATCTACCATCACATCAGATAAATAATTATTCATTTTCATAAAATTGCTTTTTTCAAAATATTCCCTTCAACCATGTACATAACAAAATATAGTCATCTTAGATTACTATATACTAGATTATTCTTAAATAACATGTTCTTCGGTCACTATTAGCATGGTAATCTGGATATTTTCCCTTAAACAGCGCCTCTACTCTGGTTACTCCCCACCACGGCTTCTTGCCTTATTGGTTTCACCTTTTGGATGACATAGTTCTTAGGGATTTTTCTCCGTTTCCACTTTGCTAATAAACTTCTTAACATATTATTCTTCGAATAATTCTACTATAAAGTAAATAACATGAATTTATTTTATTATACCATGATTGTTGGGAATTATGAATTTAGCTATTAATAATCATAAATAGATATACCTGTTCGGTTAGGTTTGATATTTCTGAGCTTTGTTCCTCCATAGATTTTTCCATTGAAATATACCTGTATTTAATAATTAAGCAAAATATTTTTTTGTGGATTTGAGAGAATGTTTGCTTCAACGCATGAAGGCTTGCCTTTGCATTGCCTTCTGCCTTCTCTATTTATAAAACGAAAGAATGAATGTTTACATTTTTGTACACGTTTTTCTAATATTTACAAAAAACAAATAAAAGTCAAAAAGCCTAGGCTAAAAAGTTACCTAGGGGTCTAAAAAGTCTTACAAAGACAAACTACATTTAATGTACATTAAATGCTATCCTATCTTCTTTTACGTAAACAATTTAAGACTTATATAAATTCATACAATAAGATTAAATATCTTGATATCTTGTCTTCCGTTTATTTTGTCGTATCTGTTGTATCTCCATTATTGCTCCTGATCGTATCTTTCCAGCTGGCATGCTTATCTTCATGATTCTTTTATTCTAGCTGAACTTCTGGTACAATATTATCTTCTCAATTACATTTTGAACATTGATGGTCTGGATATTTATGTCCAATTAACTTGCAATATCTGGTTAATAGTTCTTCCGAAATAAATTTTTCTTTGATAGCTCTGGCGATAGGTTTTTTCTCTGGATTGAGTAAGGTCAAAATCCATTGCCTTACGCCTTCCATATCTGCTTCTCGTAGATCCTTTGAATTCGAGTATATTATTACATTACCTCTTGAATAATAGCTCCATATGGGATTTCTGTTGCGATAATTGTTTGCTAATTCTTGAAGAATCGTAGATAGTCCAATAATTCTTTTATTTGCATAAAAATTTGGTATCTCAATTCTAGGTATTTCTGGTTGTTGAGTAATATCTTCTGGTATTATCATATCTCGGGTCATTCCTATCTTTACAACTTGTATAACTGGTTTTATTTCGTCGTATAATATTTCTGCTGGTGTAGTATAAAATTTTATAAAAAATAGGTTACCTTTGGTTATTCTTTTAAAAATGTTAAATGCATCATATATTTCTGGTATAGTGGATATTTCATATCCGTCTTGGGTATATACTGTGCTAAGTAGTCCATATTCGTAACATGTTTTAACTAGACCAGGTTTGGTTTTGGGCAAAGCAATTGGCTTATTGTATCCGGTTAGCTTCTGGGTTATGTAATTTGTATGTGGTTCTTGGATGTTTATAGCTCTGGGGTTGGTATTTAACAAGGTTTGTACTTTGTAAATATTTTCTATGTATGTTCGGGCTGTATAGTTGTAGGTCTTTTTATCTTGGTTTAGACTTTCTCGGTATGTGGTAATTTGTGGGGGGTATAAACATAGGATCTTTTGGTGTATTTGGAATAAATGGTTTATCAAATAGCTTGTTTAGGTTCATATTTGTAGTATTTCTCCTAACTCCTTTGCTTGTACCTGCAGAAGTAGATTGATAAATGTTATGGGTTTTATGGAGTATCCCAACGTCTCCTTCTAGATCTAGAATTTTAATGTCTTCCGATCGACATAGCTCTGCACACTGCTGAGTTAGCTGATTTGTAGCTATAGACTTCAGTTTATCTTCATTAGTCTTTAGCTTTTCTATCTCATTACCCATACTGTCCACTTTTATTGAAAGCATAGTTAGGGTGTTAAGTATCTTTTCTAGAGTATCTTCTTCTACTATATCAGTCTGTGTAGCTTTGTCTTGATATGTAATCTGCAATAATATTTTTGTTAGTACTGATCACTTCTATTGTAAATGTAAAATTTAATATATTTAAAACTAGTCTCCGAATCTCCTTCGTTGTAACTGAATTTTGTATTTTCTTTGTTAGCCACCAGCGTACTTGTGTATTATCTGTTCGCACAATAAATTTATTATATACAATATATGGTTCAAACGCTAACAAACATTTATATAATGAACATAATTCTTTCCTATTTATTTCCCATTTTATTTCTGTCTCGTTGAACGTACCTGAGTAGTATCTACAATGGTGTTCTATTTTTTCTGCTTCATATTTATATTTAAGTACTCCTCCGTAACTATATTCACTAGCATCTGCTTCTACTATATATATAAATTTTCTATTTTCATCTGGAAATTGTAATTTTGGTAATTCTTTGCAAAGTATTTTTATTTTTTGAACTTGTTTTTTATCTTCTTCATTATAGTTATATTCTATGTCCTTTTTTAATTTTTTTTGTAGTGGTTTTAAGCTTTTTGCTAATTTTGGTATATACTCCCTTACTTGCTTTACTAATCCTAAAAACGATTGTAATTTCTTTTTCGTATCTAATTCTTCTTTCGAATTTATTATTTTTTGTACTATATGTTGTTGCATTTTTACTCCACTTTTATCTATTTGTATTCCTAAAAATTCTATCTGGTTTTTCATAATTTCAGCTTTCTTTTTACTTAAACTTATTCCCGATTTTTCTATTATATCCGTAAATTGTTCCAATAATTTTAAATGTTCTTCTTTGGTTTTTGTATATAATAGTATATCGTCTATATATACTATACAATTAGGTAGTTGTTTAAAATAACTATCCATAAAATGTTGATATCTACCTGGTGCATTTTTATATCCAAATGGTAGTACATTCCATTCATAAAATCCTTGTGGTACCGTAAATGCGGTTAATTCCTTAGATTCTTCTTCTAACTTTAGATGGTAAAATCCTGATTTGCAATCAAATTTAATAAAATAATTATATCCTTGTATTTGTCTTATTTTTAATATCTTATTTGGTATTGGGTAATTATAAGTTATTGTTTTTGCATTTAAATTTCTATAATCAATAATCATTCTACTTTTTCCTCTTTTTTGTTCACTATGTTTATTTACTATAAATGCTGGGCTATTATGTTTGCTATTACTTTTTTGTATATATTGTTTTTCTAATAATTCATCTATATGCATTTTAAATTCTTTTAAATCGTCAAAATTATATGTTAATGGTTTCTGGGTTATTATGCTATTTTTATCTATTAATTCAATTTTTATAGTAGTTTTATGTTTTTCCCATCCTTTTAATGGATCTTCACTACATAATTGTTCTAATTTTCCCTTAATTATTTCTATCTTATTTATTGAAAATATGGTTATTTCTATTTTATTTATCGAAAATACGACTAGTTCTATTGTATCTTCAGTATTTTTTATATTTTCTAACTTTTGTGTAATTTTTTCACTTCCTTTTATCCAATCAGTTTTCTTTCTTATTTTATTATTAACTCTTTTTGCTCTTACTTTCTGTTTACATGGTGTTGTAAACCACCAGTCTGTTCTAGTTATTATATGTGGGTATAATTTATCTAGAAACGGCATTCCTAAAAGTATATCTTTTGATGTTAGTTCATAATTATAAATTTCTTCTATTGTTAATATTTTATCCCATACTTGTGTTTTTACATTCTTAGCTTTATAAGTAATTAAGCTTTCTTCGTTAGTAAATCCTTTAACTATTATTGGTGTTTTTAATTTATCCCATTTACTTTCTGGTAAACAATTATATCTACATAAATTAGCTTCCGCTCCTGTATCTATCATAGGCGTATAATATCTACTGTAATATCCTTCTACTACTATCTTCATCAATACATATATTTTCATTTTATGTTAAAGCTCTTCTTAAGAATAATTTCTCTCTGTTATATGTTATAGTTAATTGTGTATGTTCTATATTATATGGTTTTACTTGTTCTAGCCATTTTATTCCTAATATTATGTCTGTTTTTTGCATTTCTTCTTTTACTTCAAATTCTATTTTTATTTTTCTTATTCCTATTATTATTATTTTTTCTGCTATATTTTTAGTATTTATTAAACTTCTTGGTAGATCTGGGCATATATTATTGTCAGTTTTTATTTCCTCATTTTTTACTAGATATTTTTCTATATAATTTTCTTCTTGTCCTGTATTTAAGAGTATTAAATATTTTTTTTCATTTACCTTTCCTGATATGTAATATTGGTTTGAATTATCCATTGAACTTTTTTCATAACTTATTCTTTTTGATGAACTTGATGATTCTGGTTTATCATAAGCTGTTCTTTTTGTTGTACTCATTCTGTCATTTATTATTTCTAGATTTTCTTCTACATCTATGTCCCTATAACTATAATCATTATAATCTATTGTTTTTACAAATTGTTCAAATGGGCTATCTATTTGTATCTTGTTAATTTTATTTTTTCCTGTTATTTTATGTTTTGTTGTTAATACATATAAATTTTTGCATCTTGCTGTAAATATTTTACTTTCTGGGGTTAATTCTATTCCTGATATCTTTCAATATAATACTAGTGATTTATCTATATTTCTATCTGTTACTGCTACTGAATAATTTGCACTTATTATAAATTTAAATTTTTGGTATATTAAATTTCCTTTTATGGCAGTTATTATACTTTTTTCTATAGGTTTTATAATTCTATCATCTGCTAAATATAATTCTATTGGTGTATCTATTCCTTCTCTAAAACATGCTTTTATTAATATTTCTCTACCTCCAAGGTGTACATATTTTATTGGGTCTCTACTTTTTATATCGTTTATCTCTTTATTAATTATTCTTTTTGTTACTAGTGGTATACTAGCTTTACCTTTTGCATATCTACGGTCTATTACATGCTCTTTTTGACTTACTACATAATATTCTTCCTTTTTTCTAGTAAATATATTTTTTATTGTTGGTATTTTAAATATTTTTTCTACACTTAAGTCTAACTCTTTTCCTTTTATTTCATCAAATACATTGTTATCAAATATTATTTTTTGATCTGTTCCTTCTTCATTTAAATATTCTTCTTTTGTTAATATTTTTATATCTTCTTCAGTCATTTAATTCGTCTAATCCACTATCTATTTCGTTATCTGTTTCATTCTCTGAAATTTCATATATACTGTCTTCACTTTCTAATTCGTAATCTATGTAATCTATTTGCATATATTCTGTATTTTCTATTTTTATTTCTGATATTTGTTTATTTTTTGGGTTTTTAGGTAATTTACAATCTCTAGCTAAATGTCCTAACTTTCCACAATTATAACAAGTACATTCTTTTATAGATTTTTTCTTTCTATATGGCCTTTTATTTTTATAACTTTTTACATAATATCTTTTTCTTGGTTTCTTATACTTATATTTTGATTTTTTGTATTTCTTATAATATCTTTCTTCGCATCCAAATTGAGGTGCTATTTTATCTTTGCAACATGCTAGATTTCTTATTAATGTTTTTTCCATTTTTATTTCTTCTCTGTATTTTTCACATAGGTTTCTATACCATTGTTGTAAAAAATTTATTCTTGCTCCTAGAGTATCTAGTATTTTTGTTTCATCCCAACTTTTTATTATTTTTGAACTAAATGGTTCAGGTAATTTATTAAAATATAATTTTCTTATTTCTTTACTTTCTTCTATATTATATGCTCCTTTATAATAATATTTTTTAAATGCGCAAGTATATTCATCTATGTAGCACATATTACATATTGCTAATTTTAACATTAAATTTCTATTTATATCTTTTTCTTCATTTTGTTCTTCTTCTGTTGTTGTCATGCTACTAAATTCGTCTTTTATAGCTGTTTCATATTTTTTTAATAATTCTATAGGTGTTAATTTTGTTAATATTGTTCCTTCTGTGGGTTTGTCAGTTCTTAATATTCTTTTACTATTTTCAGTTAGATTTAAAAACCATAATTTCACTGTTCCTATTAGTGTTCTTTCTATATATTCTGGTGCATCTATTACACTTATATTATTATCTAATAATTGTTTTGTCATATATCTTATCCATAATTGTATCGTTTTTTCTGTATCTATTACACAATCTAAGTCTAAAAAGTTATAATTTTTATTAACTATTTGTTTTGGTGTCCATTTGTCATATTCATTCTTTAGATTATATCTTTTAAACTTATTTTTATAATATGTAGGTTTCCTTATTTCTGATGTACTAGGTATTATATTTTGATCTCCTTTTTTATCAAGAGTAATTATTTCTGTGTTGATATTTTCTAAGTTTTCTTCATTAATTACTTCTTGTTTTTCATTGATTTCTAAATTTTTTGTATTTGTTAATATTTCTGTATATGTTTCACTATCTTCTGAATCATAATTGTCTGTCTCTTCAACATCTATATTATTTATTTCTAATTCCCTGTTTTTTATTTCTTTATTGTCTATTTCTAATTTTTCTTTAAATTGATTTATCTCGTTTAATAATTTTTGTTCTTTATCTTTTTCTTCTTTTTCTTTCTGTCTTTTTTCATACAGATCTTTTAACATTTGTAGTTCTTTTTCTAATTCAGCAATCCTACTATTTTTAGTTTCTTCTATTTTTCGTATTTCTTCTGTAGTTTGTTGTTTTATTTTTTCTATTTCCTTTTTTCTATCTATTTCTTCGTTTTCTCTTTCTATTCTAACCATAGCTGTCAATTTATCTTCTAATTTTAATTCTTCTTTTTCTAACATTAAATATAAATGTTCACCTATTTTCTTATATCTTCTTCCTAGATTAGAAAATACTATTCTTATTTTTAATCCTTCGTGATTTTCATATATTTTTTCGTCTATTATAAATTCTTCTTTGTTCATTTTATTGTAAATAGTTCATGTTGATATATATATTCTAAACTATCTATTTGTGATTCTAAATTTGATATTTCATCTTTTTGTGCATTTATTGAGTTTTTACTAACTCCGGCAAATATATTATAATTTAATCTTTCTGTTCTTATTTTTAATTCTTTACGTTTTTCAGATATAGTTTGTTTTAGTTCTTTGTATTTTTGTATTTTATTCATTCAAACAATATTTATAGTATTTTGGTGGATATCTAAATCTAATTTTATCATAATTAGGTGGTATATGCCTCATTCTTCTAGATTTTAAATGGATTATTAATTTTGCTTCAATACTAGATATTAAGGTAATTAGGTAAGCTAATCTTTGTGGGTTTTCTTTTGTTTTATTTAGACTTATATATTCTGAATAATTACTAATTAAAGATTCTTTAATTTTTCTAAAAGCTTCTCTGTTTTTAAATGGTCTTCTCATAATTAATATTGATTAATTATTGTCAGGTAAATCCAATCTTAATCCATAAACTCAAACATGTATACTAACTCAAGCATGTATAAAACATGTATACTACTTCTGTATTTTTTAAATAACTGGGCTCTGATACCATTTGTAGGGGGGTGCGGATTAGGTGCGTTAATTTAACTAGATAATAAATACGTATCAAATAATTCAAAAGATCTCAAATTATTTAAACTCAAGGTGTTTATAACATATGATTTTCTCAAAATAATAATCTCAAATAGGGTTCCAAAAACACATACATCAATATCACCATAAAACCTTCCAAAATTTCATACTTTATGACATAAGCACAAAAATAATCACTTAAAACTTAAAATTTCAGTTTTATAATCATACATCTTGGTAAAGAAAATTAGCTTTGGGATTCAAATCTCATTGTGCTTATAGCACATAATTTCTCAAAGTACAATTCCAATTAGGACTCAAGGTCTCATAAATCAAAATCATATTAAATTTTCTCAAGATTCATGCTTTTCATCATAAATATATATAACTTACTTTAAAATCTCAAAAATTCAGCTTTATGTACAAAAATGTCATCATTCTCATTCAATTCAACTTTCAAAGCATAGAGAGTATCATAATCTCATGTAAAATCATATAGGGTATAAATTCATGCTTCAAATTCATATCAAAACATGTATATTCATAAAAGAAAAATCAATTTGGGCACAAGAACGAAAGAGAGTTCTTGTTGAAAAACCTCACATACTTTGAATGATGAACTTTAGATCGATACTCGTTTTTGAGATGTTAATCGTGCCTTTGAATGATGGTTCTTGGAGTTCTTGAACTAGGAACTTGGAATCTTGAATAAATTTGCAGAATTAATGGTGAACTTTGGAGGTTCTTGAAGTTTGATGTAGCAGCTTAGGGTTTTCTTTTTGAGGGAATTTGATGAAATATAACATATAATGCTTCTAATAGGCTTTAATATAGTGTTTGGACGGATTTTGGGTGAGGGAGAATGACCAAAACGCCCCTAAAAATCAAATAATTCTCGAATCTATCCTTTGGTGGACTGTTTTGATAGTCTGAAGTAGATCAACTATAACGTTTTACTCCGATATCCAAATTGGATGAAATCAATTTCGTTAGAAAGAGGACTCGCAGAGATTTCCGTTGATATATAGTATATCACCCAGATCATTATGTACAAGGAGTTATGATCGTTTAAAGTTGGAGAAAAAATACGCCAGGCCTCAGTACTTTTTCCTGCACGTTTTACTGTTCACTACTATTCACGGTTCGATCGGAATGTTCATAACTCGTCGCTCGGGTGTCCGTTTTGGATGATCAACATATCGTTGGAAATCTTATTCGATACTCTACGCAATGGTGGGTCATAATCTAAGACAATTTTTATGGAAAATTTATAATTCATTCTAGAAGATAGAACCCAACACGTTCACGTACAAAATTTCAACGAAAAATTTCCCGGGGTATTACATCATCCCCCTTGGAAACATTCATCCTCGAATGATGCTAGACATGAAAAGATTAGATAGGGAATAGCACATATAGCTGAAAACATTCATTAGTCTCATCTCTACACCGTTTCTAACTCCTAATGCAACATAAAATGCATAGACTCCAGAAATTACAGCTGAACATATAAGAATAACAGCTGCACTGCTGCAACTTTTATCAAGAAGTGCATGATTTAGAAAAGAACGGTACTTTTTTGCTTGATCGGAGCTTATGAAAAAAAGTACTTGGATCGCATCTCCGCCTCGTTTCCCCAAGTTGCACCCTCAACCAATCGGTTTTCACTACAACACTAAACGGAGTACTCTTCCAACACTCCTTCTAAGAAATTCCGATAGTACTAGGGAGTAAATAAATCATAACATCAATACAACCCTATCGGTTTAAAACAAGGACCCAAATGTCACAAGTTAGGATAGAATCACTAGACCCCAGGAGATAGAACTCCTTGCTTCAACTTAGCAACACTGCTCAAATACTCCCTCAACCATACTGTTTTTCCTTAAATATCCTAGTATCCGATTTAACTCATTTTCCTTACATGACGTTCATATTTACCTCTACTAATGTCTGCACTGAACTAAATTCTCTTACCATGTTCAAGCCTAACTCAAGGCATTCACAAGTTATGCCATATACCACTATAATACTAGTATGAACAATGAACCCAACACACTCTGTATTTCACAACTCCACCTCTCATGCATAATTCTCATTACCACTCTAACAAGCACATTCAACCTCATACAAGACATCTAATAACTTACAGTGCATTCATTCTGATATATAACATAACGTTCAAGCCTCTGTTTAAAGCCACGTATGAACTCCTACGAAAACTCTCTTAAAGTATCCTTCTCATATCTTCAACTAAACTCATCAATGACACTAGCACTCATGCTACTCAATTCTTCAGAAAACATATGAAGCATTATCTATCAACCCCGTCATAAACAAAACTCTTTCTCATTCTCCCTGTATTTGTAGACCCACATGAAACAAGACACTACAAAAATTCCCAAACATAACATATAAAACTTCAACCAACCATGACATGTACCAAAGGCTTGGTCTGCATCCTTAATTCTCACTTACAGTCTTAGCTAAAATGAGCATACAACAATCTTTATCAAAAAGGACTGCTCACTCTCTTCCATCACAATTGTTCATGACAGCTATCTTGACCAAGGAAAGGTAACTAAAAGATTAGGACATGAGTACCCGAAAATAAAGAAGTACCATGCACGACTTTACATTCAAATGAGGCTTGAGGGATCTAGTATTTAATATCATAGTCTTATCAAAGAGGTCTTGTCTGGAGACACGCACGATGCAAATACAAATTCCCTTGATCTTAAAGATATTACTTGAGTACTTGTACTTAACATACCCCAAAACTTAAACATATGAGTCATGAGTTGTATGGTCTGAATTTGGACTTCATAACTCATGGGATGTGAGTTCAGCTGCGGAATGAACTGGAATTCCATATCTTGAGAACTAGGAGAGTATATGATTCTTTATGATATGCACGAACATGAATTATAATCATGGAAATTAAACATAAGGCATGTGTAGGTATTGAGAGTGCTGACAATACTAAAGTAAGGACAGATCGAACATCGTTAATTCTCACAACTATTCCACAACTTACTGGTACACTTATTAGGATAGAAAATCTAGACTTGGTTACTCGTTCTATCATATCCCCCGTAGGTTCAAGCCATCACTCTAAGGCTACGAGCCAATATCCAAACTCCTAGTCAAACTACAATCACTTGCTCTACAGTCCTGGATATAATGACACTTATGCATAATAAAACTTATCCCGAATGACTATACTTAAAGGCATAAAACAAATTCTCAATGCTATCTGCTGAGTTACACCCTATTTCTTTGTACCCCAATAGTCATTATAAAATACTCAAATACTTATTAACTTGAAATTAGTGCAACCCTATAACACCTTGAGAAACTTCCTCATCATACTTACAGCATTACAACTAATCACGAGTCAAATAAACCCATGCTCTTACATAAACTGCTCAAGCCTACTGGTTCACTTCCATACAACAAGCATCACCAACAAGTCACTCATTGCATCCATCTTGCCTATCATCTACTAATCCAAACTCAGTGTCTAGTTCTAGCTATAGTTAACCACAACCTCTCACTATGTTTATACATGCCAAACATCTGAAAACACTAGTCCGTCAAAATCTCATAACGACAATGATCAATCAAAATCCTACGGTCTATCTTATTAAGACTCACTAGTACCTTCTTCCTCTACATTTGATCGCTGAATGCCCTTTTTTATACATCCAAACTTCTTTCATAGCCCTATAGGTTTCAACCAGACTCTCTCTTGCGATCTAGGTTGGCATCTCTCGACCATCGAGTAGTTTCATCACTAATCTATACCTTTTCTAGCACAGCAAACACCTTACCATCACACAAGGTAACACCACTCCATTACTAGCTCAGTCACTTCCATGAAGACTCGACTGTACATACATTCCATAAATCACCCTTTTCAGCCTTTGTTAACACTATACCTCTAAACCCAAACTTTCTACCGTCATCAGAAAACAAGACGAATCAACAAAATAAATAATAAGTCATTAGTGAATCGAAATAGGCCTCACACGGTTTCACTAGACTTCAAGTTTTCATCAACACGATGATAAAAATTAATATTTTTCCAAAGATAGACACTTATACTCAATAATCGATGATCTGAGAATACGCCTTTTGCTCTATAAGGGACTATAATAGGATACTTTTCGTACACTTTCTGGGCAACAATCAACTCACCCACTGGGGTAGAAACTAATATGGGTTCAGAAATATTTCCAGGACCCATTTCAAAATTCACAGTAATCAGAGGTGTAACATATGAAAGACTGGATCCAGGATCCAACAGAACATAAACATCAAACTGAAATATACGGAGCATACCAGTAATGACATCGGGAGAGTCCCCTTTCTTTTGGCGAAATGACAGAGCATAAAACCTATCCTGGCGCTGAACGCCAGTAGTGCTAGAAGACGCACCCTGAGTAGGGGCTGGATGGTCTGTGGGACCCAGGGCACTAGTAATCTGAGGTGTATGAAGCTTGTCCTGACACTGATCACTATGGGTACTGGATGTGACACCCTTCCGACGCAGATCCTTACCCTTCCGTAATATGATTCTACAATCCCGCAACCGGTGGCCTGGAATACCACATCCAAAACATACGTCACTACCTACCCTACACACTTTTTTATGGCTCTTACCACATTCTTCGCAACGCGGATAAGTGAGAACACCTTGCTTACGACTTTTGACTTAGAGCTTGACGCTCTACCTAGATTGATCCTTTTATACTTAGATATTGGGGCCTTCTTTGATCGCGGAATAGGTGCTGAAGATATCTGATGGAGCTGGGAGAGGTTATTACCCCGTGATCCTAATGTAGAGTGATTTATTCTAGCTCCCCAATTCATCCAACGCTCATTTCCTCATTCTGCTGAGTGTGATCCAAGAGTTTAGACAGGACAACATTCTGCAAGTTGACCTGAGTAGTTATTGCATTAGCTAAGGTAGTAAAAGCAGTTCTGAACTCTGAGCGGGAGACATATCCGCCGAAGGGATCTGCTTGAACGGGCTGAGGAGCTGGTTGATTTTCATTACTTCGCTCACTAGCTTCGCTGGACGACATGTACTGAACACGAAAGGAGGATACAAATTAGGCTGAGATTTGAACTTGAGCTTCTACTCACTGGCACGACATGAGTACTGAAAGAAAGAAACCACTTTTTCCTAAAATATCTTGTAGCCTCTTGCTCATAGATGTGGCGAGCTACACACCGATGATCAAGACTCTACTTAACGCGGCTTGTCAAACTCCCTAGGACACCTTAAAACCTTAGGCTCTGATACCAAGTTTGTAACACCCCGAAAAATGGGTCCCTAAGCGTCACACGGTGCTTGAGGCTACAAGTAGCCCCAAGCTAACCCTTTGAGCCATTTTCATTCAGTTCAACACAAATCAACGGGGTTTCCATAAATAACTCTCAAATATCAACAGAGTAATCATCATCCGAGAATAAAAGAATTTCAGAAAGATAAAAAAATACGACTTATTAGTCAACTCCCAACATCTATATTAGTCTGAAAAGCCTCTAAGAAAATCAATAAAACCAGCGAGCCATTGAGACATATCCCAACTGACTCATACTCAGTTATCAAATGTAAACAATTCTGTGAAACCAACATCAGACATCACGTCCTTTGAACATGAGGACTCACCACAACAGAGAATATAGAACAGCGTGCCCGAAGAATCACTGTCGAACCTGGAACTGAGCACCTGAACCTACATTCCGAGAAAATGCAGCCCACATCCAAAGATGTGGGTCAGTATCATGGAAAGGAACCTAGTATATGGGGGTGTATGCAGTTGTATAAACATCATCATCATAAATATTTATATGAAATATACAGGATGTATGAAAGACTCACATAGCCCGAAGAAAATCATCATAATCATGAGAGGATGAAATAAGTATAATAACACATGTGAGTCATCATATAATTTGTCAATCACTTTCAGTTCATCAAGAATATCAATTCTCATAATATAAATATCATTTAAATCTTTCGAAAGAATAACTTTCACAATTCCACTTTCAAATCACTTCACCATTCACCATAGACACAAGGAAACACACACACACTGGGAGATCCTATAACCGACATAAACCATGTGAGCTACATGGATTCCAACGTACAACCCACGTTGGGGAGAGCTGTCCTATCCTTGCCATCAGAGTAGGACTTCCAGTATCAATTCAAAAACACTAGTGATCACTAAATAAATCAGCCTCAGGCTCACATCCTACGGGGGAACGTAGTTCTAGGGTAGTAAGGTCACTTTATACCTCTCACTCGGTGCTAAAGATTACTCCTGGACTTATCTCAGAAATTTAAATCAGCCTCAGGCTCACATTAAAGAAAATCCACAATAAACACTTCAACAATTTTCATCGGGAGCCAATTTGCTACCCCTTTATCATAATCAATAAAAACGTGGATTTCTTTTACAGTCGAGTTCAAAATAACTCATTCACGACCAAAAGGTCAAATCATTCAAAACATCCCAAATTATTTAAACTCAAGGTGTTTATAACATATGATAAATAATAATCTCAAATAGGGTTCCAAAAACACATACATCAATATCACCATAAAACCTTCAAAAGTTTCATACTTTATGACATAAGCACAAAAATAATCACTTAAAACTTAAAATTTCAACTTAAAATTTCAGCTTTATAATCATACATCTTGGTAAAGAAAATTAGCTTTGGTATTCAAATCTCATTGTGCTTATAGCACATAATTTCTCAAAGTACAATTCCAATTAGGACTCAAGGTATCATACATCAAAATCATATTAAATTTTCTCAAGATTCATGCTTTTCATCATAAATATATATAACTTACTTTAAAATCTGGAAAATTCAGCTTTATGTACAAAAATGTGATAATTCTCATTCAATTCAACTTTCAAAACATAAGAGAGTATCAGAATCTCATGTAAAATCATATAGGGTATAAATTCATGCTTCAAATTCATATCAAAACATGTAAAATCATGTATATTCATAAAAGGAAAATCAATTTGGGCACAAGAACGAAAGAGAGTTCTTGTTGAAAAACCCCACATACCTAGAATGATAAACTTTAGATCGATACTCGTTTTTGATATGTTAATCGTGCCTTTGAATGATGGTTCTTGGAGTTCTTGAACTAGGAACTTGGAATCTTGAATAAATTTACAGAATTAATGGTGAACTTTGGAGGTTCTTGAAGTTGGATGTAGGAGCTTAGGGTTTTCTTTTTGAGAGAATTTGATGAAATATAACATATAATGCTTCTAATAGGCTTTAATATAGGGTTTGGACGGGATTTAGGTGAGGGGGAATGACCAAAACACCCCTAAAAATCAAATAATTCTCGAATCTTTCCTTTGGTGGACTGTTTTGATAGTCTGAAGTAGATCAACTATAACGTTTTACTCCGATATCTAAATTGGATGAAACCAATTTCATTAGAAAGAGGACTCGTAGAGGTTTCCATTGATATATAGTATATCACCCAGATCATTATGTACAAGGAGTTATGTTCGTTGAAAGTTGGAGAAAAAATACGCCAGGCCTCAGTACTTTTTCCTGCACGTCTTACTGTTCACTACTATTCACGGTTCGATCGGAATGTTCATAACTCGTCGCTCAGGTGTCCGTTTTGGATGATCCACATATCATTGGAAATCTTATTAGATACTCTACACAATGGTGGGTCATAATCTAAGACATTTTGCACGGAAAATTTATAATTCATTCTAGAAGATAGAACCCAACACGTTCACGCACAAAATTTTAACAAAAAATTTCCCGGGGTATTACACATTTTTTGCCTTTGACCCAAAGAAAGGCATTTGTTTCCTTAATTTTGCCTTCATCAAAATAAATGGATAACTTCTTGTTTGGATTTTATGTTTTATAATTTCATTTGAGATAAGCATCTAGTACCCCTTGAACTATGGCCAAAGTTGCTACGACACACCCAACTTCACAGGGATCCTCTTACCCCTGAACTCAAGTTAAGCGTATTTTTTTCACTCTTTTGTGATGATGTGGAACCTTTATTACATAAAATAGGGGTCACGTCAAAGGTGTTATGTCAGCTAAAAAGGTTGACAAAAGGTATCATGTCAGCTAAAAAGGTTGACAAAAATACGTTAAAATTTAGTTCAGGGGTAATAAAACACTTGTGAAGTTGGAGTGTGATGTAGCAAATTCGGTCATAGTTCAGGAGGGTACTAGATGCTTTACTCATTTAATTTCATGAAACCTATATCTTGTAAGGCTATAAGTTTTCAGCATGAACATCTCCACCATTATTTTCTATGAAGTAGAAAACCTTATACTCCTAGGCAAAAGTTTTTGTTATGTAGAAAATAGTTTATACGCTATCAGGTTATATTGACATGCACTAACAATTAATTTTCCTGGTCAAGCATGGCATGACAAAACTAGAAACAATATATTAAATTGACGACAACAATGTTAGAACATACATGGGCGGATTCACAACGTTGTTTTATGGATTCACCATCTGAATCTAATAGTTTTTGCTAGATCCTGCATTTATATTAAGAAATCATGGAATATCTACAAATATTTTGACTTGAGAACCCATAAATTTTAAGTTATGTACGACGTAATTTACTTCTGGTAACCAAACACTGTATCAGTTATACAGAGATTATATAATCATTAACAGATAAAAGGCACGTAAATTGCGAACACAGTATTCTCGACATGAATATGTCTATATGTGTGTCTCTGTGTGTGTTGATGATAACGTTGGAGTAACTGGTAAATTTGTTGTCATATGACCAGAAGGTCACGTATTTAAGACTTGGAAACAGCTAGAAGAAATGCAAGGTAAGGTTGCGTACAATATACTATTGCGGTGGGGATGCCCTTCCCCGGACCCTGCGCATAGTGGGAACTTTAGTGCACCGGGATGCCCTTTTTTTGTCATGCTGTCACGACCCGAACCAGGGCCTGGCCGTGATGAGCATTTTGAACCATAGAGGCCCGAAACAACCCTATCTATCTGATAATCATGCACATAATTCATGACAAAAGAAATGCGGAAGATACACAATATAACGGAAACATGGTCATAACTATGAAAAGAGACAATAACGGGGAGATAAGGTTCCCTCAACATCAATTATCCTCTGAACAACTGTCAGCGAAAATCTCTAACAAATAACTGAAACAATGTCTATCTGAAAACTGGGACAAGGCCCCCAGCAGACCCAAAAACTGAATATAAGATAAAAGGACTGTAGGACATAAAACCTTCCGAAACATAGAAGGCTCACCACTTGCCTCTGCAACTCTGCTTGAATGATCTACTGGTTCTCTTCACCCCTAGACTGGGCCTCTAAACCTGAGAGGTTGGAGAGGGGAGGGGGTCAGTACAAAAGTACTGGCATGCAGAGATATCAAAGCAAAACATAATATTTTTACAAAAAATAGTTGAGAGCCATTATAAAGCAATTTCGTATCAAATCATTTGAAAACACATGGGTGTAATGCAATAGTTTTCTCAACAATAATGAAATGCAACTGATCTAGGTGGAATACCCTACATAATTTACACCAACTGTCAAACCTCGGTTTCCACCGAGATTAGAGTATAAGTGAGGGAGAGACACTCAAGACCACACTGCATGGTGTCTCGACCCAATGGTAGTGCCCAAGATCACTTGGCTCGGTCTCCTACCTATAGTCCCAATTTGGGAATGACATGAAGTCAAGTACACAGATCTCTTAGCCTGGTACCAATATTTTGTGTCGGCAAACACGTTATTCCAGCGATGAGCCCTTTTGTCTCAAACGCCTTCTTCGGACATCCACCTTTCTCATGTAAAATCAATGCATTCAAATTTCATTTGTTTTTCAATCACGTATCGTATTTTGAAGGGTATCGTCATACCCGACTTGCAAGTCATCAATGTCACATCTATATATGCATAATCATGTAAAAACCAAGGTGCTTCATCATTTACAAGTGGTGAACAATATTTATTTCAAATTCATGCTCTCCTTTGTTGATCACAATATAATATGGAGTATCGAAACATTATCATGGGAATTTGAAAACAATTTATCATTCATATTTATCAACTTCCATGGAAAATCTCAAATCACATATGCACGGTTTCAACCATTGAAGTATATAGGCAAAAAATTCCCATGACATAAAGAAAATGACTTAGAAATCATATTGAAGGCAAGATATTAGCATTTGATTGAAAACCCCCATTTAAAATCATGCATGTTCATAAAACTACACCCATGCAATTTTTGGATAACCCCACGCACCTCGATTACTATGAATATTAGGTGCTCCTTGAAGCCTACGTTGAGAGGATTCCAAATATGCAATTAGTTTCTAAAACCCACGGTTGAATCTTGAGTAGCTTGGATTTTTATTTTGAAACCCTAAGGAGAATCTTGAGCACTTTTGATGAAAGAATATGTATTTTGGGGTCCTTGGGACTAAATTTCGTATTTTAGGGCTAAGTAAGGGTGGAAAAGGACCACTTTGTCCTCAACACAGAGTGTTTAAATCACCAGAATTCCTTATGTAGGCGTCGCCCATCCCATCGCCTATCTTCACATTGGCGCCGCCTAGGCTATCGCCTATGTTCACATAGGCACCGCCTAGGATATCGCCTATGTTCACATAGGCACCGCCTAGGCTATTGCCTATGCTTTCTAGTGGCCATGTGTGATTGGTTAGGCGTCGCTTATCACTTTGAAAGGCCATAACTTCTTGCTCGGGTGTCGGATTTTAGCCAAATTGGTATCATTGGAAAGCTAACTCGAATACCTATCATATGACACATAGTAGGTTCCCTAACTCGACATATACAGAGATTTATGGTCGAGGGAAGCTGACACACTTTACAACGTCCACTAAAACTTAGTCGGTAAAAATAGTTTCAACTCGTCCTTGAGTTGAAGGACCTCTATGGTCTAAATTCATGCTTTAGTGGATTTCACATGCTACACGATAATTAACATGACATATTGGCATAGGATTTTATGGCTTCGGGATTAACAACGTATCAAAATCATGGTCTATATAGTAGCCCGAATTGTGGGGCGTTACATTATCCCCCCTTAGGATCATTCATCCCCGAATGATGATGCGGGACACAGACAGACACTATTTTAAGCATAATAAAGGACTAGGAAAGATAAGATAGGAATAGTATGTTCTGTCTCCTCCTCCATCGAAGCAAACAAATTGGGATATCTAATTCTCATGTCTTCTTCTGACTCCCAAGTTTCTTCTTTGACTTTCTGATTCCTCCACAGTACCTTTACTGAGGCTATCTCTTTGCTCCTCAGCTTTCGAACTTGGCGATCTAAAATTTCAATGGGCTCTTCTTCATAAGACAAGGAGTCTGTCACTTTGATACCCTCTACTGGAAATACCATAGAATGATCTCCAATGCATTTCTTCAACTTGGATACATGGAATACCAAATGAACGAAACCCAAACTTGCAGGCAATTCTAACTCATATGCAACTGTACCAATCCTTTTTAAAATCTGATATAGCCCTACATAACAAGGGCTCAATTTACCCCTTTTTCCAAACCGCATAACTCCTTTCATAGGAGAAACCTTGAGAAACACCGAATCACCAATTTCAAACTCTAGTTCTCTTCTCCGAACATCGGCATAGGACTTCTGACGACTCTGAGCAGTGTTGAGTCATTCTCTAATGATCTTCACTTTGTCCATCACCTAATGAAAAAGATCAATCCCATACAACTGAGCCTCACCCACTTCATACCATCCTATCGAAGACCTACATCTCCTCCCATACAAAGCCTCAAAAGGGGCCATCTTGATGTTGGCATGGTAACTATTATTGTAAGCAAATTCAACCAGTGTCAGGTGATCTACCTAACTACCTTTGAAATCAATGATGCATGCCCTCAACATATCTTCGAGGGTTTGAATGGTACGCTCATCTTGCCCATCCGTCTGAGGGTGGAAAGTTGTGCTCAAATTCACTTGTGTACCTAAACCCTTCTGAAAAGATCTCCAAAACTGAGATGAAAATTGCGTACCTCTATCGGATATAATGGACATTGGTGCCCCATGCAATCGAATTATCTCCTCAATGTAAATCTTAGCATAAACCTCTCCCGAATAATTAGTCCTCACAGGCAAAAAGTGGGCTGACTTGGTCAACCGATCTATAATCACCCATATAGAATCATACTGGTTTCGGGATCTCAGAAGTCCTATAATGAAGTCCATGTTTATCATCTCCCACTTCCATAAAGGCAGGGCTATCTCTTGGTAAGTACCACCTGGCCTCATGTGTTCTACCTTCACTTGTTGATAGTTCAAACACTTGGACACAAAATCAGCTATATCACGTTTCATGTTATTCCACCAATACAAGGTTTTCAGATCATGGTACATCTTAGTAGATCCTAGGTGAATGACATACCTCGAAGTGTGTGCCTCATTAAGGATTCTTTCCCGTAGCCCATCGATATTCGGAACGCACAACCTACCCTGAAATCTCAGAATACCATCGCTACCAATTTCAAACGTCATAACCTTTTATTGACCCACATCTTTCTTGATTTGCATCAAGATGGGATCTTCAACTTGCTTCTCCTTAACTTCAGCACAAAGAGATGACTTAGCCAACTCATGAACAATCACCCCTCCATCTTCAAAATCTAAGAGTCGCACTCCCAAATTTGTAAGGCGGTGAATATCCTTCACCATCTCTTTCTTTCTTTCTTCTACATGAGAAAGGCTGCCCATAGACAACCTGCTGAGGGAGTCGGCTACAACATTTTCCTTGCCCGGATGGTAATGCAGACTCATATCATAGTCTTTCAAAAGCTCCATCCAATGCCTCCGCCTGAGGTTCAATTTTTTCTATGAGAAAACATACTGTAAACTCTTATGGTCAGTATAAATATCAATATGCACTCCATAGAGATAGTGCCTCTAGATTCTAAGTGCAAACACCACGGCTGCTAACTCCAAGTCATGAGTGGGGTAATTGTGCTCATGCACCTTTAACTGCCTAGATGCATAAGCTATCACCTTACCATGCTGCATCAATACACAACCAAGTCCCATACGGGATGCATCACAATAAACCACAAAATCATCTACACCCTCGAGAAGGGTCAAAATAGGAGCAGTAGTCAGCTTGTCCTTCAATTTCTCAAAACTGTTTTCACACAAGTCAGACCACACAAACTTCATCTTTTTCTGAGTCAGTTTAGTAAGAGGAGCAACTATGGAAGAAAAAATCTCTATGAACCTTCTGTAATACCCCGCCAAACCCAAGAATCTCCAAATATCAGTTGTAGTAGTGGGCCTGGGCCATTTTCTCACTGCTTCAACTTTATGGGGATCCACTCTTATCCCGTCACCGAAGACAATATGCCCCAGGAAGGCAATAGCGTCTAACCAGAATTCACACTTAGAAAATTTGGCATACAGCTGATGATCCTTAAGGGTCTGAAGGATAATTCAGAGGTGATTGGTGTGATCCTCTTTACTCTTAGAATAGATCAGAATATCATAAATAAATACAATTACGAACAAGTCAAGAAACTAATGGAACACTTTATTCATAAGATCCATGAAGGCTGCAGGGGCGTTAGTCAACCCGAAGGACATGACTAGAAATTCGTAGTGACCATATTGGGTTCGGAAGGCTGTCTTAGGTATGTCTAACTCCCTAACTTTCAACTGATGATAACCCAAACGAAGTTCTATTTTTGAAAAGCACTTGGCACCCTGAAGCTGGTCAAAAAGCTCGTCAATCCTAGGAAGAGGATATTTATTTTTAATCGTGACCTTATTCAGTTGACGGTAGTCTATGCACATCCGAAGGGACCCATCCTTCTTTCGCACGAAGAGCACAGGTGCACCCCATGGGGAAACACTAGGACGAATAAAACCTTTGTCTAGGAGGTCTGCAAGCTGTTCCTTTAACTCCTTAGTTCCGCGGGAGCCATTCTATATGGCTAAGTAGAAATAGGACGAGTGTCTGGCAACACATCAATGCCAAAATTTATCTCCCTATGAGGGGGTATCCCTGGGAGATCTTCGGGAAAGACTTCTGGGAATTCATTCACTACAGGGACTGACTGCAGAGGAAGGTTTCCAACTTTTGAATCTTTTACTCGGATTAGATGATACATACAACCTTTGGAGATAAGCTTTCGGGCTCTAAGATAAGAGATAAAGTGACCTCTAGGTTCCACAGAACTCCCTGCCCAAACAACTGGTGTCTTATTCGAGAAAGAAAAAGTAACCTTTCAGATTCTGCAATCAAGGGTGGCATAACACGAATGGAGCCAGTCCATCCCAAGGATGGCATCAAAGTCTATCATATCCAGTTCTATAAGGTCTGCCACAGTTTCCCTACCATGAATAGACACGACACAATTTCTATATACCCTTTTAGCAACAACAGAATCACCTACAGGAGTAGAAACAGAGAAGGGTTCTACAATAACTTCGGGCTCAAACCCGACACCAACAGCCACATAAGGGGTCACATAAGATAAAGTAACCCAAGATCAAGAAATACATAAACATCACGAGAAAAGATTCGTAACATACCGGTGATAACATCTGGTGAATCTTCCGCCTCCTGATGGTTAGTCAAAGAATATAACCGGTTGCGAACGCTTTCGGCAGATGAAGGGGCACCCTTAGGAAAAGAAGCTGTGGAGGCGGCTTGGGACTTAGCCCCCCCCCCCATATTTACTCCAGCAGAAGGACAATCTCTCTAAAGGTGACCCACTTTGCCACAAGTATAGCAGTTTCTTCCCTCAAACCAGCACTTCTCAAGATGATTCCTTCCACAAACCTCACACCGCGGAAGAGTACGACGTTGTTGGGCCACACTTCCCTGAAACTGTGTACCTAGAGCTTTCGACCCATGAGGAGTCTAAAAACTTTGAGTTTGTCTGTCTGTCGGTGGTCTGGTTGCTGGGGCGCTGGCTGCTGACTGTGCATTATTCCAAAACTTCTTCTTCTTCGACCACTTATTACCCCAGTTACCACTCTGCGGCTGACTCTGGTGCTGGTCCGCAGATCTATCTCTCTTAGCCTGTCTGTCTTTCTCTCTAGATTCAGCAATCTTTTTCTTTTTCTCTTTCACTTGATGTATATGAACGGTCAGTCGAGCAAAGTCTAACTCTTTATTCAACATATCCCTCTGGCACTCAAGTACCAGGTCATCAGCAAGGCCAGATGCAAATTTCCTCATTCGGGCCCTCATATTACTAGTCAATTCTGGTGCATAACAGGCTAGTTTATTAAACTTCAAAGTGTACTCCTGGACACTCATAATGCCCTACTTCAGATTCATAAACTCTTCCGCTTAGGCCTCCCTCAACTCCAGAGGAAAGAATCGATCAAGGAAGGCTTTCACAAATTTGCCCCAAACTGAGGGCTCAACACTTTCACCTTTTTCATCTTCCCAGTCGGCATACCACTGACTCGCAACATCCTTGAGCTGATAGGTTGATAACTCCACCCCTTCAACCTCATCCACATGCATCACCTTAAAGATTTTTTCCATCTCATCCACGAACTCCTGTGGATCTTCCTCCACCTTGGTACCAGTGAACTTAGGTGGGTTCATCTTCATGAAATGTCTGAATCTAGTAGCCTCAGATGTAACAGATGCAGACCCAACATCTTTCGATCGTTGAGCTTGGTTGGCTACCAACTGCTTCATCATATGAATAGACCGTCTGAATTTTGTATTTGAAATATCTCCCTGAGCAGTTGGGGGACAGTTGACATTAGTACGCAGAGCCCGAGGTGGACTGGTCGGGACTCCCGGAGTAGGGACAAATTCTAAAGTGTGATCCTTGTTATGGTTCCACATCCCATGTGTGGGACGGACCTCATCTGCCTGAGCATTCTGATCGACGATACGACGTAGAGGCATAACTGTGTTTCTGAAACACAAGTGATCATTGATTAGGGGACAGTTTAGACTGTGAAGCACGAACTAAATCACAAAGAAGAGAAACATTTCCTAAACTCCTAGTAGCCTCCTTTTTATAAGTGTGGTGCACTACACACCCATAAACAAGACTCTACCCGACGCGATTTCATAGACACCCTAGGACTATGAACCATGCTTTGATACCAAGTTTGTCACGAACCAAACCAGGGCCTGGCCGTGATGAGAATTTCGAACCATGGAGGCCCAAAACACCCCTATCTGTCTGATAATCATGCACATAATTCATGACAAAAAAATGTGGAAGATACACAATATAACGGAAACATGGTCATAAATATGAAAAGAGACAATAACTGGGAGATAAGGTTCCCCCAACATCAATTATCCTCTGAACAACTGTCTGCAAAAATCTCTAACAAATGACTGAAACAATATCTATCTGAAAACAGGGACAAGGCCCCCAGCAGACCCAAAAACTGAATATAAGATAAAAGGACTACAGGACATAAAACCTTCCGAAACGTAGAAGGCTCACCACTTGTCTCTGCAACTCTGTCTGAATGATCTAGTGGTTCTCTTGACCCCTAGACTAGGCCTCTGAACCTGAGAGATTGGAGAGGGGAGGGGGTCAGCACAAAAGTACTGGCACGTAGAGATATCAAAGCAAAACATAATATTTTTACAAAAAGTAGTTGAGAGCCATTATAAAGCAATTTCATATCATATCATTTGAAAACACATGGGTGTAATGCAATAGTTCTCTCAACAATAATGAAATGCAACTGAGCTAGGTGGAATACCCTACATAATTTACACCAACTATCAAACCTCGGTTGCCACCGAGATTAGAGTATAAGTGAGGGAGAGACACTCAAGACAACACAACATGGTGTCTCGACCCAATGGTAGTGCCCAAGATCACTTGGCTCGGGCTCCTACCAATAGTCCCAATTTGGGAATGACATGAAGTCAAGTACACAGATTGCTTAGCCTGGTACCAATATTCCGTGTCGGCAAACACGTTATTCCAACGATGATCCCTTGTGTCTCAAACGCCTTCTTCGGGCATCCACCTTTCTCATGTAAAATCAATGCATTCAAATTTCATTTGTTTTTCAATCACGTATCGTATTTTGAAGGGTATCGTCATACCCTACTTGCAAATCATCAATGTCACATCCACATATGCATAATCATGTAAGAACCAAGGTGCTTCATCATTTACAAGTGGTGAACAATATTTATTTCAAATCCATGCTCTCCTTTGTTGATCACAATATAATATGGAGTATCGAAACATTATCATGGGAATTTGAAAACAATTTATCATTCATATTTATCAACTTCCATGGAAAATCTCAAATCACATTTGCATGGTTTCAACCATTGAAGTATATAGGCAAACAATTCCCATGACATAAAGAAAATGACTTAGAAATCATATTGAAAGCAAGATATTAGCATTTGATTGAAAACCCCCATTTAAAATCATGCATGTTCATAAAACTACACCCATGCAATTTTTGTATAACCCCACGTACCTCGATTACTATGAATATTAGGTTCTCCTTGAAACCTACGTTGAGAGGATTCCAAATATGCAATTAGTTTCTAAAACCCACGGTTGAATCTTGAGTAGCTTGGGTTTTTATTTTGAAACCCTATGGAGAATCTTGAGCACTTTTGATGAAAGAATATGTATTTTGGGGTCCTTGGGACTAAATCTCGTGTTTTAGGGCTAAGTAAGGGTGGAAAAAGACCACTTTGTCCTCAACACGGAGTGTTTAAATCACCAAAATTCCTTACATAGGCACCGCCCATCCCATCGTCTATCTTCACATAGGCGCTGCCTAGTCTATCGCCTATGTTTACATAGGTGCCGCCTAGTCTATCGCCTATGTTCACATAGGCGCCGCCTAGTCTATCGCCTATGTTCACATAGGCGCCGCCTAGGCTATTGCCTATGCTTTCCAGTGGACATGGGCGATTGGTTTGGCGTTGCGTATCACTTTGAAAGGCCATAACTTCTTGCTCGGGTGTCGGATTTTAGCCAAATTGGTATCGTTGGAAATCTAACTCGAATAACTATCATTTGACACATATTAGGTACCCTAAATCAACATATACAGAGAGTTATGGTCGAGGGAAGCTGACACACTTTACAACGTCCACTAAAACTTAGTCGGTCAAAATAGTTTCAACTCGTCCTTGAGTTGAAGGACCTCTATGGTGTAAATTCAAGATTGAGTAGATTTCACATGCTACACAATAATTAACATGCCATATTGGCATAGGATTTTATGGCTTCAGGATTAACAACGCATCAAAATCATGGTCTATATTATAGCCCGAATTGTGGGGCGTTACACATGCTCTATATAGTCTTTTGTCATGGATTTTCCACTTCTTACATTTCTTTTTTGAACTACTTTGAATTGTTTGTCCTTGCGCTGAAGGTCTATAAAAATTCGGAAAGCTCTTTTTCTTCCAATGTAGGGGTAATGTCTGCCTACATTCTACCCTCCCCTAACTCCACTTGTGGAATTTCACTGGGTGTATTTTTGTTGTTGTACGATGAATTATTTAGTGAAGGTACATTGGGTCAATAGCATTGTCGGTGACAAAAAAATGATCTCTTGTGACCATGTATAATTTGAATAGAAGAAAATAACATGTAATGGACTAAAAACCAAATTTGTCATATGTAATTCAAGGTATTGTGTAAAAACTGAAATATGTAGTTGAATTATATATCTGCAAGCAATAAGTACAAGTACTAGCTAGAAGTCATGTCGCTCAAATCTCTTATATATCTATAAAATATAGATAAAAATCAAGAAGTACAATAAAATAGAGAGGAAATCTATGGAATAGACAGTAATGGCAAGACCAGGGGAATGTGATAAGGTGGCAAACATGCCCGTTGCAAATGTACAACTGCTAACATTGACAAGCACTGAAAAATACCTGTGAGACAATAAAGCTTCTTTACCATTTTCAAATGTTTCAATTCAACATTTTTTGTCGTTTGAAAATGCACTCTTCACTCTTCCGCTGGTGATGGGTGGACCGGTGAAGGATCCTAAGGACATGTTATGAACACGGATATTTCAAAGGCTAGCCAAGTTGTTGTGCCAGAGGCTAAACCACGAAGAGGTCCAAGAATTAGACAAACCAACAATAGATTTTCTTGAGATTCGAAAAGAGGCCCAAGAATTAGACAGGTCAAATATCATTATTATTACGCTGACCACCAGGTCGTCAGTCTTTCACAAAGGATGTTTTTTATTTACATTCTCGACTCTTAAAAAGAGCGACCTGACTGCTATGTTCTTATTAAATAGGCGGCATATCATCAAATGTAATTATTGTTACGCTGACCACCAGGTCGTGAGGCATTCATAGGGGATGTTTTCTATTTACATTCTCAACTCTTAAAAATAGCCCACGGTTCTGTGGGTGGGCCTCGGGTCTGGGCGTTCTGTGGGCCAAAAATTGACCGAGGCGTTCTAGGGAGGCTGGGGAGCAGCTTAGTGTTGTACGTTTGTGTGAGCGGGTCCATTTGGGTGGTTAAACGGGTGAAACGGCAGAAAATGGGGCATTTTCGAGAAAAATTGGTGTGCTATAGCCCACGGTTCCATGGGTGGGCCCGGGGTCCGGGCATGCTGTGGGCTAAAAATCAATCGGGGCATGCCATAGAGGTTGGAGAGCGGCCTAGTGTTTCTTTTTTGTGTGGGAGGGGTCATTTGTGTGGTCAAACGAGCGAAACGGCAGCAAACGGGGCATTTTGGGGCAAAATCGATGTGCTATAGCCCACGGTTTCGTGGGTGGGCCTAGGGTCCGGCATGCTGTGGGCCGAAAATCAATCGGGGCGTGCCAGGGAGGTTAGGGAGCAGTGTACTATTGCCCGTTTGTATGTGGGGGGAATTTGGGTGGTCTAACAGGCGAAACGGCAGCAAACGGGGCATTTTTGGGCAAAATCGGTGTGGCGCACGGTTGCGTGGATGGGCTCGGGGTTCGGGCGTACTGTGGGCCTAAAATCTACCGGGGCATGCCTAGAAGTCTTAGGAGTGGCGTAATATTTCCCGTTTGTGTGGGATAGGCTATTTGGGTGGTCAAACGGGAGAAACAATAGCAAGCGGGGCATTTTTGGGCAAAATCGATGTGCTATAGCCCACGGTTTCGTGGGTGGGCCCGGGTCCGGGCATGTTGTGGGCCAAAAATCAACCGGAGTATGATAGGGAGGCTATAGAGAGGCCTAGTGTTTCTCATTTATGTGTGCGAGGACATTTGGGTGGTCTAACAGGAGAAATGGCAGCAACAGGGCATTTTCGGGAAAAATCGGTGTGCTATAGCCCACGGTTCCGTGGGTGGGCCCGGGGTTCGGAAGTGATGTGGGATGAAAATTGACTGGGGTATGTCATGGAGGCTGGGGAGCGGCCTAGTGTTGTTCGTTTGTGTGGGCGGGGTCATTTGGATGGTTAAACGGGTGAAACGACAACAAATGAGGCATTTTCGGGCAAAAAAAGCTATATCCAGGTGCAAGTAGCTTAACCGCCCAATCCATCACTAAAACTATATCCATGTCACACAGAAAATGCATATGTCAAAAACCCAAGCAACATAGTCATACCCAGGTTTTCGATCTAGTGGTAAGAGCGTACTTGTGAATTAGACGCACGCGATAGGTTCAAACTCTACAACAGACCAAATCGTGATACTTAAGTGGAAAAGGGTAAGGCGGGCTCATTATCCATCAAGTTTCAAACCATGTGCCATCAGTCCTCGGGGATTTCTCGATTATAAAAAACAACATAATTGTGGATCAGTGGATGTTGCATGTATGTAAAAGTAAAGTAAATTTATGAGTAAGAAAGTATTACCAGAGAATTAAAATATATCAAAGGGCAACAAGCAATTCAATATTTTGTAAATAACATGATTTAAAATAATTAAATAATTATAATTTGACGAAGATCATAAATAAAAAAAACTATTTATATTTTTATGACTTTGTGAGAATCTAATTGTTTACTTATATTCAGAAATAAATTTCTTTTGATATTTATTGAGTTTTAATTTTGTTCTTTATTTCATGTAGCAAGAGTTTTTGCATAATTCATTTTTTTTTTCATTTTATAAATCATCTAATACAACAAAATATTTTCATGACTTCAAGTTTATATTATATCCTATAACCTTAAGTTAGAGCTTTTACACAAATTAACTTCATTATAAGCTTTAAGGATACTAAATAATAATTAAACTGCATTAATAGATTACTCAATTCAGTTCATTTACTTGTCGTTTTTATGTTTTACACACCCCTAAAAGAATATCTTATCCATCCCATTTTAACTATAGTTGTACCTTTTTTTCACGTTTGCTAAGAAAAATAATATGTACAAGGTATTATTGATTAAGTTGCCCTATTTATTATATGTCATTTGAGAATTGTACAATATCAATAAGAACTATAAGAGTGTAGTTGAAAACCAATGTAAACTTTAATTTCGTATTAAAAATTATTTGGATTGATTTTTTTGAGCTAAAGTGATTGTTCATTAAAGATAAATGGAGTTTTAACTAAAGGTAATTAATAGGTAACAAGAAGAGATTAGTAATAAAAATCCAAGTGGCGGGAATGGTCTTAACAAAAATAATAAGGGCATAAATGAAAATATATTAGAAAAAAACACCATTAATTGCATGTGTGGTAATCTCACTTAACAAAAAAAAAGAAGTGAAATACCTAAAATAACATTGTGAGGACTACCAAAATTGATATGTCTTGTACATAATAGTAATGTAAATGACAACCAAGAAGTACAATAAAATAGTAAGGCAACCTATGAAATAGACAGTAACGACAAGACCAAGGGAATGTGATAAGGTAGCAAACATACCCGTTGCAAATGCAATTACAACTGCAAACAATGACAAGAACAGAAAAATACCTGTGAGACCATAAAGCTTATCTATAATTTTAAAATATGGAGGAGGTCTACTTTTATCTTCCATGAGGAAGTAGATGAATATGGAAACAACTGAGAATGTGAAGGAAATGGCATTGGAAACAACAAATGCACGAAATGATGTTTTCCTTATTAGAATCGCCATCCCTTGATTATGGCTATCAGGGTCGCTCGCAAAACCTCCTGGCAATGTGATACCATCGGCAAAAGTGACTGTCATTATCAAAGTGGCCACAACAATATGGATTTGAGCTGACTTCATAATACTTTCGACTACTGTTTCTTCTGCCTTTTTAGCTTTCTCTTGATCATCTTCCCTCAGTTGCATTTTTACTCCAGTACCCGTTTCATCATTTGGATTGGGCATGTACTCGTGTTGGAACCTTGAAGTTTTGATGAATGACAATATGAATGAATAAAGTTAATATGAGTTAATCCAATGCAACTGGAAACTTCAACTTACTGATCACATGGGGAATAGAACAAGTTGAATTTGATTCAAACACTTGATGATAGGGGAAAGCAAGTTGAGTTGAAAAAGGAGTCCTACGTAAAGAAGGAGTTTCACTTCTGAGTATATCTTGAAGAGTCCTATGTTTGGGAGGAGAAAGATTCTGATAAATTAATATGTGCTAATTTAAAGAATTAGAATTTGACTACAACACCAAGGAGACAAGAGTTGGAATTTAAGAAGGAGTCTCACTTGAAGTAAAACTCTATGTAATGAGAGGTTTGATTAGATGAGGAGTTTGAAATAAAGAATGATTATTTGGAGAGCTATGCTTAAATAGAAGATGCAGCAGTCAGAATAATTCACGCACTTAAAAAGCAGAAAAGCACAATCGAAAAATTGACTTTACGAAGTGCTACTCGATCACTGAAGAAACACGTTGAAGAACCTGGTCCTCAGTCCAGAATCCATCTAAGAGTTTTAGCATTTATTTTTAGAGTTGTTCATTGTGTTTGAACTATTGATGTAATATCAGTTTCAGTGTGTTATAAACTGAACTAGGAGCTAGTCTTCGAGTTGGGGAAACTCAGAGACTTTGGGATCTCATGCCTTGGGAGGTGTGTGTAGTTAGAAATTAGAGTTTATAATTCCTAGTTGTTGAGTTATAGGGATTAGAGTTTATAATTCTTATTTGTTGGTTACAAGAGTTTTGTAATCAGTCGTTGTTGAGGCTCAGAGTCATTTACTGAAGTTGGGGTTACACCTTTTGAGCCGGGTTTTTAATCAGTCGTTGTTAAGTTTTTACACCTTTTGAGACGGGTGTTTTCCACGTAAAAATTCACTGTGTTCTTTACTTTCTATTTTACTGCTTTCGTGGAACACGTCAGGCAACCCGTTCCATCAATAGGTAACAGTTAGGCAAAAATTAGATAATCAGTAGTGCACAAATTCTTAACAAGTAGTATAAGAGTGAGGTTGTCTTAAAAAGGTCTAGCACCTAAGACAAAGATCAATATGATGAATTTCGCACCACCTACTGGTCACAGTGAAGGTCAATCCACTATTAGACCTCTACTCTTTGATGGTTCTCACTTCATTTGGTGGAAATCTAGGATGGAAACATTCATTCAAGGGGAAGACTATGAGTTATGGTATAGGATCATTGATGGTCCTACTATTCCAATGAGGTTAGAAGATGGCAAACAGGTCAATAAAGTAAGAAGTGAATTCACTCCTGATGACTTATTGGCATTAAAGAAAAACGCTAAGGCCAAAAACATTTTGGTCTGTAGATTAGGACCTGTTGAATACAACAGGGTATCAACATGCACCACTGCTAAACAAATTTGGTATGCTCTAGTAAATGCTCATGAAGGCACATTTCAAGTAAGAAAATTCAGAAATTCTCTTCTCTTCACTGAGTATAAGGCATTTAAGATGAAGGAGAATGAAACCTTACATGAGATGATGACAAGGCTTACTGCCTTAACAAATGAGCTGACCTCCTTAGGAAAATTTATATCTGAAGAAGAACAAGTTGAGAAGGTACTGCGGGTATTACCAAAATCCAAGTGGAATGTTAAGGTGACTGCAATCAGGGAAGCAAATAAGGATCTTGCAGGCATGACCCTGGATGAATTAGTGGGGAATTTAAGAACTTATGAAATGGAAATTGATGGAACTAAATTGGTTGCATCTTAGGGATTTGACTTAGATGATGATGAAGTTGATGAAGCAGCACTCATGGCTCTTGGAGATTCAGACTTGGAGGAAGAAGTTGATGCTTCTGAGGTATGTATACTTAAACTTAAAGAAAAGTTGCATTTGTTTTCTAAAACAAAACTTATTTCCTTGATGAGTGCACTAATTGATGACTTCCAAGAATCAACTTCTGATAGGGATGAGCTATTCAACAGTCTTGCAAGAATCAAATTTGATTTTATTAATTTAGAAGCTTGCAAGAACACTGTTGAACAGGAAAACTGCTCTCTCAAGAAACAGGTTGAGCAACTTGATTCTTCAAATAATGATCTTAATTCTGAAGTTCTAAAATTGACACTCTCTAAAAAAGGAAAAAACACCAAGAGTAAAGAACAAGAAAAGTTGAACTTGAATTGGTCAAGTACAAAGAAGAGTGCAATAATGCTACAAAAATGGTGAATAAACTGAGTCAAGAAGTCTCTAAACTAAAACTTGACCTTGAAAGAGCAAAAAGGTGGACAAATTCCTCAAGAATTGTTCATAAGTTGAGTGAAAAATATCACAGTGAAAAATCTTGGTTGGGTTTTCACAAAAGTCTTGATGTTTATCAAGACTTGTGTTATATTTGTGGAAACCTTGGACATCCAACCACTGAATGTCCTGTTGCTTCCAAAAGCAAATCCAGTTGTCTAAATCTGGCAAATAAACTATCTCAGACCAAGAAAAGGATAACTAAAACTGGTCAGAGAAATGGGTCACGTAACCTATTGCCTGCATGGGCTAGAAGAAATTTGATTCATCCATTTACTTATAAGAAAGGACCCAAGTTTGTCTGGGTGCCTAAATTTAATCCCAAATTTGTTTTGCATGTGAGAGTGAAAGGAGGAAAGCAAAATTTGTGCATAAATAAAGCTTGCTCAAGGCATAAGACTAGAAGAAAATAAAGTTTCTTTCACTCACCACATTTAAAGGGGCAATGGATCATTTGAAAGATGGCCAGATTTGTAGTGCTTGTGTAAGGGGGAAGCAAGGGAGATTTAAAAAAAAATGAGAAAAGAGGATGACTGTGAAACTGATGAGCATGCACAGGAACATGTTGTACCACCTGGTTCAACTGTTGTACAAACTGAGGGCATACTGACAGGGGAACAACAAATAAAGAAATAGATGCATCAATAAAACCAACACAAGTTGCTGGTAATTTTGTTAGTAGTTCATAAAAATTGGTGTTGTCAAAAGAATCTTGAGATATCCCATGGGAATCAATGGCTTGAGACTATGATATCCAAAGGAAAGCAATTTCACTCTTGGGGGCTATAAAAATGTTAACTATGTGGGTTACTTAATTGACTGGAGAAGCACCAAAGGCACTAAGTAGAGACCATTTTGAAAGGAATAGGTTAGACTTGGAGATGATTAAAATTGCATGAACTCCCCTCAATGATTGACTAGAATAATCATTTTTCTTTTTAATCTTATTAGCTAAAAAGTTATTCTATTCAGTCTTGCACATTTAGTTGTGTGTCCCAATTCCAGATTTTTGGCTTTTCTAACCTAATTTTGTATCAGATTATGCAAAAAATAGGTACAAGCAAGCAATTGTGACCACAAATTTCTTCTTATCAGGTATGTTCTACACTGACATAAGCATAGGCTGTCTAAGTTGAAACAGTTGAGCACACCTGTTCAATTTCATACACTTCATCCTCTCATTGTCTAATAAAGCAAATGAATTGTTGACCAAACTTTGGTTGATTATCTCCAAATGTGTGTGCACAAATGTGTTAATCCTATACCAGAAATTCCTTCTTCTTTCTCAACCAAAATATTAATTGTGTACCATGGATTTGCCAAGCTTGATCATCAATCACATGCAACATATGTTTCTGAAGAATGAAAAGGGATATGCTTTCCCTTTTAGTTCCTAATTGGTAATTTTTTTTGGGCTTCTCAGTCCTAAATCAGGTTTGACTTATATAAAAAAATAATCTAAACTAAAAGATGCATAAGACAGTCATGAAGTGGAATAAGAGGTCTTTAAGTCTAGGATCATGACTTTAAAGCTTGACCTTGATTAATAGAGGGATGAAAATGTTGAAGTCATTCATCAATTGACACAGTTGATATCACCTGTTCCACCTTCCTCATCAGCTCCTCACTATTTGTATCCTTAGCCATGTCCCACTTTTATATCGTATTTTTTAATGCTCGATTGCTTTGCTTTGTTCAGTACTAACTTAGGTTTAATGTGGAACATGCTCTGTCAGTTAAATGGAATTGTTATCTTTGCTAAATTGACTCATATTTTTTCTCTCTTTAATACATTACTAGGTTGGCTAAAGTCTTTGTCTGATTGTTTTGGTGATAACCCCAGTGGCCATGAATAGCATAACAAATCACTTTCGCTAGTATATTATTGCATTGAAATGGTTTTTCGATGATGCCAAAAGGGGGAAGATAATAGGGTTGTGTAATGTTTATAACCTATTGACTAACTTGTTTCATTCTAGTGTTTTATACTTTAGTGCCTACAGGTGAAGGTATTTGAATGCACAAAGACAAGAGGTTTGTCATCATCAAAAAGGGGGAATTTGTTGGAACCTTGATGTTTTGATGAATGACAATATGAATGAAACAAGTTGATATGAGTTAATTCAATGCAACTAGAAACTTCAACTTACTGATCACATGGGGAATAGAACAAGTTGAATTTGATTCAAACACTTGATGATAAGGGAAAGCAAGTTGAGTTGAAAAAGGAGTCCTACGTAAAGAAGGAGTTTCACTTCTGAGTATATCTTGAAGAGTCCTATGTGTGGGAGGAGAAAGATTCTGATAAATTAATATGTGCTGATTTAAAGAATTGGAATTTGACTACAACACCAAGGAGACAAGATTTGGAATTGAAGAAGGAGTCTCACTTGAAATAAAACTCTATGTAATGAGAGTTTTGATTAGAGGATGAGTTTGAAATAAAGAATGAATCTTTGGAGAGTTGTGCTTAATAGAAGATGCAGCAGTCAGAATAATTCATGCACTTAAAAAGAAGAAAAGCACAATCGACAGATTGACTTTACGAAGTGCTACTCAATCACTGAAGAAACACGTTGAAGAACCTGGTCCTCAGTACAGAATCCAGCTAAGAGTTTTAGCATTGATTTTTAGAGTTGTTCATTGTGTTTGAATTATTAATGTAATATTAGTTTTAGTGTGTTATAAACTGAACTAGGAGGTAGTCTTCGAGTTGGGGAAACTCAGAGACTTTGGGATAGCATGTCTTGGGAGGTGTGTGTAGTTAGGAATTAGAGTTTATAATTCCTAGTTGTTGAGTTATAGGGATTAGAGTTTATAATTCTTATTTTTTGGTTACAAGATTTTTGTAATCAGTCGTTGTTGAGGCTCAGAGTTATTTACTGAAGTTGGGGTTACATCCTGTAGAGGTTCAGGTCGTGGTTTTTTACACCTTATGATTCGGGTGTTTTCCACGTAAAAATTCACTGTGTTCTTTACTTTCTGTTTTACTGCTTCCGTGGAACACATCAGACAACCCGTTCCATCAATAGGCAACAGTTAGGCGAAAATAAAATAATCAGTAGGGCATGAATTCTTAACAACTCGTACTTCCTCTTTACCTCAAAGTCACGTTTTCCAAATTTTCCAATCCTACACAAATCCTCCACCAATTTCTCCTATTTTCATCAATAGTATAGTTTATTTTGAGTCTGTCAAAAAATTTAACACAGTAACTTGTCTAACTGAGAACTAGTTTGTTCATAGCTTAGGAGACAATGATATCATCTAAAATAAATTCTGGCGAAGGTAGAACAAGAAATAGAATTAAAGTTTTACTTGATTTTTCAACACCACATATCGTTCACACAAATCTTTCTTTCGCTTGACATAATCCTTGAACTAGTATATCAATATTTCACCAGCATATACTCAAGCACAACCAGTATTTGAAAAATAAATGTGCGGCCACTTACCTTCTTTGTTGTCGCTTTGCATGACAATGCAATATCAAGTGGGGTCTGGTTTTGTTTGTTAAATGACATCTTATTTTCTCTAGGATGGTTTATTGATTCACGCATATGGTTACCAGAGGTAGAAACCAAATGGAGAGGAGTGTTGCCGTCACTATCTGGCTCATCAACAAGGTTGTCGCACTTATCAGAGTCTAATAAGAAGCGGACTACCTTGTCTTGATTGTTCAGTATGGCAATATGAAGAGCGTTTTGATTGTTTCTGTTAAGCGTATCTCGACAATCAGGGCAGTGATTTAATAGCTTCTCTATAATGAATAAATCACCTTCACTGGATGCAATGTGAATTGTTGTCGTCCAGTCATATTCACTGCCTGTCGGAAGGTACACTAAGGATTTTTTTCCACGCCAGCATATCAGATACTACGTTCGCCAATCCTAGTTTAACAGCATAGTGCAGTGAATTCCAACCCCATAAGTCAGGTTCCTCGCATAAAGGGTTATTCCATCGCCATAGTGATCTAATGCAATCTGGATGTGTCAACATGATAAATGCATAAATAAGGGGTTAGATCTTCTCGCAAATATAGTTTCACAACAGACATTACGAAATCATCAACAGAAATTGCAGATAAATGTTTTTTAGAGCGCTTGCATAAGAAGTGATCTGAATGCTACATAAGTTGATTATAAGTTGATGAGGCTAACGGAGGATCCTAGTGAGACTATTGACATGATTAATCCAAATTTATGTAGACGATGTTAATTATGGGAAAGTCAACTGAAGTTAGATGTCGATACTGCAATTAAAAAAAATGTTGTACCTTTATGTTCCTGAATTACCGCTGCATGCAGCGCCGTTCTATTAGATGGACCTGCAGCATAAGTTGGTTTCTTGCAGGATTTCAAGATGATAATCAAAGCATCATGAAAACCAGATTCAGCCGCCAGATACAGTGGCATCTCCTGCGCTTGGTTGGCCAGAAATTTAAATTCAGAACCTTCTTTCACTAAGAGCTTAACCACATCTAGATGTTGGCTCCGCACGGCCTTGTGCAGGGCTGTATCTCCACTAGCATCCGTCATCCTCGTGATTTTATCATTAGAATTATGATCTTCGACACATGCAAGTAGCACACGGACAACTTCAGTGTGACCTTCCTTAGCTGCTAAGTGAAGCGCGGTTTCATTTTTCTTGTTTTGGCAGCATAGCATTGCCGGAGTAATCTTAAGGACTTCTCTGGAGAAATCAGAGTGGCCATGGAGGGCTGCGACAAGGAGGACCGTGTTGCCCTTTGGAGTGACTTGGTATCCGTTTTCTTCATCCGTTTTCAGATAATCTGCATGTAGAAAATTGGTATCTCCGATATTGCCTCTCATTGCAGCATTATAAAGGGTCGGATACATTCCTTTTGATTTGGTGTTTTATCCAAAATCTCCCAATGATAATCCTGTGAGTCCTTTGATTTGTCTGGATGAAACATTAATATATATAGGAAAAACTAATTAGATTCTTATTGAATCTCAAAGAAGAAAGGGATCTGGTGTTTTCCTTGATCACAAGAAAGGGATTTTGATGTTTTCGTATTTCGCTTTCGTGTCAAAAGTGAAAGAATATCATGAACATAAAATATTTTAAGAACTTATTAAACCTCCTAAGACAAAAACAATACTTGGATCTCTTAAGATTCACTTCATCTTATGATTCCTTTCGCATAAAAACAAACAAGTAGAGTAGTCAATTGCTTAGGAAACGAACAAAACATGACTACAGAACAAAGATCTTGTAGCCAACTCAAATGTGCTACAGATGAAACTTACCAAAATAATAATTGGCTCCCATTTCCCCATGTGACTCAACATATATATGCTCCTCGCGGACCGACAAAATCCAAACTAAAAATCAGCAGCACATTTCCAATGAATTGAATTTGAATTCAAGAATAGAGAAGAAGAGGTTGATAGAAGGATACCGAGTAAAATGCTCCGAAAAAGGTCTTTTACCATTGTTGAACTAAACACGACATAGTCCTCTACTGGAATCTTTGCGGAGGGGCTCTAATAAGCTATACTGGGACTAAAACAATCCATCCAAAATTGTCGGTACTAAGTTTAACAAGGATTTTTTGATGAGTGGTGTAAAGAAACATACTAGAATTAAAGTTCCAATCGTATCGGAGAGGCAGTGGCATATTTGATTTGAGAGAGGAAAACTCCGATCACACATGAGCTTACTCTGAAGTAAGGCATCTTTAATACATGAAATTAAAAACCATGACCATATTATATTAAATTTGAAACATGATGTTGATGACATATCTATCGCTCAAGAATATTATACAAAAAGATTGAAGAACTGCAAGCCAGTGAACATGTCAAGGTTGTAACATAGAAGCGAGTCTCTATGTAAGTTATGTAGGAAGTTTCAGATCATAAGGCCCATTCTTTCACCAAAGCAACGTTACTTCTTACTAACATGCGATATTATCTATAGTAGCTTGCTTTATCATTCATGGAATATGGGATTCTTTAACCAAAGCAATAGTGCCTCTTAGTAAAACGTGATATTATCTATAGTAGCTTGATCTTGTAGCATCTTTATCAACTTCCGACGCCAAATTGTATGACTAACACAATAAGGCATCTGCGACATACTCGACTTCACAAGTTATGAAAGGAACCAAAAAAAAGAAAAAGAGAAACACAAGAGAATATTATCATAGGTTGCTTCTTAAGCACCAAAGTGAATGTCATTTCTCCAAAAAGAAAAGATTGCAGTGTAAAGCATCATAGCTATGCATAGGGTCAGGGGAAGAGGACCAGACCACAGGGGTCTATGCGTAAGAAAGTGTGTATAGTACTACGTTAAAAAAAGTTTTTCTTGCGAAGAAGCTTGTGATTCTTTTGTCGAAATAAGGACAAATAGTTTTATTCGATATTTTCAAAGAATCAACTAAGGAAATCTCATTTTTCGTATATTGAAAACAAGAATTATTCATATGTTAGTTAAACCAAAATTTGGATTATACAAATTTGGATCCATTTTCTTTTCATTTTTTCCTTATTTTTTTGGATTTTGGGATTTATAAATATTTCAAATTATGATCTTGTGTGTCCTTTATTATATTATCAACGAAATATTTTGGATACGGGTAATGTTGTTGCCATGTGAGCAGGAGGTAATGGGTTCAAGCCTTGGAAACAGCCCCTTGTAAAAATATAAGTTGAGGATGCGTAAAATAGATCCTTGTAATCGGGCCCTTCCCCGGACCCTGCACACCGCGGGATCTTAGTGCATTGGGCTGCCCTTTTTTGTTTTAAGAAATATTCTGGACACCACACAAACATTTGCCTTTGATAAAAAAGAAAAGGAAAGGTATTTAATTTGTTCTTTGCTTTAATTGGAAGCAAGGAATTTGTTCAACTTTTTCACAGGGCCATTAACAACTGTTAACAGTAAACTCCATCTACCAATGTTAGAACAGATCATAAGAAATCACCCTAGCGTTTAGCTTCTAGTATAAATTGAACTCGAGACTTAAGACCCCTAGGAGACACCTTTGGATGCTCCTAACTAGCATCTTTGAATTAAGACTCTAATTGTTTCTTTCATCCAGAGAAAACAATCATGCTTATGATGTTTGTGGTGGTGGAACCACACGTAGAGCTAGTCGAGATGGAAAATTTGTCGAAAACATTATGAAGGCAGCTCAAATGCATTTAGTTGTGGAAACTATCTATTAATGACACACTAATATTAACCATTATATAGAACAAAAGAATAATATTAGAGTATTCTTCTTGATGAATCTCCAAAATAGAAAACTAAGTACCACTTTTTGCCTTTAACCCAAAGAAAGGCATTGTTACCTAAACATTGCCTTCATCAAAAGAAAGGGATAACTTCTTGTTTGGGTTTTATGTTTTATAACTGAGTAAAGCATCTAGAACCCCCCGAACTATGACCAAATTTTTTACGACACACTCCAACTTCAGAGGGGTCCTATTACCCCCTTGAACTCAATGTTAGCGTATTTTTGTCAATCTTTTTAGCTGAGATAGTCCAAGCATGTAAAGTGCAAGAGATTGTCTATGAATGATTTCAAGAGTGGTAGAGTATATCTAAGAAGTATTGGGGAGAGCTGAATAGACAAGATTTGATGTAGTTGGACATGACTTAAGACAAGAGGTTATGGAGGACAAGAATCCAGTAGAGTTCTCTCTCTTTTCCTTCCATACTAGTTAGTCGTAATATAATTTATAGTTTCTCTTCCCTCAATTTCTATAATTATCTATTACTCTTTTGTACTTTGATTATCATAGTATTCTATTGTAGTTAGTGTTCCTTTAATTTTAAGATTGCTTTGTCATGCTCTTTGTGACCTTGGAGTAACTGGTAAAGTTGCTGCCATGTGACCAGGAGGTCGCGGGTTCAATCCTTGGAAACAACCTCTGGAAAACTACAACATAAGGCTACATACAATACACCCTTCCCCGAACCCTGCGCACCGAGCTGCTTTGAATTGTTTTTCCTTGCGCTGAAGGTCCATCAAAATTTGGAAACCTCTTTGCCTCCCAATGTAGGGGTAAGATCTTCATATACTCTATCCTCCCCAAATTCCACTTGTGGAATATCACTGGGTATATTTTTGTTGTTGTACCATGAATTATTTAGTGAAGGTACGTTGGTTCTATAGCATTGTCGGTGACGAAAAATAATCTCCTGCGACCGCTTATAATTTAAATAGAAGAAAACGATATTACATAGATTGTTATATCATGTGATAAAGGATGTAAAACTAAAATAACATGTAATGGACTAAAGAACCATATCTTTCATATGTAATTCAAGGCATTGGGTAAAAACTGAAATAGCTATATAAATATATATCTGCATTCATGTCTCTCTTACATTTTCCTTGCTATATAAATAACAACCAATTGTGAATGTGATAAAGTACAATAAAATAGAGAGGCAAGCTATGGAACAGACAGAAATGGCAAGACCAAGTGAATGTGATAAAGTAGCGAACATACCAATTGCGAATGCAATTACAACTGCTAACATTTACAAGCACAGACAAATACCTGCGAGATCATAAAACTTCTGAAAAAAAATTTATGTTGAGGTACTGAAATTACACTTTCCATAAGGAAGTAGATGAATATGGCAGCAGATGAGAATGTGAAGGCAATGTCATCGGAAACAACAAATGCACGAAATATTGTTTTCCTTATTAGAATCGCCATCCCTTGATTAGGGTGTAATACCCCACATTTCTGACTAGAATGAAAATCCGTCATTCCTATGCGTAGACGTTCCAAAAGCCTAAAATCCTATGTAAATTTAGTGTGTTAATCAATTATGTAGTGTGGGAATCTATTTTATCATGAATTTAGATCATAGAGGTCCCCTAACTCAAGTACAAGTTGAAAGCTTTCCTATCATTCAAGTTTTAGTGAGCGTCAAAACTTTGGTCAACTTCAATCGGCCATAACTCCTTGTATATATTTAATTAGAGGAACTACTATATATCAAATGAAATCTCTTTGAATTATATTTCCAACGATACAAATTTTGCCCAAATACGACACCCGAGCAAGAAGTTATGACTTTGCAAAGTGGAGTATGTCACCTAACATAAGGTGTGCGACGCACAACCTAAAGTATGCCATAAGGTGTGCGAAGCACACCCTAATGTGTATGATAAGGTGTGCAACGCACACCCTAATGTGTGAGATAAAGTGTGCGCCGCACACATTGAAGTCCAAGTGACTTAAACACTCTATTTTTTGGGCAAAATGGTCCTTTTCCCACCCCTATATAATGCCTAAACACGGAATTAAGCCATTATTTCACCAAAACATACTCTTTCTCTCAAAATCTTCTCAAGAACACAAGCTAGGGTTTTCATAGAAGATCCAATTTCAAGGAAATTTCTCTGTCAATCATAAAGAATCTTCCGTCTAAGGTATGCGTAGTGTTCATCCATGGATCCCTTTCATTCATGGAGCTCAAGAATCATGTTTTAAATTATAAATTGTAATTTTCTTGTTGTGTTATGGCTATATTCATGTTGATGATTGTTTTTTGAGTTCAAGGTTGTATCTTGATGTGTTTTCATGAAGCATATGAGTAGGATAGTTGGAAACCATGAATCTTGGATGGATTAAGATTGTTATGTTGATAAATATACCTATGCCCAAAATTGTGCATGTAAGGTGCTTGATGAAATTCCTAAGAAACTAGATATCATGCAATATAGCTAAATTGTGACTAAGTGAAGGATTCATGATATGCCCCTATGTTCCAATGAGCTTCATGTTGATATTGTGTCTTGTAAATGTTGTTGGATTGTTCATGAACTAGTCTTATGAGATTATGCCATACTTACTTGCAAAGATCCTACTTATGTAAAGATGTATGATAACCATGTACTTCATGAAATTCCCCAAGTTATGATATCATGGATTGTTGATGTTGGTCATGCATTCAAGTAAGTCATGTGTGTCAGTTTCCTTCCATCGAGTCCTGGGGGTACTCGTACCCGAAAAATATAGTTGTGTACCTAGAGCCATGTCATGTTTTCACGATACTCTCAGTCAAGCCATGTCCCATAGAACTCAGTCAGTGATGTGACTCAGGAAAGTTCAGTAACTCAGAAATCTCAGTAATCTCAATAGTTCAGAAATCTTAGTACTCAGTTAATCTCAGTTAATCTCAGTACTCTCAGTACCCAATAACTTCAGAAATCTCTGTAATTCATTACTCTCAGAAATCTCAAGAACTCAGTACTCAGTAAGATCAGTACTCTCATGAACTCAGTTTAGCTCCGCTAACCAATCCCACTAACATCAGTTCAGTTCAGTCAATCAGTTCAGTTCAATTAATCAGTTTAGTATCTATTCAGTTAGGAGTAGGATTCAGCACCGAGTGAACTCAAGGATGGGGACTCACCTATTACAGTCAGAGGGTGTTATTCCTAGAAGCCATCCTTGCATTCCAGAACTGCGTAGATAGCATAGGTTGAGATGTCCCTACCCATAGGGCTAATGCATCTCTTTTGAGTTTACCTAATAGCAGGACAGACGGAATGAGCTCCCAAACAAGAATAGGGTTTACTCACATGTTGTCTCTACCCGTGGCACGGTATTGACACCCTTCCAACTAGGATACAGGTTGGACCTCACCAGTTCAGTTTCGGGGAATGTCGGTTAGATGATTACCTTCCACAATCTCAGTTTCAGTCTCAGTAAAAGAACTCAGATAGTTCTTCAGATTCAGGACTGTCAGCTACAGTCACCCAGTAATACAGAACTCATCTAGTTCCACCATATTCACGACTTTCAGATACAGTTGTAGACACTTAATTTTTTCCCTCCCAAGTCTAATTTTATTCATTTTAGCTCACCTTACCACACACCCTCTTCCATGAGATCATACCCCACAAAAATACAAAAAACAACAACCCTTAAAAAAATTCCTAACAAATTTTATCTTGTTTTAATCATATCCTAACCAAATTTACACCTCATCCTAACAACCTACCCCACCCCCTACTCACCACCCTTACCCCTACCCATATATCCCACCTCACGATTTCCTTACCATAACAGAAGGGGGACCATTTTCTTACACACACAATATAATATATACCACACTCACATATACAGGACCAGGGACTCCATCATTTTCTTCTCCAAAGAACAGATAATACACACATCAGGTAGAAGCACTCTCCCATCAGTCGTCACTCACAATGGGATGAACACACACATACTCACCATTAATACAACCTCACACACTCATCTCGAATTAATGATACACTGGTCACATACACCCACTTCATCATCAACACCATCTCACACACATATACCATACCCATATATTGAATACACCATAGTTCACTGAAATTGTGAGGTGCACACATCATACACCACAGAAAATCACACACACCAACACACACCTCACAAGTAAACATACCCACACCATGAAAGAGAGATAAAGAGAGAGAGGGGGGATTAACAGGAAAGGGAGATCAAAATTGAAAATCATGAGAAAAAGGAAGAATCATGAAAAAGGGTGCTTCTCCGGCGAGTTTCGCCTGAGAACCACCGGAATCGCTGCCAGAAATTCCTCAAAATCTGGCCCATTATTCAGTTAAATCCTATCGAAATTTCAAAAACCGTCGTAGATAGCATCCTTTCACCAGAAAAATCATTGTTGTCATCTATTCTATTTGTTTCAGTCACCGTTGGAGCTCACCAGAGATTCGATGGAACGGTATCTGTGGATTTCGACCCTAAACCGACTCAAATCAGTCGAGTTGAACGGTTTTGGGTCTAATTCTGGTGAGGTTCAATCTAATTCTGGCAAGATTCAGTTTACTCTGGGCAAAATTTCGTTTACCAGTCTCGATTTTGTTCACATTTTTGTTTTGGGTGTTCACTGTTCATCGTGGTTTTTGAGTTTGAATCGGATTCTGGAGATTTTTGTAATAGAGTTGGATTGTAGTCGAGATTTGGTACCCATTGAGGCTCTCGGGATGGATTTTATTCTCTTTTTAAGTCAATTGAAAGAATTCGAAAGGTCCAATTCTATCTTCTCTCCCTTTAATTTACATAATTATGAATGATTTGTGTGTTTGGTATGTTTGAATTTTTGCTGTGTGTTGGTTGATGTTTGGTTGCGGACTTTAAAAAGTGAATTGATAATCGAAGCATGTGTTAATCATTGGTTGAGAATGAATTTGGGGAAGAATTGAAAATCGATAAATGAGTGAATTTAGATTAACTTTGGTTTATTATTGTTTTTGTTTAATTCGGAATGAGCATGAATATTGTTGAAACAGATAGGCAATATAGGTTCGGGTAGGCAAATTTAGAACCTGTGTTTTGGTTGAATGTTGGAATGTGTGTTGAATGTTTCTTTCTAGTTTGTCATATTTAATTCAAATGTATTTATTTAGTCGGGGAATGCCCCGAGAGTTCATGTATTTATTTACCGGGGAATGCCCCGACATATTATGTCTTCGAATATGGTTAGTGATTAAGGCCCGAGGCATTGCGTAAAGCACGAGAGCACAATTCAGGATTAGTGTAGGTTAGAATAGGATTTATTTTTTGCATTTTTTTTATATTTTGGACTGTATAATTGGACTGAACACTAAATTTTGGATTTGTTTTGTTTCGTGTGTTTGATTGATTAATTTATGTGTTTTTGTATGGTTTATACATCTGTAATGTCAAATTAGCCGATACACTCCATCAAGCGACTGTGGTAAAACCACGGGATCGAGGGGTGCCTAACACCTTCCCCTCGGTCAACAGAATTCCTTAGTCGAAATCTCTGTTCGTAAATCAGTTTAGAGAGTCAAATCATTTTTAAAAGGAATTTCCAAAGGTGACTTGGAACACCCTATTTATGCCAAGTGGCGACTCTGAATAAAAAATGTAAATAGTCCTCTTTCAAAACAAATTTTCATTTTTTTCACTTAATAATAAAAACTCTTTCAAACCTTAGAATCAAAATAAAATCTTTTCGGAGTTAAAAAAGGGGTGTGACAGCTCTGGAGACTCTGCTGGGGACTTTTCCAGAATTCGAGCTTATTTTTTGGAGTTATATCGGCTTAGTTTGACATTATGGGTGTGTAAACATTGTTTGTGTTATCGTTTGTTGTTCATTTTATCATTGTTGAGTGCCTACGTGCTTTTTGTTTACAATTTTTCTCTTATGTGTTACCTCTTTATAACTGACATCATGTGCATAACCCGAGTCAATTCTTTCTGCAACAAGTTCTATAGTACACGCTGTGTACACGACCTATAGTTGAGTCACCCTTATTTTAGGAGGGGCAGCCGTCGGCTGGTATGAAGTAGGTGGAAAGACAAAGAAGCCACTATCGACCATACGCTCCCTCGAACAGCCTTGTTAGTGAACCCCAACGTAGGTCAGCCTTTAGGTCATACTTATGTGCATCATATTGAGACCTACCTAGCGGGGCCCATTTGGTTCTTTGTAGGAGACTCACCTCTACAACATTTCTATGTGCTAAATGTTACATCTTTGAGGGTAACGTGGTCGTTTAATGGATTGATTCGGGGAATGTATGTGTTAGAAGTAAAGTGTGTAGGCAATGAAAAATCAAAAAAGAAAAAGAGAAAAGGCGAATCGAAAAAGAGTTTTGTGGCTTTTTTTTCTAGAGTTTTTTTATGGTTTTTGTTCTTCACAATCCAAAAATTCAAAAAGATTTTTACCTTTTGCACTCATTTGTCAAAATCAAAAATATCAAAAAGATTTTTCTTTTGTTTCCTTTAGCAAGTATTGATAACGCTCAATCTACAGCTCTCGTTTGAGTGTAAAGCGGTCGTTAGCAAATATAGAACCCAACCTGGGTTGGGTGTCGATCCCACAGGGAATAGCTTGGCCAACAAGTAAGTAAAATTACTAAACTTTTGGTGCAAGTCTCGTAAGAAGGGGGGATTCTTGTCTTGCAAGTAATGTAAACAAAAGCTGAAAATAATAAAGGAAAAAAAGAGAGATTGTTACGTTGGTTGTAAACAATGAGAATTGAAGCGTTGGGGTTATGTCCACCTTCTGAGGTATACGTCTCTATTGGCTATGAGTGTGTAGAATTCTGTCATGCAATTGCTTATAGAGGATTGTAGTCGATGGTAAATCCAAGCGTCTCTCGACCTAAACAAGGACTATTTCACTTTAACTCTCTCGAGCTTAAAGCGTATCTAACGGTACGAATTCTCCAAGAGGTTAGTCCAGTTACGGCACTAGCTTTTTAATAGGAAAGGGTGTCCTACTACCTTGACATTATCTCTTTTCCAGACAAATAACTTTTCTCTCGAACAAGTTAAATGTTAGACTGGCGTATTCTTGCGTTTGCAACCGCAAAGAATGTAGATTAAGATGAAGAGAATAATGATATAAGCAATATACGTGCCTCGAACTCACAAACTCAAAGCAATAGATAGTATCTCATACGGCTTCCATAACCCCAACAGAGAAGTTTAGTTACCCATGAATGCGAAGGAAATCACGATTGACATTGTTATTATATCACGATATTGAGTAATGGCGTGTAGATCAAGTGATAGGCGTGAGGCGTGATTCCTTAGCAAGTAACGATTCTCTTGTTGTGGAATTTAAGAATAGAAGAGTAGAAGAAGAAAAATAGAATTAATGGAAAGATTAGAAGAGTTGTAGAATTGTTTGTAGTGTAGAATAATAGAGGAGTAGAAGATGATTTAAAATCTCTAGCATGATAGGGTATTTATAATACCCATATCCTACTCCTACTAAGCTAATGAAATAAATAACCAAATCCTACTAGACTAATGAAATCCTTAACCCAAATGTACTAGGTTAAGGTAACATTATCATAATCCACATAAAATAATGAAATACATAACCTAATTGTACTAGGTTAATGTATCATTGTCAAAATCCATCTTTGTGTCTGTAAGTCCCCAAAGTCTTCAGAAATGCTGTTTTAGCCCGGGACAGATTTTCCATGCAGCAGTTTTGGTCCTTAGGCGTGTAAACTTTCTTCCCTTCCTTTGTGAGCTTTCTTTTGCGTCAAGTAAGCCATAAAATGCTGATTTTTGCATCATTTATACCTGAAACTTTACTAATCATGTTCGTTAGCTCTCTTACAGGAAAAAGGACTAAAAGTGCATGAAATATATAATTTGTTCTCAAAACTAGGCTAAAATATGGGCAAAATATATTGATATAGGCGTGTAAATCCGCCTATCATCAACACCCCACACTTAGAGCTTTGTTCGTCCTCGAACAACATATCATGTCCTTCTAAACATCAACTTAGGGTTTTTACAGCAACAACACAAAACATTCTTCAAGACAAGCTCAACAATTATCAACAAAGAGTAGCTTTCCGATTATAAGTAGAAACAATTTAACCTCAAGTATAGACTCGTGATGGTGCTCAACTCGCATGCAAACGTTAAAGTGCATAGAATCATATACAACTATCCAAAACTCATCAACCATGTGTGTCTCACCATATAGTACCCATAATCACTCACAAATATAGCATATTTTTCAAACATGGGTATCAAAATGTCCTTGCTCTCACTCTCACATAGAGTTCATATGTAGCAACTGATGACCATAGGCTTGCCCTTAATGTAATACTCTACTAAATGTCAGAATGCTAAGCTTAGGATCAAGTAGGTCTTTTGATGGTTGTAATGTAGGCTAAGGGACGGGTAGGACTATTTTGGCCAGGAATAGTGACTAAGTTCCTAAGCGCTTTAATACATCACTTTGTATCATTGACACTTTTTTTTTTCTTTCAACCTTTCTTTCTTTTATTCTATCACCCTTGTTCTCCTCTTTTGCTTTTTCAATTTTAAGCACAACTCGCTTTTCAGCTTTCTTTTCCTTTTTCTTTTCACAACATACCTTTTATGATAGCACTTTCTTTTTCATAACACATTCAAGCACCATTACAATTTATAGCATCATACTCACCCAATTTCCTCTTATGTCGTCACATGACTTTTTCACTTTAAAGCACTTAGGAGTTTCGATCAAATTACGGTCTTGAAAAAAATGGATTAGGCTTACATACAAGGTTGTCAAAGAAAATAGGCTAAAGGCTCAAAAGGGTTTAACTAGGATGATGTCCATGGGTAGGTAAAACTGAGGGTAAACAAATATAGGTTGCCAAAGAAATGCCTAAATCATATCCTAAACTTACACTCCTTATTTTCGCTTTGCATACATACCAGGCAAGTTCTAGCATCAGCCACAATCATAGAATATACGATTATCTCACACACACAAGGCACATGGTCGACTTGCTTGGAAGTAATATAGACTCTCGACTCAACAAGTAAAGGAATTGAACCACACAATATCACATAATGAGTCACAACTAGAGCCTAAACGTCTCAATAGTCACAATTGTAGCACATACTCTTGTTATAATCTCATGCTGCCTATCAAAATAATTTCATGCGAAGCTCGAAAAAATTTACTACTAAAAAAAACGAAACAAAAACAAAGCAAGCAAACATAGATGTGATAGAGAAGTATAGCATACGATACCGCCACCCCACACTTAAACGGGACACTGCCCTCAGTGGAAAATAAATACGAGGAACCTGGTTAGTCGGACTCTTCCTCATTGTCGGGGGTCATACCCCCTTCGTCGGAATCATCATAAGAGTCGTCGTCAGAGTTCTCCTCCTCGTCAGAGTCTGGCAAGCGTCGATCGTCATCAGTCGGCACATCATCATCTAGAGGTTCCTCAAAGTATATGCCCACTCCACACATCTCCCGTGCATGCATGTTCATGGGATAGTCGTGGTCCAGCTGTTGGAGCTCTGCAGCAGTTGGAACACGACCTCCGCTCATCATTGTAAACCTCATCATGCCAAACATATGGCGGGAGAAACTCTCATCCCGAGCATGTCTCTCTGTCGTAGTAAGGTTGATGCCATGTGTTGATTCAGCATCTTTGACCTTTGTGAGGTCAACCTTCTTCGGATTGCGTGGGAGTTTATGATCAGCTGGTTCCTCTTCGATATCCTCCTTCCGCAAGATTGCTGTCAACAAATTGCCAAATGTGAAATGGGACCTTTTGTGGAGTCTGGCCTTCCTCATGGTAGATCGAATGATTGCCCCAAAGTTGATAGGGACATTCGTCATCAAAGCATAGACCAAACACACTCTATCTCTCGATATCTTGGTGTATTGAGTCCCAGGAATAAGACATGAGTTGACAATGCGCATCCAGATTCTTGCTTCCCTATTTAGTGGAGCATAGGGGAAGGTGTTGTGTCGGCCGGTTTCTTTATGTCTGCCCCACCTTGCCATTGATCTGCTTCTACAAAGCGTGTGTCGTATTGCTCTATAAGGAGGCCTGCTATACAGCTCTTTGAATGGTGCTGTGTCGATCGAAGGTAAGCCAAGAAAAGAGTTGATCCAGTCTGCGGTGAGCTATAACACCTGGCCCCGAATTTTGACTTCATTGCCTGTTCTGTTCGGCGACCAGTTGGCATAAAACTCCCTTGTTAGATCAAGATTACACTCTCCCATGTCACGGAAGATGAAATCCAACTTCAAAGCCATTATTTTTGCCAACATACGCGGCTCCTTCTTTGCTAAGGTATCCTTGTTGATCAAGTCGACGTGCACATATTTTCTTTCTTTGTTGCTGTTGTACCATGATTTGGCTTCTTCCTCAAGAACCCATTTTATTCCGAACATTCTGCGTGGTAGTTGTGCTGAGGATGATTCTCCTTGGTCTTTTCGACTTCTCTTCTTGCCCTTTTGGGAAGTGGTCGCCTTCTCCTTGCCTTGCCTCGCTTTAGGTGCCATTGTACCTGAGATTGCTTGAAGCTTGTGGAGATGGTTTTGTGAATTGGAAGAGCAAAAGAAGAAAATTTTTAGAAGATTTGGAAGAGTATGCGGCGCCTTTAGGGTATTTTCTATTGTGGTTGTGTTATAAAACTAAGTCCCCTTTATATAGGAAGAGTATGGGTCGGGTTACGACCCATTTACAATCGGTTTTGGAGACAAAAATCCTACATATGCGGCGCATTGTCTATGGCATAATGGGACATATGCGCCGCATAGTCTATGGAATTTGTAGACATATGCGGCGCATTGTCTATGGCATAATGGGACATATGCGCCGCATAGTCTATGGCATATAAGATACTGAGACTAAATTCCATAGCATAGGCGGCGCATAGTCAAAAGCATACCTAGGAATAGGTGGCGCATAGTGTATAGCACACTAGATTCCGAGACCTTAGGCTATAGGATAGGTTGTGCATCGTTCGTGGCCTAGTTTTACCAAGGCCTAGCCTTCCTCGAAGACTATTTTGGCGTGAGAAAGGCTCAATCCATAGCCTTATGCATCACCCTTCCTAACTTACCAACTTTACCATACAATGCGTCCAAATTGTCAATTGAAATCAATCTCCTCGTTGACTACTTCTTGCACCTATATTTGCTTAAACAAATGAAAACGATTAGTACGATGGGTTGCCTCCCACCAAGCGCCTTAGTTTTGTTTGTGGCACGACTCTTATTTTTGGATTTTTATTTATCAAAAGCAAAACACATACTAGAACGAAATGAAAAATGAAAAACGATAAACGATAAACGATAAACGATGGGTTGCCTCCCATCTAGCGCCTTATTTATTGTCGTGGCTCGACGTAGTAATCTCGAGTACTTAGACTTCGTCGAGATAAGTGATGGCCATGTCATTCATCGAGTCAAGAGGACCGATATAAGGCTTAACACGTTGGCCATTCACTTTGAAGACAACACCCTTATTGCCTTCCAATTCGACTACTCCAGACGAGTAGACTTGGATAACTTTAAATGGACCAGACCACTTAGATTTTAACTTACCTGGGAAGAGATTAAATCTGGAGTTGAAGAGTAGTACCATATCACCCTTTTGGAAGTTTCGTCGAACAATCCGCTGATCATGATACTTCTTCATCCGCTCCTTGTATAAATCCGATCTTTCATATGCATGGAGATGGAACTCATCTAATTCGTTCAGCTGCTCCAACCTCAGATTCTTCACATCATCCCAATTCAGATTCAAGTGCTTCAATGCCCACAATGCCTTGTATTCAATCTCGATGGGTAGATGACAAGCCTTCCCATAAACTAGTTGATAAGGAGACATGCCAATGGGTGTCTTGAATGCAGTCCTATATGCCCATAGTGCATCATCTAGCTTTCGAGACCAATCCTTCCTATTTGCATTAACCGTCTTTGCAAGGATTTGCTTAATCTCGCGATTGGAAACCTCTACTTGTCCACTAGTTTGGGGATGATAAGGCGTAGCTACCTTGTGTTGCTTGACACCATACTTGGCCAATACAGATTTGAATAGCTTGTTGCAAAAGTGAGATCCTCCATCACTTATGATAGTACGAGGTACCCCAAAGCGAGAGAAGATATTCTTCTTTAAGAACGCTACAACACGCTTTCCTTCGTTGTCGGCCAATGCTACAGCTTCAACCCATTTCGAAACATAATCCACAGCAACCAAGATGTACTTCATTCCAAACGAATTCACGAATGGACCCATGAAATCAATACCCCACACATCAAAAAGTTCTACCTCCAGAATTTTGGACATGGGCATTTCATGGTGTTTTGAAATAGCACCTTGACGTTGGCATTGGTCACACCTTCTCACATAGTCGTATGCATCTCTGAATATCGAAGGCCAATAATAACCACTTTGCAATACTTTTCTTGTCGTTCGATTCCCTGCATGATGTCCTCCAACTTGCGAAGTGTGGCATGCTTCCAATATAGTAGGCACTTCTTCATGGGATATACATCGTCGAATGATCCCATCCGCGCATCTTCGAAACAAATAAGGTTCATCCCAATAGTAGTGCTGAACGTCATGCATAAACTTCCTCCTTTGGTGGTAAGATAAATTGGCAGGTATCACATTACTCTCTACGAAATTTGCAAAGTCGGCATACCATGGTACTTTCTCCATTTTTGTCGCTAATATCTCCTCGTCAGGGAATGCATCATCAATCTGAATTTCAGGTTGCGCCACATGTTCATTCTCAAGTCTAGATAGGTGATCAGCCACTTGGTTCTCGCAACCTCTTCTATCTTTGACTTCAAAATCAAACTCTTGCAGCAGCAATACCCATCGAATCAACCTTGGTTTGGCATCCCTCTTCATCATTAGATACCTAAGAGCTGCATGGTCTGTATGGACGATCACCTTGGTACCCAATAGATAGGCACGAAACTTCTCAAATGCATATACAACCGCTAGGAGCTCTTGTTCAGTAACAGTGTAGTTCCTTTGGGCTTCATTTAGGACCTTACTCGCATAGTAGATAGGATGAAATAATTTCTCCTTTCTTTGTCCAAGAACAGCACCAACGGCTACACCACTAGCATCGCACATGACCTCAAACGGGAGCGTCCAATCTGGTGCTACCATGATAGGGGCTTCAATGAGTTTTCCTTTAAGGCATTCGAATGCCTTTAAGCAATTGTCATTAAAGTCAAACTTCGCATCTTTCTCCAATAGTTTGCACAATGGACTAGAAATTTTGGAAAAGTCTTTGATGAATCTACGATAGAAACCAGCATGGCCAAGAAAACTACGGACTCCCTTCACCGAAATTGGAGGCGGTAGCTTCTCAATTACCTCTATTTTTTCTCGATCAACCTCTATTCCTCTTTCAGAGATCTTGTGCCCAAGAACGATTCCTTCTTTTACCATGAAGTGGCACTTCTCCCAATTCAGCACAAGGTTGAACTCTACACATCTTTGCAATGCCATGCTCAGGTTTGCCAAACATGCTTCAAAAGTCTCACCGACAACTGAAAAGTCTTCCATAAATACCTCCAAAGTGTCTTCAACCATATCAGAGAAAATAGACATCATACAACGTTGAAAGGTGGCTGGGGCATTACACAACCCGAATGGCATGCGTTTGAAGGCAAACGTACCATATGGGCATGTAAACATTGTCTTCTCTTGGTCTTCGGGAGCAATACAAATCTAATTATAACCTGAATAACCATCCAAGAAGCAAAACCATCCTTTCCCCGCTAATCGATCTAGAATTTGGTCCATAAATGGCATGGGGAAGTGATCCTTGAGTGACCAAGAATTCAGCTTGCGGTAGTCCATGCATACTCTCTATCCAGTAATGGGCCTGAGTGGAATAAGCTTATTCTTTGCATTCGCGACCACCGTCATTCCTCCTTTCTTGGGAACACATTGTACAGGACTTACCCATGTACTATCAGAGATAGGATATACAAATCCTGCGTCTAACCACTTGATAATCTCCTTCTTCACCACTTCTTGCATAGGTGGGTTTAAACGCCTTTGATGTTCAATGGTGGGTGTGCACTTTTCTTGAAGCTGAATTTTATGTGTGCAAATCCCAGGTGGAATACCAATAATATCCGCAATGGTCCATCCAATGTCTCTAATATACTTGCGTAAGATCGAAATAAGAGCTGTAACTTGTTGCTCACCCAAATCGGCTACCACTATGACTGGAAGTGTGTTTCCGCTTCCTAAGAATGCGTACTTCAAATAACTTGGCAGCTCCTTCAATTCTAGTGTGGGTGGTTCTTCAATAGATGGCTTGGCTGGTGGTGTGGGTCGATTCTTGAGATCAAGATCCAGCTTCTTGGGAGTATAGCGATATGTCCCTAATCCCGATAGAGCACAAATAGCTTCTTCAGAAATTTCAGCATCCTCATTCTCTCTTTTCATGAGCAAAACCTCCAAAGGATCATCAAGAATTTGCTCTTCTTCAAGTCGTTCTTTCTTATCATCAAAGACAACATCAGCCACAAAAAATACACTCAGATCTTTGGGTTGCTTCATTGATTTGCAAACATCAAATCGAACCACTTCGTCATTTATTCGGAATGAATGTTTATTAGCTCTCAAATCAATGAGCACACTTCCTGTAGCAAGGAAAGGGCGTCCCAAGATTATGGGAACCTCTGAATCTGCTTCACAATCCAAGATGACAAAGTCTGCTGGAAAGATAAATGAAGAAACCTTTACCAAGACATCACATAGAATACCAACCGGTCGTTTTACCGACCTATCTGCCATAACAAGCCTCATGTTAGTTGGTGTAGGATCTCCTAACCCCAACTTCTTGTAGATCAATAATGGCATCAAGTTGATGCTGGCTCCTAGGTCACATAATGCTTTGGCAAAGTTCAAAGATCCGACGGTGCAAGGAATAGTGAAAGCTCCGGGGTCGGCCTTCTTCTGAACTATCGATCGGGTAGCAATTGCACTACAATGATGCACATCATCCTTCAGCTCATAACTTTCTGCCCTCTTCTTAGTCAAAAGATCTTTCATAAACTTTGCATACCCAGGCATTTGTTCAAGTGCCTCTACCAATGGAACATTAATGGTCAGCTGCTTCAACATAGTCATAAATTTGCTGAACTTAGTGTCATCCGCCACCTTCTTCAATCTTTTGGGAAAAGGTGGTGGTGGGTATGGGAGTGTACTCTCCATGGCTTTCTTCTCCTCTTGCTTCCGTTTTTCCATTTTTTCAGGCTGCACGTCACTGGGCGTGACATCCTTGACGTCAGGATTGGTTGTTGCGGCATCTTCTCCTTTTACATTATCATCCATGTACGCAACTTCGTCAACCACTTGCTTGCCTTTTTCTGAAGGTTCCAGCACCTTACCACTTCTGGTAGTGATGGCCATGCATGACCCATCATTCCTTGGGTTTTGCACAGTATCGCTAGGTAAAGTGCCAGCCTTTCTTTGATTGAGTGCTGCTGAAAGTTGGCTCAGTTGCTGCTCTATTTGCTTGATTGAAGTGGAATGAGAATCAACTAGTTGTTTCATGGAAGAAAAATCATTAATTACCTCAGTAACTCCCGCACTCGTTGCTTCCACTCCTTTCAATAATTTAGCTATCATGTCTTCCATACTTCCAGAATTAGATGTGGTGGTATCACGTCTACCAGGGGGAACATATACACCACTCTTTTCATTGTTTTTTCTCCAACTACCTTGGTCCTTGTTTCCAGAATTATCATAATAGTTCCGACCTTGGTTTCCTTGGGTATTCCCACGGAAACCCCCCTGAATGTTCAAGTAGTTGGCCTCCTCTTCCGAATCAGATTCGTCTCTTCCTTTTAGCGCCACAGCTTTCACTTTTTCGGTCTTCCCTGATAATAAATGCTTTGTCAGAAGATCCACTTGCGTTTTCATGTGCGCTAAATCTTGATCACGTTCTTCTTGTCTTCTTCTTTGGTCTGCAGTCATGCCTATAGATAAAGTGGGGCTTGCTACCTCGGAATCCCTGGTATGCCAAGCTCTACTTTGTTTCGTCATGCGATCTAGCATATTGCTTGCTTGACCAAAGGTGAGGTCCATAAAAGATCCTCCAGCTGCGTTATCCACCACTGGCTTAGTTATTGAATTCAAGGCTCTATACAATATCTCCATGAGGTGAACATTAGTCATGTGATGGTTTGGGCATCTCGCTAGCTTTGTCTTGAACCTCTCCCATGTTTCATGAAGAGCTTCAGTGGGAAGCTGGCAAAAGTTGCTGATTTCATCTCTCAATTGTGCTCTTTTGGATGGCGGAAAGAATCTTTCTAGGAAAACGTCTCTCAATTGCCTCCAATTTGTAATAAAATCAGGAGTCAACCCATTCAACCATAGTGTTGCCTCCCCAGACAGAGACAATGGAAATAGACGTAATCGAATTGCATTCTGACCAACACCAGGATTGTCAAAAGACTTGCATGTAGAAATAAAGTTGATGAGATGCATATTCGGATCATCACCTGCTAGTCCACCAAATAATCCCTTGAGTTGCAATAACTGAATCATGGTGCTTGTGATGTTGAACTTGGCTCCAGGCGCTAATGGTGGTGGAATTATAGCTCCAGTGGCTCCGGCACCATCAAGATCATCATCATCATCGTCGAAAGCTGGCTGCATAGGTTGGCGATCATGTCTATACCGAGCTTGTCGACCTCTTCTGTTGGCAGGTGTTGTGATTTCAGCATCATGCCTTGGGTTTAGTAACTCGTCATCACCTAAATCCTCATCGTCAGGATTTGGTGCTCGTGCAGGGTTGTCAATGTTCTGCTGTTGAACCTGGGCTGCGGCAAGGGCAGCCAATCTTGCTTGTTCCTGTTGAGCAACCATCCTTACGATTTCAGCTTGTGCTTCCATTCTACCAATGCGTTGTGGTTCAGGATTGATTGGTAATAACGGTTGACCAGAACTTCAAGTATGGGGCATGCACTAAAATAAAAACCTGCAGTAGACAAAAACAAAAACTAAAAGTAAAAGTACGAGAATCTTTGACCAAAGGGTCTAGTAATTTTCACGAACTTAATTGACACTTGTACTCCCCGGCAACGGCGCCAATTTTTGATAACGCTCAATCTACAGCTCTCGTTTGAGTGTAAAGCGGTCGTTAGCAAATATAGAACCCAACCTGGGTTGGGTGTCGATCCCACAGGGAATAGCTTGGCCAACAAGTAAGTAAAATTACTAAACTTTTGGTGCAAGTCTCGTAAGAAGGGGGGATTCTTGTCTTGCAAGTAATGTAAACAAAAGCTGAAAATAATAAAGTAAAAAGAGAGAGATTGTTACGTTGGTTGTAAACAATGAGAATTGAAGCGTTGGGGTTATGTCCACCTTCTGAGGTATACGTCTCTATTGGCTATGAGTGTGTAGAATTCTGTCATGCAATTGCTTATAGAGGATTGTAGTCGATGGTAAATCCAAGCGTCTCTCGACCTAAACAAGGACTATTTCACTTTAACTCTCTCGAGCTTAAAGCGTATCTAACGGTACGAATTCTCCAAGAGGTTAGTCCAGTTACGGCACTAGCTTTTTAATAGGAAAGGGTGTCCTACTACCTTGACATTATCTCTTTTCCAGACAAATAACTTTTCTCTCGAACAAGTTAAATGTTAGACTGGCGTATTCTTGCGTTTGCAACCGCAAAGAATGTAGATTAAGATGAAGAGAATAATGATATAAGCAATATACGTGCCTCGAACTCACAAACTCACAGCAATAGATAGTATCTCATACGGCTTCCATAACCCCAACAGAGAAGTTTAGTTACCCATGAATGCGAAGGAAATCACGATTGACATTGTTATTATATCACGATATTGAGTAATGGCGTGTAGATCAAGTGATAGGCGTGAGGCGTGATTCCTTAGCAACTAACGATGCTCTTGTTGTGGAATTTAAGAATAGAAGAGTAGAAGAAGAAAAATAGAATTAATGGAAAGATTAGAAGAGTTGTAGAATTGTTTGTAGTGTAGAATAATAGAGGAGTAGAAGATGATTTAAAATCACTAGCATGATAGGGTATTTATAATACCCATATCCTACTCCTACTAAGCTAATGAAATAAATAACCAAATCCTACTAGACTAATGAAATCCTTAACCCAAATGTACTAGGTTAAGGTAACATTATCATAATCCACATAAAATAATGAAATACATAACCTAATTGTACTAGATTAATGTATCATTGTCAAAATCCAGCTTTGTGTCTGTAAGTCCCCAAAGTCTTCAGAAATGTTGTTTTAGCCCGGGACAGATTTTCCATGCAGCAGTTTTGGTCCTTAGGCGTGTAAACTTTCTTCCCTTCCTTTGTGAGCTTTCTTTTGCATCAAGTAAGCCATAAAATGCTGATTTTTGCATCATTTATACCTGAAACTTTACTAATCATGTTCGTTAGCTCTCTTACAGGAAAAAGGACTAAAAGTGCATGAAATATATAATTTGTTCTCAAAACTAGGCTAAAATATGGGCAAAATATATTGATATAGGCGTGTAAATCCACCTATCATCAAGTATTCACAATTCGAAAACTTCAAAAAAGATTTTTCATTCATAGGAGTTTTTATAAAAGAAAAATGCAAAAATTGTAGGAGTTTTGTACATTTCATGAAAATACCAAAAAGATTTTTCTTTCATAGTTGTTGGTGTCAGTTTTATGGGGAGTGTCAAAGTGAAAACCTCAAAAAAGATTTTATTCGTCTGTCTTTGGTTGTATCTCTCTAGTCAGGGTCTAGTTTATTATTTAATCATTAACTGTCCAATCTGAATGAACTACGCACCCCTGATTCTCCTCTTTAGGGAGTGAGATACGTAGGCAGCCTATTGTTGGTTCGGGGATCTTATTTGAAAAATCCAAAAAGATTTTATTCACTCTTCATTTAGAGTAGGTGTTTCATGTACATCTTTAAAAGAAAACTGCAAAAAATATTTTCCTTTAATAGGTTCAAGTTTCATTCTCGTATGAAATTCAAAATTTAAAACCCAAAAAGATTTTCTTTGGTAATTATAGGTTCATTTTGTAGAAGGATTTAAAACTGAAAAATTCAAAAAAAAAGATTTTCGTCAATTATTTTGACAATTTGTTATTTTCTTTTCTTTTTAAAGTTTCAAGAAAAAGAAAAAGAAAGAAAAAAGAGTTTAGTTGGCCATTTTGGCAAGACTTCACGAACTACGCACACCTAATTCTCCTCTCTCACGAGTGAGATACGTAGGCGCCCTTCTTGGGTTCGGTGATCTTTTAAAAAAAAGATTTTTGAAAAAGTTTTGAACTCTAACACATTTGTTGTTTATTGTTGAGTCAGTTTAAGGTGGTTGGTTTGTGTCATTCTGGCTGGTCCTCCACATCACACCAAATTCAAAGGGTTAGTTGTGTCCAATAAAGATATAGAGAGTGACATCATGGATCAAACAAAGAGTCATGAAAATAAGAGTTTGAAGCAAGAGATTAGGAGGCTAAGACAACAAATGACAGAAATGCATCGAGCTTGGGCCAGTGGGTTGCCTCCTCTTTCATTTCCCTTTATTGATCTTACAAATACCCTGAGTTTTCCATCACAATTGCAAGCTCCATGTCCTAATGTTGTTGATGCACCACAACATGCCTCAGAATTCATTCCAAGCCAAAAGAATCTCAATACTTCCAACACTATTTCTCTAGCCCCTCGGCGTAAGCCTACCACATTCACAACACCATATGTCATCTATGATTTTGTTGCTCAATCCTCTTATGAGACATCTATATTGGATAGCCGTCCAACAGTTTTGCTTCCCCAATTTGCTAGTGGACCCATGTTCAATACTCTTGGTGATCATTGTTATACTCCTGAGCCTACTTTTAAGTTAACTGGACCACCAAAATTTCTTAACAAGAAGCCTAGTATGCCAGAAGAGTCAGAGAAAATGGTTGGAAAAATGAAGAGTGCAGAAAATGCTACGAAAAGTTCCCTAGGACTTGTGGCTAAAGAAGATGTTACATACAAAGACTGGGGCATGTCTTCAAGTGTTAACCCCCCTCCAATCCTTGAGATGTCAAAATTTGAGGAGCAAGATAGACATGAGGAATCCGTGAAATATTTGGGACAATATTGCAATCAATTCAGGGAACCTAGAGGGAATAAGAATGAGAAAGATGACACTACTATTGTAGTTGGAGAACGAGCATCTCCAAGAAGACGATGTTGTCGTTGCTGTCAGTCTCAAGCCCAAGTTCATACCCAAGCTCTCCATAATCACTCCCAAAATCCATTATACTCTATTTCCCCACCACCATATCTAGTATATTGTACACAACTAAATGTTCAACCCCTATCTTACCCACAGTGGAACACACTAACTCCTCAGAGTCGTTCTCTAGCTCCAAAAATATACCAAAACCCTTCTAAGCCTGATTTTTGATCCAAGCCAAATGATGAAATGAGGTAGAAGTCGAGAGATAGCTTCACACCAATTGGAGAGTTGTAAGCCAGTTTATTTCAGAGATTGGTACAATGGGGCATGATCACTCCTCTCCTTGGGTGCACTCTTAATCGGCGGTCAAGAAATTTTGATCCTAATGTACGATATACGTATCATTCTGATGCTCAGGATCATAGTATTGAAGATTGTCGAGATTTGAAAAGAGAAATTGAAAAGATAATTCAAGATGGATCAATTATGGTGCAGAACATTGACAATGAGGGAAGCTCTAGTCATGCTGATATGCAAACCAGTGGCTAAGTTGTCAGGCTGAGAAATTGAAAAGTCACCGCTCTCCCTACTAGGAAGAGGTCTAGTAGTGGGTTTTGTTTTCTTTTCTATTTTTTGAATTATTTCAGGATTGTAGTTCGGGATCTATCTTGTTTTGTCCTTTTGTCGTTTAGGTTCAAACCCTTCTATATTTTATTTCAACTAAATGAATTGTCCCTTTTCCTTTGTGTTTTAAATATGTGTTGTTTGTTTGTTTTCTTTATACAGTACATTTTATGTTGACTCTAATGATATGACATGCTTGCGGAATTTTTAGCTAGATCTTAAAGTCTAATTTAACCATGAAACATGGGATCAGGGGGATAAGGTTAGAAAAAACATCTGAGAAAATAGGTAGAGTACTGAGACATTTTGTGACAAGTTGAAGCCTTCTTTCAAAATTAAGGCTAGTATTTTGAGAATCACAAGAATAACTTGGTCATCAATTGAAAAACATAGCTCAATTAGATCAAACAGTGTCTGTGTGATCCTATCAAGAGGAACAAAAAGAAAATCAATTCCATGGAAGCATGATGAGTCATTCAATGTGAGAGATGTACAATAAAAGTGGAGTTGTATGCTAGACAAGTGTAGAAAAGAGGTGGCACACATGCTCGGGGCAAGTTAGTGTTGTAAAACATTTCATAAGTGATCTTGATCGTGCCCTTTCGCATTGCATGCTATGTACTAGCATTTTCAAGGATTGATATGACAAAGGCATTTCATTCTGCTATCCAAACATTGTGTCATCCTTTGTTTACCCCATTTGAGCCTTAGTGTTATTTTCTTTCATATCCCTCTTTTGGAATCAAGATAGAGTCAACAAAATTAAAAAAAAAATGTGTCGAAAAAGAATGAAAAGATGAGTGTCAAGAAAAATAAAGTCAGAAAAGTCCCAAACAGAAAAAGAGTAAAAAAAGAAAAAATTAGAATCAAGTGAAAGAACAAGCTACCAGAACTACGCGTGACCTGATTCTCCTCTCTCGGGGGTAAGATACGTAGGATGCCCTACTCTGGGATTGGTCCAACCAAATAAAAAGTTTAGAATTGCCCAATCAAAAAAAATTGGGGCACGAGTTAATCCTCATTGTTTGAGTCAATTCCAAAAGATATAAGTCCTACCCCACTTCAGGTGTCGTTTGGGCCTCATGCTATCCTTTCTTTCTAACCCTATCCAAAAGTCAAGTAACAACCAATGAAAGACCTTTAGATCAATCTTTGAGAATGTTAAGGCGAAGCATGCAATGGATGTTATGCTGCATTTTGGGAACTACTTGTCTTCCTCAGCGTAAGGAATTAGGAGAGAAATGAAAATGAGAGAGTCTTATCGATGAAAATCCTCACGGGCACCATAAGATGATAGTAAGCTGAGAGAGATAAAATGAGAGAGTATTATCGGTGAAAACCCTAACGGGAACTATAAGACGATGGTGAGTTGAGACAAATAAAAATGTGAGAGTCTTATCGGTTAAAAAGCCTCACGGGCACCGTAAGACGACTATGAGTTGAGAGAAATGAAAATTAGAGAATCTAATTGGTGAAAAAACCTCATGGATACCATAAGGAAATGGTGAGCCGAGAGAAAGAAAATGAGAGAGGCTTGTTGGAGAAAACCCTTCAAGGTGTCACTAGCCGAATGAGGTCTCTGAATGCAATTTACCCAAGGAAGTAACCCAATTTCAAGGTCATTATCTCAACAACAATTGGTGAAAGTTTGGATGAAAAGATTGGGCAGCATAATCCAAATGCATGGCATAATCATTAGAGTTGATTGTCATTTTAGATAAATTTTTTGCTTCTTTATTTTAAATGGGGACATTCATTGTCTTTTCTTTATTCTCTTTATCTTTATTTTTATTTTCTTGAGTCAGTTATCCAAATAACAAAAAATTGTTGTCCTTTTTCTTTTGTCTTTGAGTTAAGTCCATGTCAAAACAAGTGAGAAAAGATTTCAAAACTGGCTACCATCTTCTTTAATTTTACAAGGCAAGACAAAGGGCCAGTACATGAAAGAAACAAGATTGCAAGTCAGAACAAGGCATGCAGAAATTTTTGCCCATAGACAAGTCTAGAACTCATGGAAATACCAAGGTTCAAAGGTTTTATCTAAGAAACATGGCAAAGAAGAGAAACCGTGCTTATTTCAGAGCCACTCTTAATAATCTGAGTTTGGGTCGATAACGCGACAAAGCAGGGGTAAGTGCCGACAATCTGAAACAAATTAAGGAGAATGGACACCGAAGCAGGTGTCGGGACAGCCAAGTGCTGCAAGCCACCACTATGTTTTAAACTGACAAATTTTTTTTGTTGAAACAAGAGCAAAATCGCTTCACTTGGTTCAACTGCCATCGGAAAAAATATTCATGAAATTTTACTATCTGTTCAGTACCCTTCTAAAAAATGGGGTTTTACTTTCTGTTCAGGACCCTCCTGGAAAATCTCCAAAAAAATGGGATTTTACTTATTGTTCAGGACCCTACTAAAAAATGGGATTTTACTTTCTGTTCAGGACCTTCCTGAAAAATGGGATTTTACTTTCTATTCAGGACCCTCCTAAAAAATGGGATTTTACTTTCTGTTCAGGACCCTACTGAAAAATGGGACTTTACTTTCTGTTCAGGACCCTTCTATAAAATGGGACTTTACTTTCTGTTCAGGACCCTCCAGAAAAATGGGATTTTACATTCTGTTCAGGACCCTCCTGAAAAATGAGACTTTACTTTCGGTTCAGGACCCTCCTGAAAAATGGAATTTTACTTTCTGTTCAGGACCCTCCTGAAAAATGGGACTTTACTTTATGTTCAGGACCCTCCTGAAAAATGGGACTTTACTTTCTGTTCAAGACCCTCCTGAAAAATAGGATTTTACTTTCTGTTGCGGACCCTCCTGGAAAATGGGATTTACTTTTTGTTCAGGACCCTCCTGAAAAATGGGATTTTACTTTCTGTTCAAGACCCTCCTGGAAAATAGGACTTTATTTTCTGTTCAGGACCCTCCTGGAAAATGGGACTTTACTTTTTGTTCTGGATCCTCCTGGAAAATGGGACTTTACTTTCTGTTCAGAACCCTCCTGTAAAATGGGACTTTACTTTCTGTTCAGGACCCTCCTGAAAAATAGGGTTTTACTTTTCTGTTCAGGGCCCTCCTGAAAAATGGGACTTTACTTTCTGTTCAGGACCCTCCTGAAAAATCTCCTAATAAATGGGATTTTACTCTCTATTCAGGAACCTCCTGAAAAATGGGACTTTACTTTCTGTTCAGGACCCTCCTGAAAAATGGGACTTTACTTTCAGTTCAGGACCCTCCTGAAAAATGTGATTTTACCTTCTGTTCAGGACCCTCCTGAAAAATGGGATTTTACTTTTTGTTTAGGACCCTCCTGAAAAATGGGACTTTACTTTCTGTTCAGGACCCTCCTGAAAAATGGGATTTTCCTTTCTATTCATGAACCTCCTGGAAAATGGGACTTTACTTTCTGTTCAGTACCCTCTTGAAAAATGGGATTTTACTTGTTGTTCAGACCCTCCTAAAAAATGGAATTTTACTTTTTGTTCAGGACCCTCCTGAAAAATGGGACTTTACTTTCTGTTCAGGACCCTCCTAAAAAATGGGACTGTTCAGGACCCTTCTATAAAATGGGACTTTACTTTCTGTTCAGGACCCTCCTGAAAAATGGGATCTTACTTTCTGTTCAGGACCCTCCTAAAAAATGGGACTTTACTTTATGTTCAGGGCCCTCCTGAAAAATGGGACTTTACATTCAGTTAAAGACCCTCCTAAAAAATGGGATTTTACTTTCTGTTCAAGACCCTCCTGGAAAATGGGACTTTATTTTCTATTCAGGACCCTCCTGGAAAATGGGACTTTACTTTATGTTCTGGACCCTCCTGGAAAATGGGACTTTACTTTCTTTTCAGGACCCTCCTGTAAAATGGGATTTTACTTTCTGTTCAGGACCCTCCTGGAAAATGAGATTTTACTTTCTGTTCAGGACCCTCCTGAAAAATGGGATTTTACTTTCTGTTTAGGAACCTCCAAGAAAATGGGACTTTACTTTTTGTTCAGGACCCTCCTGGAAAATGGGACTTTACTTTCTGTTCAGGACCCTTCTGGATAATGGGACTTTACTTTCTGTTCAGGACCCTCCTAGAAAATGGGACTTCACTTTCTGTTCTGGACCCACCTGAAAAATGCAATTTTACTTTCTGTTAAGGACCCTCCTGGAAAATGGAAATTTACTTTATGTTCAGGACCCTCCTGAAAAATGGAATTTTACTTTCTGCTAAAGACCCTCCTGGAAAATGGGAATTTACTTTATGTTCAGGACCCTCCTGGATAAAAGGGATTTACTTTTTGTTTAGGACCCTCCTGAAAAATGGAATTTCACTTTCAGAATAATAAAATCTTTCTTTATCATAATCTTTTTTTGGGAATTTTCGTTCTAGTTTTGATTTTGTTTTCAGGAGCCCGCCTTAAGAATAGGGTGATGAATATTGAAAGTCAGGAATCCATCTGAAGAATAGGGTGAGGAAGTTGAAAGCCAAGAAACAAGGTGAAGAAATCGAAAGTCGAAAAATAGCAAGTCAGGAGCCCGCCCGAAGCACGGGGCGAATAAATGAAAAGTCAAGCAACAAGGAGAAGAAATTGAAAGTCAACAAATTGAAAAATATCAAGTCATAAGCCCACCTGAAGAACAGGGTGAGGAAATAGAAAATCAAGCAACAAGTTGAAGAAATTGCAAGTCAAGAGCCCGCCTGAAGAATAGGGTGATGAAACTAAAGCCAAGAGTCCAAAAAAGGTTGCATAGATAAGATTTTTGTAATTTCACTTATGTTTTACCACTTAATTTTTATTTGATGTAATAATAGAGCTGCGGATCAGAACCTCGACTGTAACGCCCCGAAATCGGGTCCCGAGAGGTCACACGGTGCTTAGGGTCAGAAGTGACCCCAAGCTAACCCTTCTACTGGCATAACTCATAAGCAACTGAATAAAAATACAAATCCATACAAATCAGCAGAAATTAACTCTTTTCTGAATATGATCGATACAAAAATAGAATTTTACAGGATTACAATTCTGCCTCAACCAAAATTGAAATAAAATACATCAACTTCTACTGACTGTCTATGAAGCCTCTACTAGTACTGACTGTAGGTAGCCGGGTCATGACTCCCGACTACCCCAACTCAATACGACTGAATAAAGAAAATACAACACTATAACTCTGCATAACTAACCCAATCCCTTGAATCAAAAGGACTCATCACCTGCTGACTGGATACCACGAACTGACTGGATCCGAAGGTGCAACTACACCTTGTACCTACATTCCGAGAAAATGTAGCCCACATACGAATATGTGGGTCAGTACCATGGAAAAATACCGAGCATATTGGGGTGCAATGCATATATAAAATAATATCTTAATATCATCACAGTTTATAAAATTATGCATGCTGATATAGATGACTCACTTAGCTCGAACTAAATCATTAAAATCATGGATGAATAATACATGTAATGTAAAACAAGTTAGTCATTACAATACGTTCTCAATTCACTTTCATCTCAATTTCAAATCATCAAAACAATCAAATCTTATGTCAATTCTCATTAGAATATATTCCTTAAATCTTTTAAGAACAATGACTTTCTCAAACTCAGCCTTTTAAGAAAATATGTTTTCATCTCAGATAGAAGAGTACACACACACATTGGGAGATCCTACAACCGACATAAATCATGTGAGCTACATGGAGTCCTACGTACAACCCACATTGGGGAGAGTCATCCTATCCTTTCCATCGGAGTAGGACCTCCAGTATCAATTCAAAAACACTAGTGATCACTATATAAATCAGCCTCAGGCTCACATCCTATGGGGGCACGTAGTTCTAGGGAAGTAAGGTCACTTTATACCTCCCACTCGGTGCTAAAGATTACTCCCGGACTTAGCTCAGAAATTTAAATCAGCCTCAGGATCACATTAAAGAAAATCCACAATAAACACTTCAACAATTTTCATCGGGAGCCAATTTGCTACCCCTTTATCTTAATCAATAAAAACGTGGATTTGTTTCACAGTCGAGTTCAAAATAACTCATTCACGACCAAAAGGTCAAATCATTCGAAACATCTCAAATTATTTAAACTCAAGCTGTTTATAACATATGATTTTCTCAAAATAATAATCTCAAATAGGGTTCCAAAAACCCATACATCAATATCACCATAAAACCTTCCAAAGTTTCATACTTTATGACATAAGCACGAAAATAATCACTTAAAACTTAAAATTTCAGCTTGATAATCATACATCTTGGTAAAGAAAATTAGCTTTGGGATTCAAATCTCATTGTGCTTATAGCACATAATTTCTCAAAGTACAATTCCAATTAGGACTCAAGGCCTCATACATCAAAATCATATTAAATTTTCTCAAGATTCATGCTTTTCATAATAAATATATATAACTTACTTTAAAATCTGGAAAATTCAGCTTTATGTACAAAAATGTCATCATTCAGGCGGGCTCCTGACTTACTATTTCATCACCCTGTTTTCAGGCGGGCTCCTGACTTTCAATTTAATCACCCCTGTCTTCAGGAAGGCTCCTGACTAGTAATTTCATCACCCTGTTTTTCAGGCGAGCTCCTGAAATCAAAATCAAAACTAAAACGAAAATTATCCCAAACAAAGATTATATGATAAAGAGAGATTTAATTTTTTTCTAACAGTAAAGTCCCATTTTTCAGGAGGGTCCTGAACATAAAATAAATTCTCATTTTCCAGGAGGGTCCTAAACATAAAGTAAAATCCCATTTTCCAGGAGGATCCTGAAGATAAAGTAAAATCTCATTTTTCAGGAGGGTTCTGAATAGAAAGTAAATTTCCATTTTTCAGGAAGGTCCTGAACAGAAAGTAAAATTTCATTTTTCAGGAGGGTCCTGAACAGAAAGTGAAATCTCATTTTATAGGAGGGTCCTGAGCAGAAAGTGAAATCCCATTTTTCAGGAGGGTCCTGAGCAGAGAGTAAAATCCCATTTTCCAGGAGGGTCCTGAGAAGAAAGTAAAATCTCATTTTCCAGGTGGGTCCTGACCAGAAAGTAAAATCCCATTTTCCAGGAGGGTCCTAAACAGAAAGTAAATTCCCATTTTCTAGGAGAGTGCTGAATAGAAAATAAAGTCCCATTTTTCAGAAGGGTCCTGAACAGAAAGTAAGATCCATTTTTCAGGAGGGTCCTTAACAGAAAGTTAAGTCTCATTTTTTAGGAGGGTCCTGAACAGAAAGTAAAGACTCATTTTTCAGGAGGGTCCTGAACAGGAAGTAAAGTCCCATTTTTCAGGAGGGTCCTAAACATAAAGTAAGATCCATTTTTCAGAAGGGTCCAGAACAGAAAGTAAAGTCTCATTTTTCATGAGGGTCCTAACAGAAAGTAAAGACCCATTTTTCAAGAGGGTCCTGAACAGGAAGTAAAGTCCCATTTTTCAGGAGGGTCCTGAACAGAAAGTAAAATCCCATTTTCCAGGAGGGTCCTGAACAGAAAGTAAAATCCCATTTTTCAGGAGGGTCCTAAACATAAAGTAAAATCCCATTTTTCAGGAGGGTCCTGAACATAAAGTAAATTCCCATTTTTCAGGAGGGTGCTGAATAAAAAATAAAGTCCAATTTCTCAGGAGGGTCCTAAACAGAAAGTAAAATCCATTTTTCTGGAGGGTCCTGAACTGAAAGTAAAGTCCCATTTTTTAGGAGGGTCCTGAATAGAAAGTAAAGACCCATTTTTGAGGAGGGTCCTGAACAGTAAGTAAAGTCCCATTTTCAGGAGGGTCTTGAATAGAAAGTAAGATCCATTTTTAGGAGGGTCCTGAACAGAAAGTAAAGTCCTATTTTTCAGGAGGAACTTGAACAGGAAGTAAAGTCTCCTTTTCCAGGAGGGTCCTGAACAGAAAGTAAAGTCCCATTTTTCAGGAGGGTCCTGAACAAAAAGTATAATCCCATTTTCCAGGAGGGTCCTGAACAGAAAGTAAAGTCCCATTTTCCAGGAGGGTCCTGAACAGAAAGTAAATTCTCATTTTTCAGAAGTATCCTGAACATAAAGTAAAATCCCATTTTTCAGGAGGGTCCTGAACAGAAAGTAAAATCCCATTTTCCATGAGGGTCCTGAACAGAAAGTAAAATCCATGGATGTGCATTTCCAATGGTTGCTGAATTAAGTGAAACAGATTTTCCCCTGTTTCAACAAAGAAAATTTATCAGTTAAAAACTTAGTGGTGGTTTACAGCACTTATCTTTCCTGACACCTGCTCCAGTGCTCATTCCCTTCATTTTGTTTAAGATTGTTGGCACTTGCCCCTGCTTTATCGCGTCATTGACTCAAACTCAGATTATTAAGAATGACTCTGAAATAAGCACAGCTTCTCTGCTTTGCCATGCTTCATGAATAAACCCTTTAAACCTTGGTATTTTCATGAGTTCTCAGACTTGTCTGTTGATAAAACTTTCTGCATGCCCTTTTTTTTGCGAACAATCATGTCTCTTTCATGTGCTAGCTTTTTTCTTGCTTTGTGCAATTAAAGAAGCTAGTAGCCAGTTTTGAAATATTTTCTCACTTGTTTTGACACGGACTTGACTCAAAGACAAGAGAAAAATGACAACAATTTTTTATTTATTTGGATAACTGACTCAAGAAAAATAAAAATATAACTATAGAGAAGAAAGAAATGACGGTGAATGTCCCCATTGAAAAAGATGAAAGAAAAGTTTATTTGGAAATGACAGTCAACTCTAATGATTATGACATACATATAGGATTAAACTACCTAATCTTTTCATCCAAAACTCTCACAAATTGTTGTTGAGAGGCCAATTGCATTTAAGACCTCATTCGGCTAGTGGCGCCTTGAAGGGTTTTCGCCAACAAGCCTCTCTCATTTTCTCTTCTCAACTTACCATTATTTTATGGTGTCCATGAGGGCTTTTCACCCATAAGACTCTCTTATTTTTATTTCTCTCAACTCACAGTCGTCTTACAGTGCCCGTGAAGGTTTTCACCGATAAGACTCTCATTTTTATTTCTCTCTTGATTCCTTATGCTGAGGAAGACAAGTAGTTCCCAAAATGCATCATCATATCCATTTCATGCTTAACCTTAACATTCTCAAAGATTGATCTGAAGGTCTTTCTTTGGTTGTAACTTGGCTTTTGGATAAAGTTAGAAAGAAAGGATGATATGAGTCCCAAACGACACTTGAAGTGGGGTAGGACTTACAACTTTTGGAATCGACTCAAACAATGAGGATTAACTTATTCCCCAGTTTCTTTTGACTGGGTGACTCTAAATTATTTATTTGGTTGGACCGAGCCTGGAGTAGGGCATCCTACATATCTCACCCTCGAGAGAGGAGAATCAGGTCACGCATAGTTCTGGCAGCTTGCTTTGCTTGATTCTAATTTTTTTTCTTCTATGTTTCTTTTATTGACATTCTTTTCTCTTTGGATTTTTCTGGCTCTATTTGTCTTGACACTTTTTTTTGGACATATTTTCTTTTTCTTCTCTTTTTTCGTTAAACTTTTTCTAACTCTATTATTTTGCTCGACACTTTTCTTTTGAGCTTTGTTGACTCTATCTTGATTCCAAAAGAGGGGTATGAAAGAAATAGGACTAAAGCTCAAATAGGGTAAACAAAGGATGACACGATGTTTGGATAGCAGAATAAAATGCCTTCGTCATATCAATCCTTGAAAATGCAAGTATATATCATGCAATATGAAAGTGAGAGATGAAGATCATTTGTGATATTTTTTAAGCAATAACTTTAACTGAGTCTATGCATCACTACTCTTTCACTTTGTTCAACATATCACTCCACTTTTGTTGTACATTCCTCATATCAAATGACTCATGCTTTCGTGGAATTGATTTTTCTGTCCCTTGGGATCACACATCCGCTATTTGACCTAATCGAGCAATGTTTTTCAATTGATGACCAAGTTATTCTTGTGATTCTCAAAATAATTGCCTTAATTTTCAAAGAAGGCTTGAACTTGTCACCAAATGTCTCAGCACTCTACCTATTTTCTCAAATGCTCTCTTTTTCTAAATTTAACCCTCTGATTCAATGTTCATGCTTAAATTGAATTTTATGATCTGGATGAAAATTCCGATAGCATGTCATATCACTAGAATTAACCTAAAATGTACTGTGTAAAGAAAATGAACAAACAACACATATTTAAAACACAAAAGAAAAAGCGACACTTCATTTAATTAAAATAAAAGACAGAAGGGTTTGAACATAACGAAAAATGGACAAAACAAGATAAATCCCAAACTACAACCCTGAAATAATTCGGATAACAGAAAATAAAACAAAACAAACTACTAGACCTCTTCCTAATAGGGAGAGGGGTGACTTCTCAATTGCTCAGCCTGACATCTTAGCCACTGGTTTGCATATCAGCATGACTAGAGTTTTTCTCACTGTCAATGTTCTGCACCATAATCAATTTGTCTTGAATCATCTTTTCAATTTCTCTTTTCAAAGCACGACAATCTTCAATACTGTGACCCTCGCTTTGCCAATCTCTGAAATAAATTGCATACGACTCTCCAATTGGTGTGAAACTATCCCTCAATTTCTGCCTTATTTCATTGTTTAACTTAGATCGAACATCGGGCCTAGAAGGGCTTTGGTATGTTTGTAGAATTGGAGGATGACTTTGAAGATTTGGTGCGTGCCATTGTGGGTAAGGAGGGGGTTGAACATATGGTTGTACACAATATCCTAGATATGGAGATGGGGAAATAGAGTATAATGAATTTTGGGAGTGATTATGGAGAGCTTTGGTATGAACTTGGGCTTGAGACTGACGGCAATGACGACGTCGTCTTCTTGGATGTGCCCGTTCTCCAACTACAATAGCAGTGTCATCTTTCTCTTTCTTCTTCCCTCGGGGTTCCCTTAATTGATTGCAATATTGTCCCAAATGTTTCACGGATTTCTCATGCCCATCTTGCTCCTCATATTTCGACATCTTAAAGATTGGAGGAAGGTTAGCACTTAAAGGCATACCCCAGTCTTTGTATGAAACATCTTCTTTACCTGCAGGTCCTAGAGAATTTTTCATAGCATTTTCTGCACACTTCATTTTTCCAACCATTTTCTCCGACGCTTCTCGCCCAATGGACTTCTTGTTAAGAAATTTTGGTGGTCCAGTTAACTTAAAAGCAGGCTCAAGAGTATAACAATGATCACCAAGAGTATTGAATATAGGTTCACTAGAAGCATAGGTACGCACAACCGTTGGGCGAGCCAGTATGGAAGTCCCAGTAGAGGATTGAGAAACAAGATCACAGACGACATGTGGTGTTGTGAATGTAGCAGGCTTATGCTGAGGAGCTAGAGGAAAAGTGGTGGAAGTATTGAGATTCTTTTGGCTTGGAATGAATTCTGAGTCATGTTGTGGTGCATCAACAATAGTAGAAAACTGACTTTGAGATTTTGGTGGAAAACTCGAGGTAGTTGTAGGATCAATAAAGAGAAATGGAGGAGGAGGCAACCCACTGGCCCAAGCTCGATGCATTTCATTCATTTGTTGTCTTAGTATCCTAATCTCTTGCTTTAAACTCTCATTTTCCTGATTCTTTGTTTGATCCATGATATCACTCTCTATATCTTTTTTGGACATAACTAACCCTTTGGATTTGGTGTGATGTGAAGGACCAGCTAGAATGCCACAAACCGGCCACCTTAAACTGACTCAACAAAAAACAACAAATGTGTTAGAGTTCAACACTTTTTCAAAACCTCTTTTTCCTTCTTCTTTTTTTTTAAAAGATCACCGAACCCAAGATGGGCACCTACGTATCTCACTCCCGAGAGAGGAGAATCAGGTGTGCGTAGTTCGTGAATTCTTGCCAAAATGGCCAATTAAACTCTTTTCCCTTTCTTTTTCTTTTTCTTGAAACTTTAAAAAGAAAAGAAAATAACAAATTGTCAAAATATTTGACGAAAATCTTTTTTTTGAATTTTTCAGTTTTAAATCCCTATACAAAATGAACCTATAATTACCAAAGAAAATCTTTTTGGGTTTTAGATTTTGAATTTCATACGAGAATGAAACTTGAACCTATTAAGGGATAAGAAAAGTTGTCATTTTCTTTTAAAGATGTACATGAAACACCTACTCTAAATGAAGAGTGAATAAAATCTTTTTGGATTTTTCAAATAAGATCTCCGAACCAACAATAGGCTACCTACGTATCTCACTCCCTAGAGAGGAGAATCAGGGGTGCGTAGTTCGTCTAGATTGGACAGTTAATAATTAAATAACAAACTAGACCCTGACTAGAGAGATACAACCAAACACATATGAATAAAATCTTTTTTGAGGTTTTCACTTTGACACTCCCCATAAAACTGACACCAACAACTATGAAAGAAAAATCTTTTTGGTATTTTCATGAAATGTACAAAACTCCTACAATTTTTGCATTTTTCTTTTATAAAAACTCCTATGAATGAAAAATCTTTTTTGAAGTTTTCGAATTGTGAATACTTGCTAAAGGAAATAAAAGAAAAATCTTTTTGATATTTTTGATTTTTGACAAATGAGTGCAAAAGGTAAAAATCTTTTTGAATTTTTGGATTGTGAAGAACAAAAGCCATAAAAAAACTCTAGAAAAAAAACCACGAAACTCTCTTTCGATTCGCCTTTTCTCTTTTTCTTTTTTTTTTCAATTTTCCATTGCCTACACACTTTACTTCTAACACATACTTTCCCCGAATCAGTTCATCAAATGACCACGTTACCCTCAAAGATGCAATATTTAGCATATAGGGATGTTGTAGAGGTAAGTCTCCTACAAAGGACCAAAGGGGCCCCGCTAGGAAGTTCTCAATATGATGCACATAAGTATGACCTAAAGGATGACCTACATTGAGGTTCACTAACAAGGCTGTTCGAGGGAGCGTATGGTCGATAGTGGCTGATTTGGCTGTCCACCTACTCCATACCAGCCGATGGCTCCCCCTCCTAAAATAAGGGTGACTCAACTATAGGTCGTGTACACAGCGTGTACTACAGAACTTGTTGCAGAAAGAATTGACTCGGGTTATGCACATGATGTCAGTTATAAAGCGGCAACAAATAAGAGAAAAACTGTAAACAAAGAGCACGTAGGCACTCAACAATGATAAAATGAACAACAAACGATAACACAAACAATGTTTACACACCCATAATGTTAAACTAAGACGATACAACTCCAAAAAATAAGCTCGAATTCTGGAAAAGTCCCCAGCATAGTCACCAGAGCTGTCACACCCCTTTTTAACTCCAAAAGATTCATTTTAAGGTTCGAAAGGTTTTTTTATTAGTAAAGTGACAAAAGATTGATTTGTTTCGAAAAGGACTTTTTATATTCAAAACTCAGAGTTGCCACTTGACATAAATCCGGTGTGCCAAGTCACTGTTGGAGAATCATTTTCAAAATGATTTGACTTTTTAAACTGATCCGCGAATAGAGATTTTGGCTAAGGAATTTTGTTGACCGAGGGGAAGGTGTTAGGCACCCCTCAGTCCCGTGGTTCGACCACGGTCGCTTGGTAGAGCGTATCGGCTAATTTGATACTAAGGATGCATAAACCACATAAACAAACAACAACCAAACAAACAAATACAAACAAATACAAACAAAAAAACAAATTCCGAAAATGTAATGTTCAGTCCAATTATACAGTCCTAAAATAGAAAAATGCGGAAATGTAAATCCTATTCTAAACCAATTCTAGACTAATGCTCCACCCTACGCCTCGGACCTTCATCACGAACATCCTCCAAGTACAAGATACTTCAGGGCATTTTTCAGAGAATAAATACAATGTTTCTCGGGACATTCTCCGGCTAAATGAATACATTTGAATTAAATACGATAAACTAGAAAGAAACATTCACACGCACATTCCACATTCAACAAAACACACAAGTTCTAAGTTTGCTTATCCAACCTACGTTTGCCTATCAATTGTCGGCCTAAACATCGAGTTTTCCACTTGATATTTATTTCGAACGAAACAAAACAACAATAAATCAAAGGTAATCCAAATTCATCTTATCAACCTTGCAATTCCCATCCCTAATTTCATACTCAATCACGCGATTAATTCATTCTTCAATTAACAATTCAATTTTCTTTAACGTCCAAAATCGATATCAACATACACACAATAAAAATTCAAGCATACCAAACACACCAATTATTCATAATTACGTAAGATTAGAGGGAGAAAAGATAGAATTGGACCTTCAGAGCTTTCAATTGACTTGATAAGAGAAACAAGAACCATTCCGAGAACCTCAAAGAATACCATGAAATCTAAACTCCCAAAATCAGTTGAGAATAACAGCCTAGAACCGCGATAACCCAAGTTCCAATTCAAACAAACAGATTTATGAACGGAATCGATGAACAACTGAGACCGAACACCGAAGTATAATCCGAACAACACAAAAATACGCAAGGAGAAATGAGTCCCAAAAATCAAGATTTCAAAAAATACCAATAAAAACCAACAAAATCGGAGTTCCGGCGAAATCCAACATTGACAGAAGACGACGACGAGGGGGGGCCGGATTCCGACGGATTCTCGTCTAGAAATCAAAAGAAAAAATGGGGTTTGGAGAATTTTAAGAGCTGAACAGGTTAAAACTGACAAAACGAAGGTGATTCCGGCAAAGAACAGATCGAACACGACGGACTGCAGACGATTTCGGAGAAACAGTCACCGGAACGATAATCGGAAGCAAGAAATTCGTTCTCTCCCACAATTCTCACGCCATTTTTACTTCTTTTCTCGTTGTTTTTCACTGTATCCGTGGTGTGTGCGTGTTTCTCCGAGTGTAGTGTGTGTTCCTATATCATGAGGTTAGTGGAGAAAAAAAATGTTGTGAGAGTGTATTGTGTTCTCTGTGTATTGTTGAGAGAATCCAATGTACTGATGTATTATTCCCTCTATGAATTTGAAAAAATGGACTCTATTAAGTGGGCCCCTCCCTTTTTGTCCTTTTCTTAAGGTTCCCTTTCTATGTGCAATGTATATAATTCTCCCAATGCCAAAAGGTATCCAATTCTGTTATGGTATCCAAAAATGTGTAAAGGCATAGGGGCGTTGGGTAGGGTAGTGGTGAGGTGGGGTAGGGGTGGTTAGGATGGGATAGAATTTTTTAGGATAAGGGAATCTTAGGGATTAGGGATTTAATTGAAATTTGTTATTTTTGTATTTTTGTGGGGAATATTAGACTGGTGAGGGTTCATGGTAAGGTGAGCTAAAAATGGATAAAATTGGACTTCGGGAGGGACAAAATTAGGTGTCTACAACAGTCACTCATGTTATCAAAATTTCCAGTTATCAGAACTCATATTACCAGTATTCATATTCATGACTGTCAGATACGGTCAAGCATATCAATTCTTCATATTCATGGTTGTCAGATACAGTCAATCAGACTTATTCTTTATAATTAGATTGCTAGATACAGTCAATCAGGCCAGTTCTTCATAATCAGAACTGTCAAAAATAGTTATTCATGTATCAGTAGTATAGTTTAAATCCTTCAGTATTCAGCAATACAGTATCAGTTCCTTACTTATTAGTGATTCACATATCAATATCAATAAACTCAGTCATTCGGTATCTCAGTACCAGTAAACTCATGTTGTCAGTATTCAGGCTCAGTAGTCAGTATCGCCATGAGTTCAGTAGAAGTTACTTATGTATGTATGTATTCTCACGCTCATATCAGTTAGCATTGTTCATGAATGTAAACCCTTTACATTTAGCCTACCTCACTTGCATACTCAGTACATTCCAACGTACTGATGCATTTGCGCTATGGTGCTTTCTCTTATGTTACACCATAGGTTCAGAGGCACGAGTTCCAGATCAGTCGTAGATTTCAGTCTCAGCATGTCAGAGTTAGAAGTGAGTTCTCATCTTTCGAGGATGTGATGATCACATTACTGTTTCAGTTTTCAATTTATTTAAGTAGTTGGAGTTAGTTGGGGATATGTCCTATCAACTCCTTATTCAGACAGTTAGAGGCTTTCTAGACTATAGCATGTCAGACAGTTATTTTAGATTTGTTTTGGTATTGTTATACCGTTTCCAGCTATTGTTCTTATAGATGTTTATTCAATTGAACCTTACGGCCTTTAGTACATGTTTTCCACATTTTTATGGTATATTATGCAGCATACAGGTACAGATATCAGCCATGGATTAGCTTGTGTTCCTTCGGGATCATGAGCACCATGTAGCATTCCGGTTCAGAAAATCAGGGTGTTACATAGGGCTATCGGAGTCGCTCTCAAAACCTCCTGGCAATGTGATACCAGCGGCAAAAGTGATTGTCATTATCAAAATGGCCACGATAATATAGAATTGAGCTGACTTCATAATACTTTCGATTACTGTTTGATCTGCCTTTTTAGCTTTATCGTGATCATCTTCCCTCAGTCGCATTTTAACCACTGTTCCCATTTCATCATTCAGTTGCATTTTGACTCCTGTTCCCATTTCAGCATTCAGATTGGGCACGTACTCGTACTTCAGCTTTACCTTAAAGTCACGTTTTCCAAATCGGCCAATGCTACACAAATCCTCCACCAATTTCTCCTATTTTCATCAATAGTACAGTTTATATTGAGTCAGTCGAAAAATTTAACTGAGAACTAATTTGTTCATAGCTTAGGAGACAATCATATCATCTAAAATAAATTACAATTTTAGTTGATGTTTAAACACCACATCAAGAATGAACAAAATCTGAAGATTTGTGAGTGCACGCAAATCGTTCTTTCACTTGACATAATCCTTGGACTAGTATATCAATATTTCACCAGCATATACTCAAGTCCAACCAGTATTTGAAAAACAAATGTGCGGCCGCTTACCTTCTATGTTGTCGCTGTGCATGACAATGCTATATCAAGTGGAGTCTGGTTTTCTTTTTTAAATGACATCTTCTTTACTCTAGGATGGTTTATTAATTCAGGAACATGGTTACCAGAGGCAGCAAGCAAATGGAGAGGAGTGTTTCCGTCACAATCTAGCTCATCAACAAGGCTATCGCACTTATCAGAGTCTAATAAGAAGCAGACTACCTCATCTTGATTTTTCAATACGGCAACATGAAGAGCATTTTGATTGTTGTTGTTAAGCGTATCCCAACAATTAGGGCAGTGATATAATAGCTTATTTATCAGGTTTACTTCACCTTCACTGGCTGCAATGTGAATTGCTGTCGTCCAGTCATTTTCACTGCCTGCCGGAAGGTACACTAAGGATTTTTTCCACTGCAGCATATCAGATACTATGTCCTCTAATCCTAATTTAAAAGCATAATGCAGTGAATTCCAACCCCATAAGTCAGGTTCCTCGCATGAAGGCTTATTCCAACGCCATAGTGATCTAATGCAATCTGGATGCGTCAACATGATAAATGCATAAATAAGGGGTTAGATCTTCTCGCAAATATAGTTGCACAACAGACATTACGAAATCATTAACAGATATTGCAGATAAATGTTTTTTAGAGCGGTCGCATAACTAGTGATGTGAATGCTACATAATTTTTATTTCACGCATTTATCCCATTTTAAATGGTAATTCTTGATGCCTAGAAGTTTCTGCATTTGAATTTTGAAGGAATAAGTCAAAATATCAGATGCAGCTCCTCTCTAGAGAGCCTTTCGTCCAGTTTCTCGAGTACCATTTGAATCTAATGGAAAAATTAGTTATCTCACAATCAACAATCCCCTCTTCCCCTCCTCCCTCCGAGTGAAACAACTTCCATTACCACTAAAATGGATATCAAATTTAGGATGCTGAAAAAACCAGCTCATTGGAAAAGACAAGTGTTGTCACCTGTCTCGCTGTTAGAAAATCCACAGACGCAACAACATACCCAATGTATTCCCACATAGTGGGGTATGGGGAGGGTAAAATGTACGCAGTCCATACCACTACCTTTGAAGAAGTAGAGAGGCTGTTTAGAAAATATTTTTACTCAAAGAATATAATGTTGCACAGAGATATTGAAATGACATGGCTCAACCCACCCCTCCTCTAAGTCTTCTTCTCTTCCCTCCTATTTTTTCTTACGGCAGAATCGCTATTCAGGCGGGATGAAAACTGCTGGACATAAAATAACCACATCAAAATTGATTTTGGTTGGCAAGTTTAGAAAGTCACAAGAGCAGGCCAAAACTTCTTTGTTCACATCGTTCTCTACACCTTTGATACAAGATTCAGTGTGTATCAAGAGATTCAAGCTAATACACAAACAACATCACTAGAGAATCAAAGGCCCCACTCAACTTCTCTAGGTTTTTATGGCAACAACAACAATATTCAACAAGATAGATAAATAACACAAGATTGCAATAACCATAGTGAATTGAAAGAGCCTCACATGGGCCCACTATATCAACACACAAACAACAAGATTACAAAATGATGGATAGTAATTTGACACAAAATATCCTAGAATCTAAGAACCTTAACATGAAGATTAGGACCCTAAGACTAAAAGATATTTACACCAAATTCTTACTTGAATCAAGAGAAAATCATGAACCTCAAGACCCCAAGTTTCTAGCCAAAGAACAACAAAAGTGTTACTACACTTTGTTGTCTAGTTTTGGGTTCACTCTCAAGAACAAGAAACAGAAGTTCTCAAAATATTACAAGACTTGTGTAGTGAAATATCAATAATGAACTAAGTCCAAGAAATAGACCTATTATTTTTTATATATAGTACTCCACAAAATGAAAGGAAATTGACCATTCTAGCCTTGGTATTGGGTGGCTATGGAGTGTAATAAAAAAAAGTGTTACTACACTTTTTTTTGGAGTGTAATAAACTTACACTTCAAAGACCCTTTTCGCACTTCAAAACATGGAATCCCTTAGATGAATTAATTACGCACTCACACTGCCATTTGCATGAACATGGCTTGGATTTTTTGTAACTCTCGAGCTTAGCTACGTGTGAATGGTCTTGAGCTAGTTGCACTTGTATCATCCTCTCCATCTTGAAGGGAATTTGTCCTAAAATTCGGTGGATGTTCATTCTCAACCATGGCAATAGGAGAGAGGTCACATATGTTGAAGGTGTTGTGCACTTGATATTCCGGAGGAAGATCAATTTTGTAGGCATTATCATTGATTCTTTCAAGTACTTGAAAGGGACCATCACCCCTCGGTATCAACTTAGTTTTCCTTTGTGAAGGAAACCAGTATTTAATAAGGTGCACCCAAACCCAATCACCCGGTTCAAGAATAATCTTTTTTCTCCCCTTGTTTGCTCTCTTAGCAATCGCTTGATTATTCTTCTCAAGTAATTTCTTCATGGCTTCTGCCTTCTTTCTTCCATCTAAGCTACTCATAAGATCACTTGGAAAAGGAGTTAAATCCAAAGGGGTGAGGGGGTTGATGCAGTATACACACACAAAGGGAGACATTCCCGTACTTGAGTGTATATCCCAATAGTATGAAAATTCCACCAAAGGTAGGTGGTCCTCCCATGAAGTCATTTGGCCTTTAACCATTGATCGTAACATAGAACCCAAAGTACTATTTACAACCTTGGTTTGTCCATCGGTTTGTGGGTGGCAAGATGTAGAGAATAGTAATCCAGTGCCAAGCCTACCCCACATTGACTTCCAAAACTGACTAAGGAACTTAGACTCCATATCACTTACAATGGTCCTCGGAACGCCATGCAATTTGGCAACATTTTCAACAAATAAAGAAGCCACACTTGATGCATCTTCACTTTTTGAACAAGGAATGAAGTGTACCATCTTAGAAAACCAATCAACCACAACAAAATGTTATCCCTACCTCGTCTAGTCCTCAGTAATACTAACACAAAATCCATAGATATATCAAGCCAAGGACATAAAGGAATGGGAAGAGGGGTATACAACCCGTGAGGGAGGAGCTGAGACTTGGCTCCCTTGCAATCTACACATTGGCCGCAAATCCTAGCCACATCATTGTGCATTCTAGGCCAATAGAATTTCCCCTCCAATATCCCGAGGGTCTTGTTAATCCCAAAATGACCCATTAGACTGTCATCGTCTGCTTCCCTCATAAATAACTCTCTCCAAGAGCTAGAAGGTACACACAATCGTCTACCTTTACACAAGTAACCATAAACTTGGCATAGGAATTTGAACCCCTATTCGAAACCCACTTGTCCCTACCCAATTCTTTGCATTCCCTAAAGATAGGAGAAAAGTTAGAGTACTCGAGATACAATTCCTTTAGGCTCTCAAAACCCATTAACTTTGAAGACAAAGTGGACACAATTACATGTTTTCTAGACAAGGCATCAGCAACCACATTCTCCTTACCCTTCTTGTATTGAATAACATAAGGGAAGGTTTCTAGAAACTCAATCCATTTGGCATGCCGTCGGTTAAGTTTGTCTTGTGCCTGTAGATGCTTCAAGGATTCATGATCCGTTCGGATCATGAATTCTTTGGGCCACAAACAATGTTTCCAAGTGGCCAAGGCTCTAATCAAGGCATAAAACTCTAAATCATACGTAGAGTAGTTTAGAGTTGCTCCTTTGAGCTTTTCGCTAAAGTAAGCAATAGTCTTCAATTCTTGCATTAAAAATGCTCCTATGCTGACTTTGCTAGCATAACATTCGAACTCAAAAGTCTTGTCAAAATTCGGCAATTGTAGCAAAGGGGCCGAGATGAGCATAGATTTCAAGTCTTTGAAGGCCTTATCTTGTTCATCTCCCCACTTGAAAGGCCGATCCTTTTTAATCACTTCGGTCAAGGGGGCGGCAATGGTGCTAAATCCTTTGACAAAACATCTATAAAAACTAGTCAACCCGTGGAAGCTTCTCACTTCTCCTATGGTTTTGGGATTTGGCTAATTTTTAATAGCGTCAATCTTAGATTCATCCACTTCGACCCCTCTTGAGATCACCACAAACCCAAGAAATACAACCTCATGGACACCAAATGAACACTTTTCTAGATTAGCATATAACTTCTCTTTTTGGAGGAAATCAAACACACATTGCAAATGCTTTACATGCTCATCTAAGGACTTACTATACACCAACACATCATCAAAGTAAACAACAACAAACTTCCCAATAAATGGATTCATCACATGATTCATTAGCCTCATGAAAATACTTGGAGCATTTGTTAGGCCAAAGGGCATAACCATCCATTCATAGAGACCAAATTTGGTCTTGAAGGCGATTTTCCATTCATCACTCGGTTGCATACGGATTTGGTGATAGAAACTCCTCAAATCAATTTTAGAAAACAAACATGAACCACTCAATTCATCAAGCATATCATCTAGACTAGGAATAGGGTTATGATATTTTACCGTTATCTTGTTGATAGCTCGGCAATCAACGCACATACGCCAAGTCCCGTCTTTCTTGGGAACTAGTAGCACCGAAACCGCACAATGGATCATACTCTCCTTGATGTACCCTTTGTTAAGAAGTTCCTCAAATTGGCATTGCAATTCCTTGGTATCCGTCGGGTTACTCCTATAAGCCGGTTTGTTGGGCAATTGTGAGAACGGCACAAAATTAATTTGGTTCTCAATTCCCCGAATTGGAGGCAATCCTTTCAGCAATTCCATTGGGAATACATTCTCGTAATCCTATAAAACATGATAAATAGGAGGAGAAATAGAAATTTTAGCGGGGTTAGTATTAAACAATGAGCCAAAAGGAGCATCGGAGTGTCCTCGTCATGATCCACAAATAGTTCCTTCCTCCTAGACATCATCACCATGCTCCCATGCCCCTTAGAATTTAGGGACCCCTCGGCTTCCCCTACTCCCTCACTCTCGGATTCCCCTATTTTCCCCTCACTCTCAGCCTTTTTTCCTATTTCCCTCAATTGCCGCATCTTTTGGTGTAATTCATTCACTTGGGAAGGCAATAATGGATAAAGAGTGACCTTTCGGCCATCCATATCAAGTGTATATTGATTGTACCTTCCATCATGTTTGGTCGACCTATCGTATTGCCAAGGCCTTCCTAACAACAAGTGACAATCTTGCATTAGTATCACGTCACAAAGTACCTCGTCATGGTAGTTGGCTACCTTAAAACGTTTCACGCATTGCCTTGTGAACTTTAACTCACCGCATTCATTCAACCATTACAACTTGTAAGGACTAGTGTGAGGTATATTTGGCAATTTTAAGAAGTTCACCATTGCATAACCACATTTGCACAACTTCCACTATCTATCACCATAGTGCACACACTTCCCTTCACAAGACATTTAGTATGGAATAGATTCTCCCATTGGCTAGGATCATCTATCACCTTACTAATCATGGAATGCCTCACTATAAAGTTTGGAACCACACACTCCCCTTCTTGTGGATAAGCATCCTCACAATCATCATCATTATCATGTGGCTCATTTTCAGGTTCCTCTCCATCTTGAGGCTCGGCCTCATTCTCTTCTTTTTCAAGACCTACTTCCTCGCCAAGGTAATACAATCTCCGTTCCCTTAGTATCACATTGCATCGGTTTGGACATTCATTGGATTTATGTCCCCAACCTTGGCACTTGAAACATTGGAACCCTTAGGATTAGCATACTTCTCAGCCTCTTGCCTTGGTGGATATTTTTGTATTTCTTTGGCCTCGGGTTGCCTTGTAGTGGTGGGTTGGTCTTTGTTTTTGTTCCAACCCATGGTGGAGGAAGCAACCTCCTTACCCCCCGGCCAACCCGAGGGTGCTTGACCCTTGGCTTTGTAACTTGTTATTTCCTTAAGTTCTCTTTCAATTTCAATGGCCACTTGAAAGATGCCTTCAACGGTATCAAACTTATGGAGAGTCAAGTGAGTAGCAATCTCCTTGTTAAACCCACACTTGAACCGAATGATGTCATGGCCAATTTGTTCTCCCCAATGGTCAAGCTTCAACATGAGTTGTTGAAACTCATCATAGTATGCCATAACACTTCGATTCCCTTGCCGCAAGTTGTACAACCTTGCAAGAAACTCATGACAATAACTTTTGGGAAGGTACCGTTGCCTCATTAGATACCTTAACCGAAACCATAGTGGTGGTTGTCCATCTATCAACTCATTGCCAAACCGCTTGATGTACTCTCACCAAGTGTTGTCATAACCTTCAAAGTGGGCTATGGCATAACAACTCTTCTTCTCCTCCGAAATGTCATTCACTTGGATTACCTTGTTACACGCCTATTCCCAAGAGAGATACACCTCAGGGTCACTTTCACCATTAAAGATAGGTAGGCTCAATTTGATGGTATTGATGCCTACGTCTCTCTCTAGGTGTCGGATTCCCCTTTCTCTATACCCTCGGTATCTTCTTGGATCCACACGACCCTCTCTCATCTCATCCTACCTCATGTAGGCATCGTCAAAGTCTCCATACCCTTCATAATCCTCTTTACCATATTCCTCAAGGTGGACAGGATGGTTTTGGACATTTGGAACTTGATTCGGAGGAATTAGATTTTGTGGAGGTGGTGCTCTTTGATTTAGTGGAGCTTGGAAGGGGGGTTCGGATTTTGTGGAGGCATTTGACATCCGAGTACCTCTTGCGGAAATTGAGGAGTTTAGGAATGGGTTGGTCTATTGGAGTCTCGATTTAGAGGGTTATGAGTGGTTTGGCTTGCGGCATTTAGTGGAGCTAGAGAAGGATTTGGCAATTGTGGCCATGTTTTGGGAGTAACTGTGGCGGAGGAATTTCTATCATGTCCACTTGATGAAACATATCGAGGAGTAGAAGGAAGAGAGGTCCTTTGACTCTCCACTTGTTCTAACCTCCCACTGATAGTCGTCACTTTTCCCCTTATGGCTCCCACTTCTGTATTCAATCTTTCAAGAGCTCGGGTCATAGCCTCAAGAGTGACCCTCATATTCTTCATTTCATTAGAATCCACAGTTTGAGATGTGGTTTCCTCCATTATCAAGGTATCACCTACACAAACAACAAACAAGTTAGTTTAAAATCCCTCTCCTCACTCAGACTCTCTTGGTTCACTCACACACAAGTTCCACAAGTGTTTTAGATTGGCTAGGAACCCGTGAATCCATAAGGTATGAGTATGCTCTTTCTCGGAATGGATTCTTGTTTGAAACTCAAAGAATTCTCATCGGACTAGAGCCAAGAGTTACAATGTATTCAAACGACAAAAGCACACAAACAAACGTTGACACGAACACAAGGCTTTAAGGGACTAATTGACAAGCTAGTAAGAATGTACTAGTTTGTCAATTAGTTCTCAAGTCAATTAGAGGAAACTAGGAATCAATAATTAGAAACTAGAACATCCAAATTTGAGCTTAATTATCAAGAGAACAGTAACTTGGGTGATGTGGCAGCATGTCATTGGCCGCGGGTCCACGTAAGTAGTTCATCAACTTGAAGTCTTAGTTCCCTTAGATCTTTTGTAATGGATGACTTGTTATTGGGATGGAAAAGATAAGGTCTTGTAACCTTTTTCAACTTTTTTTTTTCAAACTCAAAAGGTGATGTTTGACCTCACTAATCCCACAAGACAAGGTTCCTTATTTGAAGGAAAAGTGGTTGTCAAGTCTTGAAAATATGATGTTGGCATGTCTTCTCACAAACAATTTTTTTTCAATTTTGTCTTACAAACTTTTTGGATCTATTTCTCTTTATAGAAGTTAAGACATAAGATGAGGAGAATTTTAGGATGAACACAACATCAACACCTTCAAGAACATAACAACAATACACCACAATGGTCACTTCCAATGCCCAAACACAAGTCAAAACTCACGGCCACTTCAAGTTTTCACAACAACAATTCTCTTCTCAACTTTAGATTTAGACACTTTTTGTGTTGATAAGGAAGAAACAAAGAAACAAACTAAACAAGTAAAATCTTTTGTAAATGTACAACCAATTTTTGACCAAAATGTTCAAGAACACACTTTTTGGTAAGAGCTTCCCAAGATTGATTTTGTAAGAACAAAACATAGCCTTGAGCTTTGATACCAAATGATACAAGATTAAGTGTGTATCAAGAGATTCAAGCTAATACACGAACAACATCACTAGAGAATCAAAGGCCCCACTCGGCTTCTCTAGGTTTTTATGGCAACAACAACAATATTCAACAAGATAGATAAATAACACAAGATTGCAATAACTATAGTGAATCGAAAGAGCCCTACACGGCTTCACTATATCAACACACAAACAACAAGATTACAAAATGATGGATAGTAATTTGACACAAAATATCCTAGAATCTAAGAACCCTAACATGAAGATTAGGACCCTAAGACTAAAAGATATTTACACCAAATTCTTACTTGAATCAAGAGGAACTCATGAACTTCAAGACCCCAAGCTTCTAGCTAAAGAACAACAAAAGTTTTACTACACTTAAGTCCAAGAAATAGCCCTATTATTGTCTATATATAGTACTCCACAAAATGAAAGGAAAATGACCATTCTAGCCTTGGTTTTGGGTGGCCTTGGAGTGTAATAAAAAAAAGTGTTACTACACTTTTTTTTTGGAGTGAAATAAACTTACACTTCAAAGACCCTTTTCACACTTCAAAACATGGAATCCCTTAGATGAATTAATTACACACTCACACACGGCCATTTGCATGAACATGGATTGGATTTTTTGTAACTCTCAAGTTTGGCTACGTGTGAATGGTCTTGAGCTAGTTGCAGGAGAAATAGTCTTTTGGAGAGGTGAAGAGGGATTGAGGTAGTTGTCAGAGATTTAACTAGTAAGAAAATTAGTCCATTGGATTATAAGTTGATGTGGCTAATTGAGGATCCTGGTGAGACTATCGACATGATTAATCAAAACTTATGTAGATGATGTTAATTATGGGAAAGTCAACTGAGGTTAGATATTGATACTTCAAATAACAAAAATGTTCTACCTTTATGTTCCTGAATTACTGTTGCATGCAGTGGCATTCTATTAGATGGATCTACAGCATAAGTTGGTTTCTTGAAGGATTCCAAGATGTTAATCAAAGCATCATGAAAACCAGATTCAGATCCTGCAAATAGTTAGGCGGAAATTCAAATTCAGAATCTTCTTTCACCAAGAGCTTAACCACATCTAGATGTTGCGCTGTATCACCACCAGCATCTGTCATCCTCAAGAGTTTCTCCTTGATATTATGATCTTCTATACGTGAAAGTAGCACACGTACTACTTCAGTGTGCCCTTTGTTAGCTTCTATGTGAAGAGCGGTTTCATTTTTCTTGTTTTGACATCATAAAATTGCCGGAGTAATCTTAAGGACTTCTCTCACGAAATGTGAGTGGCCATAGAGGGCTGCGACATGGAGGACCGTGTTGCCCTTTGGAGTTACTTGGTAGCCATTTTCTTCATCCTTTTTCAAATGATCAGCAAGTAGAAAATTGGCATCTCCAATATTACCTCTCATCGCAGCCTTATACAAGGTTGAATCAATTCCTTTTGATTTGGTGGTTTATCCAAGATCTCCCAATGATAATCCTGTGAGTCTTTTGCTTTATTAGTGAAAAATTGATTAGATTCTTAATGAATCTCAAAGAAGAAAGGGATCTGGTGTTTGCCTTGATAACAAGAAAGGGATTTTGATGTTTTCGTATTTTCGCTTTCATGTAAAAACTGAAAGAATATAATGAACATAAACAGTTTTAAGAACCTCCTAAGACAAAAGTAATACTTGGATCTCTTAAGATTCACTTCATCTTATGATTCTTTTCTCATAAAAACAAGCAAGTAGAGTAGTCGATTACTTAAGAAACGAACAAAACATGACTACAGAACAAAGAAAATCTTTTAGCCAACTCAAATGGCGATCATTGGCTCCCATTTCCCCATGAGACTGGCGGACATTGCTCCGATTCACCTGACTCAACATATATAATAAGAATTCATATTAATTTTGAAACAAGATGTTGATGACATATCTATCACTCAAGAACATTATATAGAAAGATTGAAGAACTGCAAGCCAGTGAACATGTCAAGGTTGTAACACAGACCCGAGTCTCTATATAAGTTTCAGATCAAGGCCCATTCTTTCACCAAAGCAATGATACTTTTTATTAATGCATGATATTATCTATAGTAGCTTTCTTTCTCATTCATGGAATATGTGATTCTTTAACCAAAGCAACAGTACCTCTTATTAACGTGCAATATTATCTATAGTAGCTGGCTCTTGTAGCATCTTTATCAACTTCCAACGCCAAATTGCATGACTAACACATAAGGCAGCTGCAACATACTCGACTTTACAAGTTAAGAAAGGAACCAAAAAAGGAAAAAGAGAAAAACAAGAGAATATTTGTTGGGTTCATAGTATATGAATGAAGTGTGAATGGAAAAAATGGAGAGAAAAATGGTGGAAGAAAGGAGATACCAATTTAGAAGGTATACTCCCAAATTGGAAAGTCCACTAATTCTCCCACATTGGTGGGAGAAGGGAACTTTGTAGTGTTTATATTAATGAAAACTTACTCCACATGATAAGTGAGGCAAGAAAATAGAGATGCCTCGCATCTTCGTCGTCGTCGCTCGCTCGCTCGGCTCGGCTCGGCTCGGCTTTGGATTTGGATTTGGATTTGGCAAATGATCGATCGATGAGATCTATCTTTTTAGACAAATTTTATTTGATGATCCGAATTTACCAAATAGTAAAACGCAGCAATGTGTTTTGATTCTCCATTTATACATGCATGCAGTTTTTCGAAATAGTGCAGTGCTGAAACTGAACTGATGCATTGTTTCTGCAAACAGATGCAGTGTTTCCGTAAACAGATGCACTATTCCAATGAACAGATGCACTGTTACAATAAACAGATGCACCGTTTCAGTGAACTCATGCACTGTTTCAGCAAACTGATGCAATCTTTCGATGAAATGACACAATGTTTCACACGAACTGGTATGTACTGTTTCAGCAAAATGATGCACTGTTTTAAGTAAACAGACATGCCTTTTCAGAAAAGTCACACACCTTTAAATTTAACCAATGAAACCTTTCTAAAGAAGAATCTTTTGGCTATAAAACCTGGTTTCATCCACAGGTTTTGACACAGAAATTTTCAGATTACAAAACTCTTCTTGTCTTCAAAATACTCTTTGTGATCAATCAAACTGTTGAGTGCGTTCAAAGAATCCGACTATTTGAGGTACCGCTATAGTCGAATTGAAGGCCATTTTATCCTAGGAGGAAAAATTCCAAAACCTCGAGTACAGATAGGGGAATTATTTCCTTAAGAAAACTCCGTGAATTTGGACGACTTGGCCTTATTCATTTCTGTTTCATGTATTTTTCTGAAAAATAAAATACACCTCTTGGAAAGGTCATTTTGATCTTGTGTTGAGGGTATTTGATATACTTCATTGTGTTCTTGTTTATAAACTTGAACTAGTTGAAGTTGTTGTTCTGCTATACAGATTCTGCATACCCGAATTGTCACGACCCGAACCAGGGACTGGCCGTGACGAGCGTTTCGAACCATGTAGGCCCGAAACACCCCTATCTGTCTGGTAATCATGCACCTAATTCATATGATCAAAGTAATGCGGAAGAAACACAATAATTCGGAAACATGGTCATAAATATGAAAAGAAACAATAACGGGGAAATAGAGTTCCCCCAACATCAATCAACCTCTAAACAACTATCTGCGAAAATCTCTAACAAATGACTGAGTCAAGTAACTATATATAAACTGGGACAAGGCCCCCAGTAGACCCCAAAACTAAATATAAGATAAAAGGACTGTAGGACATAAGACCTTCCGAAACATAGAAGGCTCACCACTTGTCTCTGCAACTTTGTCTGAATGATCTACTGATTCTCTTGACCCCTAGACTGGGCCTCTGAACCTGAGAGGTTGGAGAGAGGAGGGGGTCAGCACAAAAGTACTGGCACGCAGAGATATCAAAACAAAACATAATATTTTTACAAAATATAGTTGAGAGCCATTATAAAGCAATTTCATATCAAATCATTTCAAAACACATAGGCATAATGCAATAGTTTCTCAACAACAATGAAATGCAACTGAGCTAGGTGGAATACCCTACATAATTTACACCAACTGTCAAACCTCGGTTGCCGCCGAGATTAGAGTATAAGTGAGGGAGAGACACACAAGACCACGAAGCATGGTGTCTCGACCCAATGGTAGTGCCCAAGACCACTTAGCTCGGGCTCCTACCTATAGTCCCAATTTGGGAATGACATAAAGTCAAGTACACAAGATCACTTAGCCTGGTACCAAATTCCCGTGTCGGCAAACACGGTTTCCAGTGATGAGCCCTTACACTCAAACGCCTTCTTCGGACATCCACCTATCTCATGTAAAATCAATGCATTCAAACTTCATTTAATTCAATCAGGTATCATATTCTGTAGGGTATCGTCATACCCGACTTGCAAGTCATCAATATCACATCCACATATGCATAATCATGTAAAAACCAAGGTGCTTCCTCACTTACAAGTGGTGAACAATAATTATTTCAAATTCATGCTCTCTTTTGTTGGTCACAATATGATATGGGGTATCAAGACATTATCATGGGAATTTGAAAGAAATTTATCATTCATATTTATCAAACTTCCATGGAAAATCTCAAATCACATATGCATGGTTTCAACCATTGAAGTATATAGGCAAACAATTCCCATGACATAAAGAAAAATGACTTAGAAATCATATTGAAAGCAAGTTATTAGCATTTGATTGAAAACCCCCATTTAAAAGCATACATGTTCATAAAAACTACACCCATGAGATTTTAGGATAACCCCACGTACCTCTATTTCCGAAAATACTAGATGTTTCTTGAAGCTCGCGGATTTGTGATTCCGAATATGTAATTATCTTCGAAAACCTACGGTCGAATCTTGAACTATTTGGGATTTTATTTTGAAACCCTAAGGAGTGTTCTTGAGTAATTTTGATGAATGAAGGTGTATTTTGGTGTTTGAGGGATTAAATCCCGTGTTGGTGGTATATACAGGGGTGAAGGATGACCAAAATACCCCAAAGGAGCAATTAAGGTCAAATCTGTCCCTCAGTTGATAGTTTGATAGTCTACAGTAAATCGATTATAACTTTTTACTCATATAATAAAATTGGATGAAACCAACTTAATTTGAAAGAGGACTCAAAGAGATTTCGTTTGATATATTATATCTCACACAGTTCATTATATACATGGATTTATAATTTTTTGAAGTTGACCCTGAAATGCTGAAAACTGGGCAATAGGCTATGCGTTTTGCTACTGTTTTGAAATCCAAACGCAGCCTTATGCGTTCCGAAAAATTCCAAAACTTATCCGAGATGCACTATGAGATTTCCCGATCGTAACACAACTTTAAAATCTAAAAACGGATGTCGGGAAGGTTGAAAATTTGTATCCCGAAGATTGCCAGCTAAAATGACTAAGTCTGATTTTACACTTAGAAAATTTTAAGTCATTAAGTCTAAGAGCTCAATATTAAAGACTAATCTATGCACGCCTTTTACGGGGCGTTACACGAATATATTGTGGAAATAACAATATTATCATAGGTTGCTTCTTAAGCACCAAAGTGAATGTCATTTCTCCAAAAGAAAAGATTGCAGTGTAAAGCATCATAGCTATGCGTAGGGTCGGGGGAAGAGGACCAGACCACAGGGGTCTATGCGTAAGAAAGTGTGTATAATACTACGTTAAAAAAAAAAATTCCTTGCGAAGAAGCTTGTGATTCTTTTGTCGACATAACGACAAATATTTTGATTCGATATTTTCAAAGAATCAACTAAGGAAATATCATTTTCCATATATCGAAAACAAGAACTATTCATATGTTAGTTGTAACGCCCCGCAATTCGGGCTACAATATAGACCATGATTTCAATGTGTTGTTAATCCCGAAGCCATAAAATCCTATACCAATATGGCATGTTAATTATCGTGTAGCATGTGAAATTCACTCAAGCTTGAATTTAGACCATAGAGGTCCTTCAACTCAAGGACGAGTTGAAACTATTTTGACCGACTAAGTTTTAGTGGATGTTGTAAAGTGTGTCAGCTTCCCTCGACCATAACTCTCTGTATATGTCGAGTTAGGGAACCTACTATTGTCAAATGATAGGTGTTCGAGTTAGCTTTCCAACGATACGAATTTGGCTAAAATCCGACACCCGAGAAAGAAGTTATGGCCTTTCAAAGTGATAAGCGACGCCTAACCAATCGCCCATGGCCACTGGAAAGCATAGGCAATAGCATAGGCGGCGCCTATGTGAACATAGGAGATAGCCTAGGCGGCACCTATGTGAACATAGGCCATAGCCTAGGAGGATCCTATGTAAACATAGGCGATAGCCTAGGCGGCGCCTATGTGAAGATAGGCGATGGGATGGGCGGCGCCTATGTAAGGAATTCTGGTGATTTAAACACTCCATGTTGAGGACAAAGTGTTCCTTTTCCACCCTTACTTAGCCCTAAAACACGAGATTTAGTCCCAAGGACCCCAAAATACATATTCTTTCATCAAAAGTGCTCAAGATTCTCCTTAGGGTTTCAAAATAAAAACCCAAGCTACTCAAGATTCAACCGTGGGTTTTAGAAAGTAATTGCATATTTGGAATCCTCTCAACGTAGGCTTCAAGGATCACCTAATATTCATAGTAATCGAGGTACATGGGGTTATCCAAAAATCTCATGGGTGTAGTTTTATGAACATGCATGCTTTTAAATGGGGGTTTTCAATCAAATGCTAATATCTTGCTTTCAATATGATTTCTAAGTCATTTTCTTTATGTCATGGGAATTGTTTGCCTATATACTTCAATGGTTGAAACCATGCATATGTGATTTGAGATTTTTCATGGAAGTTGATAAATATGAATGATAAATTATTTTCAAATTCCCATGATAATGTTTCGATACTCTATAATATATTGTGATCAACAAAAGAGAGCATGAATTTGAAATAAATATTGTTCACCACTTGTAAATGATGAAGCACCTTGGTTTTTACATGATTATGCATATGTGGATGTGATATTGATGACTTGCAAGTCGGGTATGACGATACCCTACAAAATATGATATGTGATTGAAAAAAAAATGAAATTTGAAAGCATTGATTTTACATGAGAAAGGTGGATGCCCGAAGAAGGCGTTTGAGACACAAGGGCTCATCGCTGGAATAACGTGTTTGCCGACACGGAATATTGGTACCAGGCTAAGCGATCTGTGTACTTGACTTCATGTCATTCCCAAATTGGGACAATAGGTAGGATTCCGAGCCAAGTGATCTTGGGCACTACCATTGGGTCGAGACACCATGCTATGTGGTCTTAAATGTCTCTCCCTCACTTATACTCTAATCTCGGCGGCAACCGAGGTTTGACAGTTGGTGTAAATTATGTAGGGTATTCGACCTAGCTCAGTTGCATTTCATTATTGTTGAGAAAAACTATTGCATTACACCCATGTGTTTTCAAATGATTTGATACGAAATTGCTTTATAATGGCTCTCAACTATTTTTTGTAAAAATATTATGTTTTGCTTTGATATATCTACGTGCCAGTACTTTTGTGCTGACCCCCTCCCCTCTCCAACCTCTCAGGTTCAGAGGCCCAGTCTAGGGGTCAAGAGAATCAGTAGATCATTCAGACAGAGTTACAGAGACAAGTGGTGAGCCTTCTATGTTTCGGAAGGTCTTATGTCCTGCAGTCCTTTTATCTTATATTAGTTTTGGGTCTACTGGGGGCCTTGTCCCAGTTTTCAGATAGTTACTTGTTTCAGTCATGTAGTAGAGATTTCACAGACGATTTTCGAGATGTTGATTGAGATTGTGGGACATTATTCCCCATTATTGTTTTCATATGATTCTTGACCATGTTTTCGTTATATTGTGTATCTTCCGAATTTCTTTTGTCATGAAATATGTGCTTGATTATCAGACAGATAGGGGTGTTTCGGGCCTCCATGGTTCGAAATGCTCGTCACGACCAGGCCCTGGTTCGGGTCGTGACATTATTTAAACCAAAATTTGGATTGTACAAATTTGGATCCATTTTCTTTTCATTTTTTCCTCTTTTTTTGGATTTTGGTATTTATAAACATTTCAAATTATGATCTTGTGTGTCCTTTATTATATTATCATTGAAATATTCCGGACAGGTGTAAAATTTCTGTCATGTGACCAGGAGGTCACGGGTTGATCAACTCTTGGAAACAGCTTCTTGTAGAAATGTAAGTTGAGGTTGCGTATAATAGATCCTTGTGCTCAGGTCCTTCCCCGACCCTGCACATAGCAGGAGTTTAGTACACCGGGCTGCCCATTTTCTTTTTTAGAAAAATTCTGGACACCACACAAACATTTGCCTTTGATAAAAAAGAAAAGCTAAGGTATTTAATTTGTTCTTTGCTTTAATCGGAAGCAAGGAATTTGTTTAACTTTTTTCACAGGGTCATCAACAACTGTTAACAGTAAAATCTGTCTACCAATGCTAGAACAGATGAGAAGAAATCACCCTAGCGTTTAGTTTCTAGTGAAAATTGAACCCAAGACTTCATAGTGCACAACAAACTTCATTGAACACTAGGCGACATCTTTGGATGCTCCTAGGTGACATCTTTGAATTAATACTATAATTGTTTCTTTCATCCAGAGAAAACAATCCTGCTCACCATGTTAGTGGTGGTGGTTTATCCAAGATCTCCCAATGATAATCCTGTGAGTCTTTTGCTTTATTAGTGAAAAATTGATTAGATTCTTAATGAATCTCAAAGAAGAAAGGGATCTGGTGTTTGCCTTGATAACAAGAAAGGGATTTTGATGTTTTCGTATTTTCGCTTTCATGTAAAAACTGAAAGAATATAATGAACATAAACAGTTTTAAGAACCTCCTAAGACAAAAGTAATACTTGGATCTCTTAAGATTCACTTCATCTTATGATTCTTTTCTCATAAAAACAAGCAAGTAGAGTAGTCGATTACTTAAGAAACGAACAAAACATGACTACAGAACAAAGAAAATCTTTTAGCCAACTCAAATGGCGATCATTGGCTCCCATTTCCCCATGAGACTGGCGGACATTGCTCCGATTCACCTGACTCAACATATATAATAAGAATTCATATTAATTTTGAAACAAGATGTTGATGACATATCTATCACTCAAGAACATTATATAGAAAGATTGAAGAACTGCAAGCCAGTGAACATGTCAAGGTTGTAACACAGACCCGAGTCTCTATATAAGTTTCAGATCAAGGCCCATTCTTTCACCAAAGCAATGATACTTTTTATTAATGCATGATATTATCTATAGTAGCTTTCTTTCTCATTCATGGAATATGTGATTCTTTAACCAAAGCAACAGTACCTCTTATTAACGTGCAATATTATCTATAGTAGCTGGCTCTTGTAGCATCTTTATCAACTTCCAACGCCAAATTGCATGACTAACACATAAGGCAGCTGCAACATACTCGACTTTACAAGTTAAGAAAGGAACCAAAAAAGGAAAAAGAGAAAAACAAGAGAATATTTGTTGGGTTCATAGTATATGAATGAAGTGTGAATGGAAAAAATGGAGAGAAAAATGGTGGAAGAAAGGAGATACCAATTTAGAAGGTATACTCCCAAATTGGAAAGTCCACTAATTCTCCCACATTGGTGGGAGAAGGGAACTTTGTAGTGTTTATATTAATGAAAACTTACTCCACATGATAAGTGAGGCAAGAAAATAGAGATGCCTCGCATCTTCGTCGTCGTCGCTCGCTCGCTCGGCTCGGCTCGGCTCGGCTTTGGATTTGGATTTGGATTTGGCAAATGATCGATCGATGAGATCTATCTTTTTAGACAAATTTTATTTGATGATCCGAATTTACCAAATAGTAAAACGCAGCAATGTGTTTTGATTCTCCATTTATACATGCATGCAGTTTTTCGAAATAGTGCAGTGCTGAAACTGAACTGATGCATTGTTTCTGCAAACAGATGCAGTGTTTCCGTAAACAGATGCACTATTCCAATGAACAGATGCACTGTTACAATAAACAGATGCACCGTTTCAGTGAACTCATGCACTGTTTCAGCAAACTGATGCAATCTTTCGATGAAATGACACAATGTTTCACACGAACTGGTATGTACTGTTTCAGCAAAATGATGCACTGTTTTAAGTAAACAGACATGCCTTTTCAGAAAAGTCACACACCTTTAAATTTAACCAATGAAACCTTTCTAAAGAAGAATCTTTTGGCTATAAAACCTGGTTTCATCCACAGGTTTTGACACAGAAATTTTCAGATTACAAAACTCTTCTTGTCTTCAAAATACTCTTTGTGATCAATCAAACTGTTGAGTGCGTTCAAAGAATCCGACTATTTGAGGTACCGCTATAGTCGAATTGAAGGCCATTTTATCCTAGGAGGAAAAATTCCAAAACCTCGAGTACAGATAGGGGAATTATTTCCTTAAGAAAACTCCGTGAATTTGGACGACTTGGCCTTATTCATTTCTGTTTCATGTATTTTTCTGAAAAATAAAATACACCTCTTGGAAAGGTCATTTTGATCTTGTGTTGAGGGTATTTGATATACTTCATTGTGTTCTTGTTTATAAACTTGAACTAGTTGAAGTTGTTGTTCTGCTATACAGATTCTGCATACCCGAATTGTCACGACCCGAACCAGGGACTGGCCGTGACGAGCGTTTCGAACCATGTAGGCCCGAAACACCCCTATCTGTCTGGTAATCATGCACCTAATTCATATGATCAAAGTAATGCGGAAGAAACACAATAATTCGGAAACATGGTCATAAATATGAAAAGAAACAATAACGGGGAAATAGAGTTCCCCCAACATCAATCAACCTCTAAACAACTATCTGCGAAAATCTCTAACAAATGACTGAGTCAAGTAACTATATATAAACTGGGACAAGGCCCCCAGTAGACCCCAAAACTAAATATAAGATAAAAGGACTGTAGGACATAAGACCTTCCGAAACATAGAAGGCTCACCACTTGTCTCTGCAACTTTGTCTGAATGATCTACTGATTCTCTTGACCCCTAGACTGGGCCTCTGAACCTGAGAGGTTGGAGAGAGGAGGGGGTCAGCACAAAAGTACTGGCACGCAGAGATATCAAAACAAAACATAATATTTTTACAAAATATAGTTGAGAGCCATTATAAAGCAATTTCATATCAAATCATTTCAAAACACATAGGCATAATGCAATAGTTTCTCAACAACAATGAAATGCAACTGAGCTAGGTGGAATACCCTACATAATTTACACCAACTGTCAAACCTCGGTTGCCGCCGAGATTAGAGTATAAGTGAGGGAGAGACACACAAGACCACGAAGCATGGTGTCTCGACCCAATGGTAGTGCCCAAGACCACTTAGCTCGGGCTCCTACCTATAGTCCCAATTTGGGAATGACATAAAGTCAAGTACACAAGATCACTTAGCCTGGTACCAAATTCCCGTGTCGGCAAACACGGTTTCCAGTGATGAGCCCTTACACTCAAACGCCTTCTTCGGACATCCACCTATCTCATGTAAAATCAATGCATTCAAACTTCATTTAATTCAATCAGGTATCATATTCTGTAGGGTATCGTCATACCCGACTTGCAAGTCATCAATATCACATCCACATATGCATAATCATGTAAAAACCAAGGTGCTTCCTCACTTACAAGTGGTGAACAATAATTATTTCAAATTCATGCTCTCTTTTGTTGGTCACAATATGATATGGGGTATCAAGACATTATCATGGGAATTTGAAAGAAATTTATCATTCATATTTATCAAACTTCCATGGAAAATCTCAAATCACATATGCATGGTTTCAACCATTGAAGTATATAGGCAAACAATTCCCATGACATAAAGAAAAATGACTTAGAAATCATATTGAAAGCAAGTTATTAGCATTTGATTGAAAACCCCCATTTAAAAGCATACATGTTCATAAAAACTACACCCATGAGATTTTAGGATAACCCCACGTACCTCTATTTCCGAAAATACTAGATGTTTCTTGAAGCTCGCGGATTTGTGATTCCGAATATGTAATTATCTTCGAAAACCTACGGTCGAATCTTGAACTATTTGGGATTTTATTTTGAAACCCTAAGGAGTGTTCTTGAGTAATTTTGATGAATGAAGGTGTATTTTGGTGTTTGAGGGATTAAATCCCGTGTTGGTGGTATATACAGGGGTGAAGGATGACCAAAATACCCCAAAGGAGCAATTAAGGTCAAATCTGTCCCTCAGTTGATAGTTTGATAGTCTACAGTAAATCGATTATAACTTTTTACTCATATAATAAAATTGGATGAAACCAACTTAATTTGAAAGAGGACTCAAAGAGATTTCGTTTGATATATTATATCTCACACAGTTCATTATATACATGGATTTATAATTTTTTGAAGTTGACCCTGAAATGCTGAAAACTGGGCAATAGGCTATGCGTTTTGCTACTGTTTTGAAATCCAAACGCAGCCTTATGCGTTCCGAAAAATTCCAAAACTTATCCGAGATGCACTATGAGATTTCCCGATCGTAACACAACTTTAAAATCTAAAAACGGATGTCGGGAAGGTTGAAAATTTGTATCCCGAAGATTGCCAGCTAAAATGACTAAGTCTGATTTTACACTTAGAAAATTTTAAGTCATTAAGTCTAAGAGCTCAATATTAAAGACTAATCTATGCACGCCTTTTACGGGGCGTTACACGAATATATTGTGGAAATAACAATATTATCATAGGTTGCTTCTTAAGCACCAAAGTGAATGTCATTTCTCCAAAAGAAAAGATTGCAGTGTAAAGCATCATAGCTATGCGTAGGGTCGGGGGAAGAGGACCAGACCACAGGGGTCTATGCGTAAGAAAGTGTGTATAATACTACGTTAAAAAAAAAAATTCCTTGCGAAGAAGCTTGTGATTCTTTTGTCGACATAACGACAAATATTTTGATTCGATATTTTCAAAGAATCAACTAAGGAAATATCATTTTCCATATATCGAAAACAAGAACTATTCATATGTTAGTTGTAACGCCCCGCAATTCGGGCTACAATATAGACCATGATTTCAATGTGTTGTTAATCCCGAAGCCATAAAATCCTATACCAATATGGCATGTTAATTATCGTGTAGCATGTGAAATTCACTCAAGCTTGAATTTAGACCATAGAGGTCCTTCAACTCAAGGACGAGTTGAAACTATTTTGACCGACTAAGTTTTAGTGGATGTTGTAAAGTGTGTCAGCTTCCCTCGACCATAACTCTCTGTATATGTCGAGTTAGGGAACCTACTATTGTCAAATGATAGGTGTTCGAGTTAGCTTTCCAACGATACGAATTTGGCTAAAATCCGACACCCGAGAAAGAAGTTATGGCCTTTCAAAGTGATAAGCGACGCCTAACCAATCGCCCATGGCCACTGGAAAGCATAGGCAATAGCATAGGCGGCGCCTATGTGAACATAGGAGATAGCCTAGGCGGCACCTATGTGAACATAGGCCATAGCCTAGGAGGATCCTATGTAAACATAGGCGATAGCCTAGGCGGCGCCTATGTGAAGATAGGCGATGGGATGGGCGGCGCCTATGTAAGGAATTCTGGTGATTTAAACACTCCATGTTGAGGACAAAGTGTTCCTTTTCCACCCTTACTTAGCCCTAAAACACGAGATTTAGTCCCAAGGACCCCAAAATACATATTCTTTCATCAAAAGTGCTCAAGATTCTCCTTAGGGTTTCAAAATAAAAACCCAAGCTACTCAAGATTCAACCGTGGGTTTTAGAAAGTAATTGCATATTTGGAATCCTCTCAACGTAGGCTTCAAGGATCACCTAATATTCATAGTAATCGAGGTACATGGGGTTATCCAAAAATCTCATGGGTGTAGTTTTATGAACATGCATGCTTTTAAATGGGGGTTTTCAATCAAATGCTAATATCTTGCTTTCAATATGATTTCTAAGTCATTTTCTTTATGTCATGGGAATTGTTTGCCTATATACTTCAATGGTTGAAACCATGCATATGTGATTTGAGATTTTTCATGGAAGTTGATAAATATGAATGATAAATTATTTTCAAATTCCCATGATAATGTTTCGATACTCTATAATATATTGTGATCAACAAAAGAGAGCATGAATTTGAAATAAATATTGTTCACCACTTGTAAATGATGAAGCACCTTGGTTTTTACATGATTATGCATATGTGGATGTGATATTGATGACTTGCAAGTCGGGTATGACGATACCCTACAAAATATGATATGTGATTGAAAAAAAAATGAAATTTGAAAGCATTGATTTTACATGAGAAAGGTGGATGCCCGAAGAAGGCGTTTGAGACACAAGGGCTCATCGCTGGAATAACGTGTTTGCCGACACGGAATATTGGTACCAGGCTAAGCGATCTGTGTACTTGACTTCATGTCATTCCCAAATTGGGACAATAGGTAGGATTCCGAGCCAAGTGATCTTGGGCACTACCATTGGGTCGAGACACCATGCTATGTGGTCTTAAATGTCTCTCCCTCACTTATACTCTAATCTCGGCGGCAACCGAGGTTTGACAGTTGGTGTAAATTATGTAGGGTATTCGACCTAGCTCAGTTGCATTTCATTATTGTTGAGAAAAACTATTGCATTACACCCATGTGTTTTCAAATGATTTGATACGAAATTGCTTTATAATGGCTCTCAACTATTTTTTGTAAAAATATTATGTTTTGCTTTGATATATCTACGTGCCAGTACTTTTGTGCTGACCCCCTCCCCTCTCCAACCTCTCAGGTTCAGAGGCCCAGTCTAGGGGTCAAGAGAATCAGTAGATCATTCAGACAGAGTTACAGAGACAAGTGGTGAGCCTTCTATGTTTCGGAAGGTCTTATGTCCTGCAGTCCTTTTATCTTATATTAGTTTTGGGTCTACTGGGGGCCTTGTCCCAGTTTTCAGATAGTTACTTGTTTCAGTCATGTAGTAGAGATTTCACAGACGATTTTCGAGATGTTGATTGAGATTGTGGGACATTATTCCCCATTATTGTTTTCATATGATTCTTGACCATGTTTTCGTTATATTGTGTATCTTCCGAATTTCTTTTGTCATGAAATATGTGCTTGATTATCAGACAGATAGGGGTGTTTCGGGCCTCCATGGTTCGAAATGCTCGTCACGACCAGGCCCTGGTTCGGGTCGTGACATTATTTAAACCAAAATTTGGATTGTACAAATTTGGATCCATTTTCTTTTCATTTTTTCCTCTTTTTTTGGATTTTGGTATTTATAAACATTTCAAATTATGATCTTGTGTGTCCTTTATTATATTATCATTGAAATATTCCGGACAGGTGTAAAATTTCTGTCATGTGACCAGGAGGTCACGGGTTGATCAACTCTTGGAAACAGCTTCTTGTAGAAATGTAAGTTGAGGTTGCGTATAATAGATCCTTGTGCTCAGGTCCTTCCCCGACCCTGCACATAGCAGGAGTTTAGTACACCGGGCTGCCCATTTTCTTTTTTAGAAAAATTCTGGACACCACACAAACATTTGCCTTTGATAAAAAAGAAAAGCTAAGGTATTTAATTTGTTCTTTGCTTTAATCGGAAGCAAGGAATTTGTTTAACTTTTTTCACAGGGTCATCAACAACTGTTAACAGTAAAATCTGTCTACCAATGCTAGAACAGATGAGAAGAAATCACCCTAGCGTTTAGTTTCTAGTGAAAATTGAACCCAAGACTTCATAGTGCACAACAAACTTCATTGAACACTAGGCGACATCTTTGGATGCTCCTAGGTGACATCTTTGAATTAATACTATAATTGTTTCTTTCATCCAGAGAAAACAATCCTGCTCACCATGTTAGTGGTGGTGGAACCGCACGTAGAGTCGGAGAGTAATGATCATGAAGACAGAGCTAGTCGAAATCAAAAATTAGTCAAAAACATTATGAAGATAGATCAAAAATTGTCACCGTTTTGTGCTGACATAACACCTTTATTACATAAAATAGGGGCCACGTCAAAGGTGCTAAGTCAGCTAAAAAGGCTGACAAAAGGTGTCACATCAGCTAAAAAGGTTGAAAAAACTACGCTAAAATTAAGTTCAAGGGTAATAAAACACCTGTATTGTAGCAAATTCGGTCATAGTTCAGAAGGGTACTAGATGCTTTACTCATTTCATTTCATGAAACCTATATCTTTTAAGGTTATACGTTTTCATCATGAACATCTCCACCATTATGTCAAAAATAGTTTTTACGCTATCAAGTTATATTGACATGCACTAACAGTTAATTGTCCTCATGAAGCATGGCATGACAACAACTTGCAACAATATATTAAATTCACGACAGCAATGTTAGAACATACATGGGCGGATTCACAACGTTGGTTTTATGGATTCACCATCTGAATCTAATTGTTTTTGCCGGATCCTGTATGTATATAAATATTTTGACTTGAGAATCCATAAATTTTAAGTTATGTACAAGGGAATTTACTACCGGTAACCAAACAGTATTACAGAGATTATATAATCATTAACAGATAAAAGGCATGTAAATTGCGAACACAATATTCTCGACATGAATATGTATATATTTGTGAGTCTCTGTGTGTGTTGCTAATAAAGTTAGAGTAACTGGTAAAGTTGTTGTCTGACCAGAAGGTCATGGGTTCAAGCCTTGGAAACAGCTGGCAGAAATGCAAGGTAAGGTTGCGTACAATACACCCTCATGGTGGGGCCCTTCCCCGGACCCTGGGCATAACGGAAGCTTTAATGCACCAGGATGCCTTTTTTGTGTGTGTGTGTGTTATATAGAGAGGGAAAGGAAGAGAGAAAAGTCGCTAACTATCAACGAATATAATATTTTGAATCCATATTTTCCAAAGTGCAATAAGTACAGTTTTAAGAATTTCGAAAGTTGAATCTTTCAAGTCTAAGTCCTACAGATGATGGTTTTTATCTATGTCTGGAACTTCGGATAGCATGTATCCTGGAAATGTCATGTCATCTTTTAAGGAAAATTTCAGATCGCATGAAAGGAAATTGTCTCAAAAGACTAATGAAATCTTGGAATTTATGCAGACTTAGTGAAAGATAGGACATAACGGAATAAAAAGATAATCATATAGGGGATACCATTTAGTTGGGATTAGTAAGGCTACTATTTATAATATGGTGTTGATAGTTGTTAAAGGTGATACAAGCAATGGCGGATCTAGGAATTTTCTTCAGAGGGTTCAAAAAATAATAGTAGCAGTTGTACAGAACAACACAGTGAATTAAACAAGAAAAAAATGCAACCTACGTCCTAGCAGGGATAGAACCCACGAAGGATCGAACCCGCAAAGTAGGCCTTCAGCAAGTGATACGAGAATAATCACGGAAATAGACTTATGTAGGTGTGCATTGAAATCTACCAAGTGTATGTGCAAGATAACTGTAATTAAAGGCCCAAATACACACCAAAATAGCCCACTCCATACACTAGAGGGGCAGCCCATTCTTGAAGGGACTTTTTGGTCATTTTAACTTCTATTTGTTTTTTAATATATAAGGAACATGTTAGGGTTTATTCACTTAGTTTTTGAATGTTCAAAATGGTAGAACACACTTGAAACACTCAAGTTCTCTCTCCTGTGAGGCTTGGCCGAAACTAGGTTACAACATTAGGGTGGAATCTCTCTTGTTGTTTGTTTGCTTGGAACTTGGGGTGCTTGAAGGATTGAAGTTCATCTTGTATCTCTTTGAAGAGTGTAGGTGTTCCTACTATCATTTTTAACGGTCTTTGTGTGTCATCTACACTTAGGTTCTTATTCATTATAGTAGTTTATGTCTCACTATCTATCCCTTTGTTTTTTGTAATCTTGTAACGTTATATATTGTAATTGTGGAATCCGAATCTAGCTGTTCTTGTTTTCATCTTGTTCATCTCATTATTGTTGTGTTTTTGGCTGTTTTTGTGTTTCAAATACACTCTTGTTTCTTGTATTCTTGTTATACTTGTCGAATCCGAGTGAGGTCCCCTTTTGGTCCACAGTTTTCTTGAATTTGTGGACTATTTGGGGTGTGTTTTGTGCTTCCCTTGTTTGTCTTGTTTCATTTGGTATCAAATCCATCTTTGGTGTTGTTCTTACAATACAAATCTTGGGCTTTCTTGCTAAGAAAATAAAAATTAAAAAAAAATTGGTGTTCTTGTTGTTCATCTTGGCTGAGGTTGCTTGTAGCTTCTAGATCTAGTGATCCTTTGGTGTGAATTGTTTTTTCTTGTGTTAGTTTTGTGATTCACTAACACTAAAAGGTGTCAAGATCTATATTTGAGCTTGAACTGGTTAAAGTTGTGTTGTGAACAAGGTCCTAGGGCGAGAATTTGTGACTTGTTGTGGCCGGTTGGGTCTTGAATTCGTGAATATTGTTGTTGTTCTTGAAGGATTGTTGTGGTGTTCGTCTTGTTCTTCATCTCATCTTACAACTTAAGACAACCAAAAGTGTAATATAGATTCAAAAAGGTGAACCTACAAGTTGTAAAGTTGTTTGTGAGAAGAGCCATCACTTGACTTGACATCTACTTTTCAACCACTTTTCCTTGTTTCAAGGGACCTTGTATTGTGGGAATTGTACAAAGTCAAGTCTTGCCTTTTGAAGATTAGACTTAAAGGAGATTCAAGAAATATACTTGTCCTCCAAAACCAATTGTTTCCATTACATAGTAACTAAAGTTTGTAAACTTCAACTAGTGACTAATTGTGGGGACGTGACCAATGGTGTGCTGCCACGTCGTCCAAGTTACTGTTCATACGAAAATTTTAAGCTCAGATATTTTAGTTTAATTTTGTTGTCTCATTAGTTTCGTTTGTTGATTCCATTACTAACTTACAAACTAGTGACAATTTACTAGATTGTGAGTTGGTTTTGAAACCATTTTTTCTGTGTTTACGTTCCTTTGTGTGTTTTTAATCTTTTGAGTCAGTGTACACACTCGGTTCACCTCTCAACGTCTCACGGATTACAAGCAAACTTACAACAATTGTGAGATCAAAAGTGACAAAATCCGAGGGACAAAGGATTAAAGAGAGAGTGTGAGGACCATTCTTTGAACAACTAACTTGTTTATTGTTTTCTAGGTAACTTCTTGGATATAATTGACAACAATGCTATTGGTGGTATATTGGAAAGACTTGAAAATATCAACCGAGGAATGGAAAGTATGCTCACGACTATGTCCTCAATCCGAGGAGAGATGTCTACTATGAATGAGAGGTTGGATCAAATGGAGAGTCGAAGGAACTCTCATGCTTCTACTCCTCAACTCCATGTTTACTCAAGTGGTCATTTCAAAAATCCTTCCATCACCATTGCCCTCAAGACTTTGCCTACAAAAGTCAACCCTCCAAGTTCACCACAAAATGCCATGAACCAAGTTACTAATTACCCTCAAAATCGAGAACAAGGTAGATCACTTCTCCCACAAGTTGATCAAGTCCCACAAGAAGGACTTGGAGGCCTATTCCCTCCCATCCAAGATCCACAACCGAATCTCCACATTACCAAAATAGCCTCCTCAACCGAAATTCGACTTCCACAAAACCGATATGTCCATATAGAGGAGTATGGAAGAAAGGGACACAAAGTATATGGAGTCTACGATGATGCTTATATGATGGAAAGAGACTTGAGTCGGACAAGATTGAAGCCAAGTAGCAAGATGGAGAGGAATACAAGGTTCAAAATGAAGATGTTGGCCGAGACTTGTTCATATTGAGCTCTTGGGTTCTTCATGTTTTGCAGACTGTTTTGAGTGCTTTTTTTATAAGTGGCCAATTGAACGAAGTGAAGCCGTGAATTTGTGGGAAAATTCTTCTCAAGATGGAGAGGATGATATGAGAATAATCACGGAAATAGACTTATGTGGGTGTGCATTGAAAGCTACCAAGTATATGTGCAAGAGAAGTGTAATTAAAGGCCCAAATACATACCAAAACAGCCCACTCCATACACTAGAGGGGCAGCCCATTCTTGAAGGGACTTTTTGGTCATTTTAACTTCTATTTGTTTTGTAATATATAAGGAACATGTTAGGGTTTATTCACTTAGTTTTTTGAATGTTGAAAATGGTAAAACACACTTGAAACACTCAAGTTCTCTCTCTTGTGAGGCTTGGCCGAAACTAGGTTACAACATTAGGGTGGAATCTCTCTTGTTGTTTGTTTGCTTGGAACTTGGGGTGCTTGAAGGATTGAAGTTCATCTTGTGTCTCTTTGAAGAGTGTAGATGTTCCTACTATCATTTTTAAGGGTCTTTGTGTGTCATCTACACTTAGGTTCTTATTCATTATAGTAGTTTATGTCTCACTATCTATCCCTTTGTTTTTTGTAATCTTGTAACGTTATATCTTGTAATTGTGGAATCCGAATCTGGTTGTTCTTGTTTTCATCTTGTTCATATCATTATTGTTGTGTTTATGGCTGTTTTTGGGTTTCAAATACACCCTTGTTTCTTGTATTCTTGTTATACTTGTCGAATCCGAGTGAGGTCCCCTTTTGGTCCATAGTTTTCTTGAATTTGTGGACTGTTTGGGGTGTGTTTTGTGCTTCCCTTGTTTGTCTTGTTTCATTTGGTATCAAATCCATCTTTTGTGTTGTTCTTACAATACAAATCTTGGGCTTTCTTGCTAAGAAAAAAAAATACAAATTTGGTGTTCTTGTTGTTCTTGGCCTTGAAAGTGTTGTTCTTGTTCATCTTGGCTGAGGTTGCTTGTAGCTTCTAGATATAGTAGTCCTTTGGTGTGTATTATTGTTTCTTGCATTAGTTTTGTGATTCACTAACACTAAAAGGTGTCTAGATCTATATTTGAGCTTGAACTGGTTAAAGTTGTGTTGTGGACAAGGACCTAGGGCGAGAATTTGTGACTTGTTGTGGTCGGTTGGGTCTTGAATTCGTGAATATTGTTGTTGTTCTTGAAGGATTGTTGTGGTGTTCGTCTTGTTCTTCATCTCATCTTACAACTTAAGACAACCAAAAGTGTAATATATATTCAAAAAGGTGAACCTACAAGTTGTAAAGTTGTTTGTGAGAAGAGCCATCACTTGACTTGACATCTACTTTTCAACCACTTTTCCTTGTTTCAAGGGACCTTGTTTTGTGGGAATTGTACAAAGTCAAGTATTGCCTTTTGAAGATTAGACTTAAAGGAGATTCAAGACATATACTTGTCCTCCAAAACCAATTGTTTCCATTACATAGTAACTAAAGTTTGTAAACTTCAACTAGTGACTAATTGTGGGGACGTGACCAATGGTGTGCTGCCACGTCGTCCAAGTTACTGTTCATACGAAAATTTTAAGCTCAAATTGTGATCTTTTAGTTTCATTTTGTTGTCTCATTAGTTTCGTTTGTTGAATCCAATACTAACTTACAAACTAGTGATAATTTACTAGATTGTGAGTTGGTTTTGAAACCATTTTTTCCGCGTTTACGTTCCTTTGTGTGTTTTTATTCTTTTGAGTCATTGTACATACTCGGTTCACCTCTCAACGTCTCATGGATTAAAAGAAAACTTACAGCAATTGTGAGATCAAAAGTGACAAAATCCAAGGGACAAATGATTAAAGAGAGAGTGTGAGGACCATTCTTTGAACAACTAACTTGTTTATTGTTTTCTAGGTAACTTCTTGGCTACAATGGACAACAATGCTCTTGGTGGTATCTTGGAAAGACTTGAAAATATCAACTGAGGAATGGAAAGTATGCTCACGACTATGTCCTCAATCCGAGGAGAGATGTCTACTATGAATGAGAGGTTGGATCGAATGGAGAGTCGAAGGAACTCTCATGCTTCTACTCCTCGACTTCATGTTTCCTCAAGTGGTCATGACAAAAAACCTTCCATCACCATTGCCCCCAAGACTTTGCCTACAAAAGTCAACCCTCCAAGTTCACCACAAAATGCCATGAGCCAAGTTACTAATTACCCTCAAAATCGAGAACAAGGTAGATCACTTCGCCCGCAAGTTGATCAAGTCCCACAAGAAGGACTTGGAGGCCTATTCCCTCCCATCCAAGCTCCACAACTGAATCTCCACATTACCAAAATAGCCTCCTCAACTGAAACTCCACTTCCACAAAACTGATATATCCATATAGAGAAGTATGGAAGAAAGGGACACAAAGTATATGGAGTCTACGATGATGCTTATATGATGGAAAGAGACTTGAGTCGGATAATATTGAAGTCAAGTCTCAAGATGGACAAGAAGCCAAGGTTCAAAATAAAGATGTTGGACGAGACTTGTTCATATTGAGCTCTCGGGTTCTTCATGTTTTGCAGACTGTTTTGAGTGCTTTTTTTTAAGTGGCCAATTGAACGAAGTGAAGCCGTGAATTTGTGGGAAAATTCTTCTCAAGATGGAGAGGATGATACGAGAATAATCACGGAAATAGACTTATGTGGGTGTGCATTGAAAGCTACCAAGTGTATGTGCAAGATAAGGGTAATTAAAGGCCCAAATACACACCAAAACAGCCCACTCCATACACTAGAGGGGCAGCCCATTCTTGAAGGGCCTTTTTGGTCATTTTAACTTCTATTTGTTTTGTAATATATAAGGAACATGTTAGGGTTTATTCACTTAGTTTTTGAATGTTGAAAATGGTAGAACACACTTGAAACACTCAAGTTCTCTCTCTTGTGAGGCTTGGCCGAAACTAGGTTACAACATTAGGGTGGAATCTCTCTTGTTGTTTGTTTGCTTGGAACTTGGGGTTCTTTAAGTATTGAAGTTCATCTTGTGTCTCTTTGAAGAGTGTAGGTGTTCCTACTATCATTTTTAAGGGTCTTTGTGTGTCATCTACACTTAGGTTCTTATTCATTATAGTAGTTTATGTCTCAGTATCTATCCCTTTGTCTTTTGTAATCTTGTAACGTTATATCTTGTTATTGTGGAATCTCAATCTGGTTGTTCTTGTTGTCATCTTTTTCATCTCATTATTTTTGTGTTTTTGGCTGTTTTTGGGTGTCTAATACACCCTTGTTTCTTGTATTCTTGTTATACTTGTTGAATCCGAGTGAGGTCCCCTTTTGGTCCATGGTTTTATTGAATTTGTGGACTGTTTGGGGTGTGTTTTTTGCTTCACTTGTTTGTCTTGTTTCAGCAAGAGACCCAAGAAGTTCAACCAGTACCACTGAGCTATACAACATCTTTGATTTGGGTGGTTCAAAATTATTATATGTACTTAAATACAAATTTTCTACCTTAAATATACAACGTAATTTTTGCCAATGAGGTTCGGGTGAACCCCTGGCAACCACGTGGGTCTGCCCCTGGCTACAAGAGGAATTAACCTGGACTATATGTAATGCATGTTTAATAATAGGTATACTATTTGCTTGAGGGAAAGAATCCCATAATCCATGAATGAAGCAAAGTGATTTTGAGACTGAGTGTAAATAGGAATGTTGAAATATTAGATTTTACTAATGTGCATGTATGCTAGTTAGTTCATGTATTTAGATGCATGGATTATAATTCATGTTGTCCAGTCAAGAACTCACATTTAGAAGATAAAAGTTACGGATATGAGGAAGCTGAGATGGATGTTTGGGACTAAGAGATAGGATTAGAAATGAAGATAATCGAGTATGAGTGGCATTGATGAAGAACAAGATACGACAAGTGAGACTGAGAAGGTTTAGGCATGTATAGAGGAGATCAGGAGCCGAAGCACTGGTATGGAGGTGCGAGAGATTGGCGCTGAATGATTTCAAGAGAGATAGAGTAGACCGAAGAAGTAATGGGGAGAGCTGATTAGACAAGACTTTATGTAGTTTCAGCTAACTGGGGACATGACCTAAGACAGGAAGTTATGGAGGACACGAGTTCGGTAGAGTTCTCTCGCTTTTCCTTCCATACTAGTTAGTCGTAGTACTACTCTTATAGTTCCTCTTCAATTTCTATAATTATCTATTACTCTTTTATACTTCACTTATCATAGTATTTTGTTGTAGTTACTGTTCTTTTTTTTAAGACTGCTTTGTCATGCTCTCTATGACCATGGAGTAATTGGTAAAGTTGTTGCCATGTGACCAGGAGGTCATGGGTTCAAACCTTGGAAATAGCCTCCGACAGAACTGCAAGGTAAGGTTGCATACAATACTCCCTTGTGGTAGGGCCCTTCCTCGAACCCTGCGCGTAGGGGGAGCTTTTGTGCACTGGGCTGCAGTATTTTTTTGTCATACACTCTATAGAATTTTGTAATGGCTTCTCCATTTCTAACATTTCTTTTTTGAATTGTTTTTCCTTGCGCTGAAGGTCTAAAAAAATTCGGAAGCCTCTTTGCCTCCTAGTGTAGGGGTAAGATCTGCGTATACTCTATCCTCCCCAAACTCCACTTGTGGAATTTCATTGGGTATATTGTTGTCGTTGTACCATGAATTATTTAGTGAAGGTACGTTTGTTCTATAGCATTGTCCGTGACGAAAAATGATCTCCTGCGACCGCTTATATTTTAAATAGAAGAAAACGATCCTACATAGATTGTTATATCATGTGATAAAGGATGTATAACTAAAAAACATGTAATGAACTAGAAATATGTAGTTGAATTATATATTTGCAAGAAATAAGTACAAGTAGTAGCTAGCATTCTTGTCTCTCTTACAATCTCCTTGCTATATAAATAACAACCAAGAAGTAGAATAAAATAGAGAGGCAACTTATGGAACAGACAGTAATGGCAAGACCAAGTGAATGTGATAAAGTAGCAAACATACTGTAACACCCCCTAAAAGTTGTGCATGGATTAGCCTTTAATAGAGTGCTCTTAGACTTAAAAACTTGAAAAATTTTCTAAGTGTAATGAGGACTTAGAGTCATTTTAGCTAGCAACATTCGGGATACAACTTTTCAACCTTCCCGACATCCGTTTTTAGTTTTTTGAAGTTGTGTTCTGATCGGTCAAGCTCATAGTACATCTCAGATAAGTTTCGGAATTTTTTGGAACGCATAAGGCTGCGTTTGGATTTCAAAACAGTAGCAAAACGCATAGCCTATTGCCCAGTTTTCAGCTTTTCAGGGTCAACTTCAAACGATCATAACTCTCTGAATATAATGAACTGGGATATTTGCTACCTATCAAATGAAATCTCTTTGAGTTTTATTTCCAATGCAACTGGTTTCATCCAAATCCAACATCTGAGTAAGGAGTTATACCTGTTTTACTTTAGCCTGTCAGCTTGTCAACTGAGGGACAGTTTCGACTTTGTTTGTTTTCTTAGGGGCATTTTAGTCATTTCACCTCACCCAAATTTCGTCTATAACACCAGATTTAGCCCCCAATTCATCAAAATATAATGTTTTTCTCAAATTTTCTCTCAATAACACCCCTTAGGGTTTCAAACAAAAATCCCAAATAACTCAAGATTCAACCGTGGGTTTTGGAAGATAATTGGAGATTTGGAATCCCCACATCGTAGGCTTTAAGGATAATCTCTCAATTTCTTAAACAGAGGTACGCGGGGTTTTCCTCAAATCTCATGGGCATAGAAATCATGACTTTAAGAATGGGGTTTTGAATTAATGAATATAATTATGTTTTTAGAAGTTTTGACGGAATTGTTTTGGTCTTTAGACCTTTCCCCCAAATTGTTTTGAAATTATGTATATATGTATGTAAGTGTCCAAGAATGATTATTGAATTGAGAGCATGATTGTAACGCCCCGCTATTCGGGCTACAATATAGACCATGATTTCGATGCGTTGTTAATCCCGAAGCCATAAAATACTACGCCAATACGGCATGATAACTATCGTTTAGCATGTGAAATCCACTCAATCTTGAATTTAGACCATAGAGGTCCTACAACTCAGGACGAGTCGAAACTATTTTGATCGACTAAGTTTTAGTGGACGTGGTAAAGTGTGTCAGTTTCCTTCGACCATAACTCTATGCATATGTCGAATTAGGGAACCTACTATGTGCCAAAGGATAGGTGTTCTAGTTAGCTTTCCAACGATACCAATTTGGCTAAAATCCGACACCCGAGCAAGAACTTATGACCTTTCAAAGTGAAAAGAGACGCCTAACCAATTGCCCATGGCCACTGGCAGCATAGGCGATAGCCTAGGCGGCGCCTATGTAAATATAGGCGATAGCCTAGGCGGCTCCTATGGCGCCTATGTGAACATAGGCAATATCCTAGATGGTGCCTAAGTAAACATAGGCGATAGCTTAGGCGGCGCCTATGTGATCATAGGCGATGGGATGGGCGGCGCCTATGTAAGGAATTCTAGTGATTTAAACACTCCGTGTTGAGGAAAAGTGGTCCTTTTCCACCCTTACTTAGCCCTAAAACACGAGATTTAATTCCAAGGACCCCAAAATACATATTCTTTCATCAAAAGTGCTCAAGTTTCTCCTTAGGGTTTCAAAATAAAAACCCAAATAGTTCAAGATTCGACCGTAGGTTTTCAAAGATAATTACATATTCGGAATCACCAATCCGCAAGCTTCAAGAAACATCTATTATCCTTGGAAATAGAGGTACGTGGGGTTATCCAAAAATCTCATGGGTGTAGTTTTATGAACATGCATGCTTTTAAATGGGGGTTTTCAATCAAATGTTAATATCTTTCTTTCAATATGATTTCTAAGTCATTTTCTTTATGTCATGGGAATTGTTTGCCTATATACTTCAATGGTTGAAACCATGCATATGTGATTTGAGATTTTCCATGGAAGTTGATAAATATGAATGATAAATTGTTTTCCAATTCCCATGATAATGTTTCGATACTCCATATTATATTGTGATCAACAAAAGAGAGCATGAATTTGAAATAACTATTGTTCACCACTTGTAAATGATAAAGCACCTTGGTTTTTACATGATTATGCATATGTGGATGTGAAATTGATGACTTGCAAGTCGGGTATGACGATACCCTTCAAAATATGATATGCGATTGAATAAGATGAAATTTGAATGCATTGATTTTACATGAGAAATGTGGATGCCTGAAGAAGGCGTTTGAGACACAAGCGGCTCATCGCTGGAAGAACGTGTTTGACGACACGAAATATCGGTACCATGCTTTGTGGTCTTGCGTACCTGATATTATATTATCCCAAATTGGGATTATGGTTAGGAGCCATGATTTGGGGTCTTGTGCACTACCATATTTGATTTGGGTCGAGACACCATGCTTTGTGGTCTTGTGTGTCTCTCCCTCACTTATACTCTAATCTCGGCGGCAACCGAGGTTTGACAGTTGGTGTAAATTATGTAGGGTATTCCACCTAGCTCAGTTCCATTTCATTATTGATGAGAAAAACTATTGCATTACACCCATGTGCTTTCAAAAGATTTGATACGAAATTGTTTTATAATGGCTCTCAACTATACTTTGTAAAAATATTATGTTTTGGTTTGATATCTCTGTGTGCCAGTACTTTTGTGTTGACCCCCTCCCCTCTCCAACCTCTTAGGTTCAGAGGCCCAGTCTAGGGGTTAAGAGAACCAGTAGATCTTTCAGACAGAGTTGCAGAGACAAGTGGTGAGCCTTCTATGTTTCGGAAGGTCTTATGTCCTGCAGTCCTTTTATCTTATATTAGTTTTGGGTCTGCTGGTGGCCTTGTCCCAGTTTTTAGATAGTTACTTGTTTCATTCATATAGTAGAGATTTCGCAGACGATTTTTGAGATGTTGATTGAGATTGTGGGACATTATTCCCCATTATTGTTTTCATATGATTCTTGACCATGTTTCCATTATATTGTGTTTCTTCCACATTACTTTGATCATATGAATTTAGGTGCATGATTACCAGACAGATAGGGGTGTTTCGGGCCTCCATGGTTTGAAATGCTCATCAAGTCCAGGCCCTGGTTAGGGTCGTGACAAACTTGATATCAAATCACGGTTCATGGTCCCAGGGTGTCTGCGAAATCGCGTCGGGTAGAGTCTTGTTTATCGGTGTATAGAGCTCCATACTTATAAGAAGGAGGCTACTAGGCGTTTAGGAAATGTTTCCCTTCTTTGTGATTTAGTTCATGCTTCAGAGTCTGAACTGTCCCTTAATCAATGATCATTTGTGTTTTAGAACCATAGTTATGCCTCCACGTCGTATCGTCGATCAGAATGCTCAGGAAGATAAGGTCCGTCCCACCCATGGGATGCTGACCCGTAATAGGGCTCACACTCCATAATTTTTCCCTCTCTGGGAGTCCCTCCAGTCCCGACCAGTCCACTTTGGGCTCCGCAGACTAATGTCAACCGTCCCCCAACTGCTCAGGGAGATATTTCAAATGCAGAATTCAGATGGTCTATTCATATGCTGACACGGTTGGTAGCCAACCAAGCTCAATGATCGGAAGATGTTGGGTCTGCATCTGTTACATCTGAGGCTACTAGAGTCGGACATTTCATGAAGATGAACCCACCTAAGTTCACTGGCACCAAGGTGGAGGAAGATCCACAGGAGTTCGTGGATGAGATGGAAAAGATCTTTAAGGTGATGCATGTGGATGAGGTTGAAGGGGTGGAGTTAGCAACCTATCAGATCAAAGACGTTGCGAGTCAGTGGTATGCCGACTGGGATGATGAAAAGGGTGAAAGTGTTGAGCCCACAGTTTGGGGCGAATTTGTGGAAGCCTTTCTTGATCGATTCTTTCCTCTGGAGTTGAGGGGTCCAAAGTGGAAGAGTTTATGAATCTGAAGCAGGGCAGTATGAGTGTCCAGGAGTACACTTTAAAGTTTAATAAACTAGCCCTCTATGCACCAGAGTTGACTAGTAATATGAGAGCCCAAATGAGGAAATTTGCATCTGGCCTTGCTGATGACCTGGTACTTGAGTGCCAGAGGGCTATGTTGAATAAGGAGTTAGACTTTTCTTGACTGACCTTTCATATACATCAAGTGGAAGAGAAGAAGAAAAAGATTGCTGAATCTAGAGAGAAAGACAGACAGGCTAAGAGAGCTAGATCTGCGGACCAGCACTAGAGTCAGACGCAGAGTGGTAACTGGGTAATAAGTGGTCGAAGAAGAAGAATTTTTGGAATAATGCACAGTCAACAGCCAGCGCCCCAGCAACTAGACCACCGAAAGATAGACAAACTCAGAGTTTTCAGACTCCTCATAGGTCCAAAGCTCTAGGTACACAGTCTCAGGGAAGTGTGGCCCAGCAGCGTAGTACTCGTTCGCGGTGTGAGGTTTGCGGAAGAAATCATCTAGGGAAGTGCTGGTTTGAGGTGAGAAACTTCTATACTTGTGGCAAAGTGGGTCACCTTCAAAGAGATTATCCATCTGCTGGAGTAAATGCGGCGGGGGGGGGGGGGGGGGGGGGGGATAAGTCCTAAGCCACCTCCACAACTCCTTTTCCTAAGGGTACCCCTTCAACTATCGGAAGCGGTTGCAACCGGTTATATTCTTTGACTAACCGCCAGGAGGCGGAAGCTTCACAAGATGTTGTCACCGGTATGTTACGAATCTTTTCTCGTGATGTTTATGCATTTCTTGATCCTAGGTCTACTTTATATTATGTGACCCCTTATGTGGCTGTTGGTTTCGGGTTTGAGCCCGAAGTTATTGTAGAACCCTTCTCTGTTTCTACTCTAGTAGGTGATTCTGTTGTTGCTAGAAGGGTATATAGAAATTGTGTCGTGTCTATTCATAGTAGAAAAACTATGGCAGACCTTATAGAACTGGATATGATAGACTTTGATGCCATCCTTGGGATAGACTGGCTCCATTCGTGTTATGCCACCCTTAATTGCAGAACCCGAAAGGTCACTTTTTCTTTCCCGAATAAGACACCAGTTGTTTGGGCAGGGAGTTCTGTGGAGCCTAGAGGTCACTTTATCTCTTATCATAGAGCCCGAAAGCTTATCTCCAAAGTTTGTATGTATCATCTAATCCGAGTAAAAGATTCAAAAGTTGGAAACCTTCCTCTGCAGTCAGTCCCTGTGGTGAATGAATTCCCAGAAGTCTTTCCTGAAGATCTCCCAGGGATACCCCCTGATAGGGAGATAAATTTTGGCATTGATGTGTTGCCAGACACTCGTCCTATTTCTATTCCGCCATATAGAATGGCTCCCACGGAACTAAAGGAGTTAAAGGAACAGCTTGCAGACCTTCTAGACAAAGGTTTTATTCGTACTAGTGTTTCCCCATGGGGTGCACCCGTGCTCTTCGTGCGAAAGAAGGATTGGTCCCTTCGGATGTGCATAGACTACGTCAACTGAATAAGGTCACGATTAAAAATAAATATCCTCTTCCTAGTATTGACGACCTTTTTGACCAGCTTCAGGGTGCCAAGGGCTTTTCAAAAATAGACCTTCATTCGGGTTATCATCAGTTTAAAGTTAGGGAGTCATACATACCCAAGACAGCCTTCCGAACCCGATATGGTCACTACGAATTTCTAGTCATGTCCTTCGGGTTGACTAACGCCCCTGCAGCCTTCATGGATCTTATGAATAGAGTGTTCCGTCAGTTTCTTGACTTGTTCGTCATTGTATTTATTGATGATATTATAATCTATTCTAAGAGTAAAGAGGATCACTCCAATCACCTCCGAATTATCCTTCAGACCCTTAAGGATCGTCAGTTGTATGCCAAATTTTCTAAGTGTGAATTCTGGTTAGACGTTATTGCCTTCCTGGGGCATATTGTGTCCAGTGACGGGATAAGAGTGGATCCCCATAAAGTTGAAGCAGTGAGAAAATGGCCCATGCCCACGACTCCAACCTATATTTGGAGCTTTTTGGGTTTGGCAGGGTATTACAGAAGGTTCGTAGAGAGTTTTTCTTCCATAGCTGCTCCGCTTACTAAACTGACTCAGAAAAAGATGAAGTTTGTGTGGTCTGACTTGTGTGAAAACAGTTTTGAGAAATTGAAGGACAAGCTGACTAATGCTCCTGTTTTGACCCTTCCCGAGGGTGTAGATGATTTTGTGGTTTATTGTGATGCGTCCCGTGTGGGACTTGGTTGTGTATTGATGCAGCGTGGTAAGGTAATAGCTTATGCATCTAGGCCGTTAAAGGTGCATGAGCGCAATTACCCCACTCATGACTTGGAGTTAGAAGCCGTGGTGTTTGCACTTAGAATCTGGAGGCACTATATCTATGGAGTGCATGTTGATATTTATACAGACCATAAGAGTTTACAGTATGTTTTCTCACAGAAAGAATTAAACCTCAGGAAGAGACGTTGGATGGAGCTTTTTAAAGACTATGATATGAGTCTGCATTACCATTCGGGCAAGGAAAATGTTTTATCCGACGCCCTCAGAAGGTTGTCTATGGGCAGCCTTTCTCATGTAGAAGAAAGAAAGAAAGAGATGGTGAAGGATATTCACCGCCTTGCAAATCTGGGAGTGCGACTCTTAGATTTCGAAGATGGAGGGGTGATTGTTCATGAGTTGGCTAAGTCATCTCTTTGTGCTGAGGTTAAGGAGAAGAAGTTTGAAGATCCCAACTTGATGCAAATCAAGAAAGATTTAAGTCAATAAAAGGTTATGACGTTTGAAATTGGTGGCGATGGTATTTTGAGATTTCAGGGTAGGTTGTGCGTTCCGAATGTCGATGGGCTATGGGAATGAATCCTTAATGAGGCGCACACTTTGAGGTATGTCATTCACCCAAGCTCTACTTAGATGTACCATGATCTGAAAACCTTGTATTGGTGGAATAACATGAAACATGATTGTCACGACCCGAGCCTAGGCCCTAGCCGTGACGAGCATCCCGAACCATGAAGGCCCGGAACACCCATTCTCTATTTGGTTATCATGCACAACATTAATAATCATAATAAAATGCGGAATTGAAACTGAGTACGGAAAACATGGTCAAGTTCTGCAATATTTCTGAATAATACTATCTGACATCAGTCTGCGAAATCTCTACTAGGAACATAAACATTTGTCTGAAAAGAAGCTGGGACAAGGCCCCCAGTAAACCAAAAACATAATAAATAAGATAGTGTCTAACATAATTAGGCCTTCCGAATAATAGAAGGCTCACCACTGTGAGATCAAGTCTGCAAACCCGAGAATGTCTACTGAGTAGCTGGACCCCTAGACTGTGCCTCAGAACCTGGAAGGAGGGGGGTCAGCACAAAAGTACTGGCACGCGAAGCAATCCAAAAGTAGTATAATGGAACATACATATATATATATATATTAAGGGAAAGCAATTTTTTTCATCAAGACATCATGTATAAAAACTGTTTCTGAAAAACACATGGGCACTTTCTGAAAACATGCAACCTATCTGTTCGGTTCAAATCATGATCTGTGTTTTACTTCTGAGTTAGGTGGTATTCCCCTACAAGTCTGAATATTCCACGGGCTGTATGGAATCCGCCATTGACTCGGCGGGGAAGCCCCCAACCCAAGTGTGCCGCAAGGGGGAAACTCCCGCCTTCTTCAGGGAACCACCTAAGCTCTCTTTATGCCCTATTTTAGCCTTTTCTGAACATGTATCATTCTGAAATTTCTAAATCATGAGAGTCTGATAAAAATCTGATTTCTCAACTAGTCTGTGTCTGTTATGGCATTTGTCTGAGTTGGTATCGTCATACCAAGACTTGCAAGTCATGATTTTTCTGAGCCATAATGTATTAAGCAAGAGCTTTCATTCAAAACATAGTTTAGACCACCAAAACATGTAATTTGCATTAAAGATGTCATGTTCCGAAAACTCAAGTCAAATCCCTGCAAAACTTTCATCAAACATATGGTGGACATGTGCACTTTTGGCAAAACCATGCATTCTTTCATTACATGCATATTCAACATTCACAACCCTCTCTTTCGTGTTCAAAACATCGTATATTACGTGAAACATGGAAAAATTTACATTAAGAGAGAGGTTTCATGAAAATCATGCTCTAAATTCATATTTCAGGACAAACGCATATATATATATATACATCTAACTTTCAAATCACTTTGGGGAAAAGCCAAAAGGCCAAAACAATATCATTAAAGCTTCTGAAACATGAGTATGTACATGAATTCGAAAACCCAATTCTTAAAACATGATTTCTATGCCCATGAGATTTTAGGAAAACCCCGCATACCTTATTCTCCATGAATTTTTGGTGTCTATCGAAGCCTACGTCGAGAGGATTCCGAATCTGTAATTTGTTTCACGAAGAAGTTTCGGAAGGATCGGTCCTTCAAGCTTATTTTCCCAAACCCTAGTTGCTCCTTCTCTTAAGTTTTTGAAGGATTAGATTTTTGGGGTTTTATAGGAGGCTTCAATGTTGTTAATAGGCCCAAATCCTTTTAGGAGTGGGTAAGGACGATTTTTGGGTTTTGTAAGGACTGACTTGCGCTAAAAGTAACTCAAAACGGAGGCCCAAATCCGTTTAGGAGTGGGCGCCGCCCTATGCATCGCCTATATGTGCTTAGGCGACACATTCAACTTTGAAAGGCCATAACTTCTTCACCGGGTGTCCGTTTTAGGCGAATTTGGTATCGTTGGAAAGCTTATTCAATTATCTACAATTTGGTATATAGTACGATACCCAGTTCATCATATATAATGAGTTATGGTCAATAGAATTTGACACAAATTACAACATCCACTAAAACTTAATCGATCGAAATAGTTTTAACTCGTCCTTGAGTTGAAGGACTTCTATGGTCTAAATTCATGCTCAAAAGGATTCACATACTACAAAAATTGATTAACATGCCAAATGGGCATAGGATTTAAGGCTCTGGGATTATCAACGCATCAGAGTCATATATTTTATTCTAGCCCGAAATGCGGGGCGTTACATTATCTCCCCCTTGGGACCATTCGTCCTCGAATGATGGGTAGGAACTTGTTGAAGCCTTAAAGCTATGGAATAACGCGGACATGACATGTCCTTTAATAAAGATTACACTGATCTGAAACATGACCATATGGATGGAACTACTGATATTCTGAATTCTTATATCGGACATGCATATCTGATGCATGGAATACACGACTGGAGCTACTCGTAAGCTGAGTTCTCATAATGAACATGCATACCTAATGTATGGATTTGTTATTGAGTTGTTCTCATGAACGCAGAACTGAATACACAGATAAGCTGAGCTTTTTCTATGGGACATGCATTTCTAATGCATATCTGACTGAACTGACGTGTGAACGTATGACCGAATACACAATGATAACTGGTGTGGAGCTTGTAATAAAAATCTATGCATGCAACTGAATGGGGTATCTACCCCTTGGGACCCTATGTCCCTCTATGAATGCTCGATTCACGAAGATGCTCAGAAAACTGAGGCAATGCACTAGGCACCTACAAATTTAATCATATCTGAACATCTGGAATCTAAAACGAGCACATGATGCATGAATTAACCTATACTCGCAAATACTAGTATACTCTATCTTGGAATAGTAACATATCTGAGATTTTGGGTAGCATGATTGAATGAAAAGACGAGAAAACAAGTCATGCGAATTTGACGGCTAAACTGATTTGCTGGCCACATAGACTGAACTACACTAGAGGCTTATACTCAATCTGGAGTATCTTATCAACACTCTTCCTTACGAAGTCCTGGTAGCATTAGATAGCAAAATATTTGGGCATGAGTCACACTAGACATCCGACTATAGGATCCCAACATTGACACTGTTCTATAGTATGGAACATAGGCATCTATCTCATAAACTAGGGTAGAATTTTCAGGCCTTAGTCGATGCGACTTCTTACTTTCAAGCTTAGCACACTTCTCGAGTATCCCTTAACTATACTATTCCCTATAAATATCATATTCATTCAATTCAGCTTAAAATTCTCATATGAGCATTGACAAATTTTTTTCTACTAATGTCTAAAATAGCTTCATCCTTACAACGCGATCAAGCCTAACTCTAAGTCACAAAAATACAACATGCTACACTACGCTATTATTCTAAACCAGATGACGCCACCTTCTATATCTCTTTTAAAGATCGCATCCTAAGCATAACATGTCTTACCACTTCAATGACTACTCTGAACTCTTAATATGAAGTCGCTAATTCATATTGCGACCTTCCACTACAATCCCAAAACGTCATTCAAGCCTAATTTATAACCGCATGTTAACTTCAAGGCAAACACCCATAAATACATACTTCACATAGTTTCTAAACTATTATCAATATAACTCCCACGCGCTATCCTAAAAACATACACACACAAACTTTTCCACTAAACATCACATGTATCAAAGATTGGCCCAAAATCTCACTTCATACTTATGGCCTTATCTAAACAAACGTACTATGATCTTCCATCAACAAGAACATTTACATCATCACCACTATCATTGCATAGGGAGGTCACTAAAAGGTTAAAACATAAGACCCTGAAGCATGAGAAGATTTTTATATGGGACTGAACACACTATAAAGAGTGAGTACATGCGTCATGAGTTGCATGACCTCAACTAGAGTTCCTAACATAAGGAATGTAATTCCGACTACTTGAATGAAGTAGAACTCATTATCTTGGAACTGGAAGAGTACGTGACTCTCTATCATATACAGGAATCACGAACTATGATCACGGAACTAAAACGTAAAGCTTGAGTAGGCATTGGGATCACTGAAAAATACTAAGATAGGAATGGGTTGAGTCTCACTCTCACTTTCGGACGTTCTCTGTCGTCATGACATCACTACTAGAATCTGAGAACCTGACTTGGTTATTCATTCTATCATCTCCCCCTTAGCTTCAAACCATCATCTTAAGTTGTGGGAGATACCGTATTAGACTTTAAACTTAACTGCACTCTGGCGTATGAAAAACGACAATACACGTAATCAATATAAATTGACCCTAATGACTACATCTGGAAGTGGAAAAACCTACTACAAATACCGCCTTCTGAGACAAACTCTATCATTCTGTAACCCCAATAGTCATCATCTATTACTCGAACACTTACTAACTTCGAATCTTCATGAGCATCCCCAAAGTTGAAGCTCACACCCTCTAGTACCTCTACTCTTATTTCTATTAGCACAACTTTCAAGGCACTCGGCACACATCAACTCAACGGTACCACTAGTCACACACAACATGTAGTAGCATTAGAATAAATGCCACTGTTTTAAACCACCCTGGGCATACTTCTACATCATACATACACCGTCATACTTCATTATGAAATCAAGTAAACTTAGGCACTCGGATAGACTGTTTCAAGCGTATAGATCACTTCCCAATAACTAGTATCATTAGTCAAGAAACCTTCACTTTCACCTTCATGGACATCAACTGTTCAAACTTAATATAGTGCTATGCATGATTTACAACCCAACCTTACACAAAATTTTCACTTGGAAACTATGAAATAAACATCATGAAACACTTAGTGCACTAGAACTTCATATCCACAATAATCGATCATGACCTAACGGTTTTCCTTATCATAATCCATCAGCATGTACTATTTCAGCACATCAAGCCTACTAATTTAATCCCACAAAACATGCATCATCAAACTCGTGCCACTATTTACCACCACACCATTTCAATTCAAGCCTATAGTTTAGTATCAATCATTTACCACCAATGGAGAATGCAACATAATATAAATATACTAATCCATCATATTGGGATATTCTACCCAAATATCTCAAAAATCTACTACATACCTTCTCACAAGTAGCACTAGTTTACAACTACCAATGAAAAGAGGGTCAAGGGGGTTAAAGCCTCATAATAGACATGGTCAACCTTATCCTTATATTATAACCCCGTACAATCGTATCTACTTATACTTCTTTCTCACATCACAATTACTTACCCAAGCGTACATTTACACTACCTTCAAAATCCACAACAACCATGAGTCTATATATATATTCAACCAACACAAGAACCACACGTTGAGTGACAAATTGTTAGTGAATCGATAGAGCCCCACACGGCTTCACTAGACTTTTTAGTTTCACCAACACGATGATAAAAAAATTTCAAGAGATAGAAGCTTGTCACACAACATTCCATAATCTAAGGATACACATCTTACTCCGTAAGAATAAAAATCTGAGTTAAACGCTTCCCTCACAGACTACCATACAATCCACACATGCTACTAGCTACCACATTAGTCTATCACCATAAGGGGTAAATCACCCTCACTCTCACTTCTAACTTTGTGACTTTACATCACCAACTTCTTGATCTAATTTCATTACCAATAGGTCATGAAAACAAAACTTTGACTCATACAACTATTTGGGTGGAAATACAGTTCCAACATTCTACTACACATCATCCCCCCTTAAGCAAGACATTTGTAACATAAATTTGAAGGGGACTAAACGCAATTAATACCTCAAGCTGAAAAGCACGATTCCATCAGGATCAATGTTTACATTGGAATCAATACACATTGAAGCACTAATGGATTCTTAGTCCTTGCACAAATTTTAACTCTTATATGGTTCAATCAGAAAGTACCGTACCATTTAGATTCTAAACTTCTGTACTTAAATCACCTTAATAATGAGACATATCTGAGGACATTAGAGTAAGGAAAGAATGTGGGATGACTTTTTACTTTCGTATGGGCGACACCATAGCACGAATTAGAGTATGAAAGAGGAACATTCTGACTCTATTGCACGAACTAGAACGTGAAGAAAAAGAGACATTCCTAAACGCCTAGTAGCCTCCTGCTCATAAGTGTGGCGCGCTACACACCCATAAACAAGACTCTACCCGACGCGATTTCGCAGACACCCTAGGACCATGAACCGTGCTCTGATACCAAGCTTGTCACGACCCGAGCCTAGGCCCTAGCCGTGACGAGCATCCCGAACCATGAAGGCCCGGAACACCCATTCTCTATCTGGTTATCATGCACAACATTAATAATCATAATAAAATGCGGAATTGAAACTGAGTACGGAAAACATGGTCAAGTTCTGCAATATTTTTGAATAATACTATCTGACATCAGTTTGCGAAATCTCTACTAGGAACATAAACATTTGTCTGAAAAGAAGCTGGGACAAGGCCCCCAGTAAACCAAAAACATAATAAATAAGATAGTGTCTGACATAAGTAGGCCTTCCAAATAATAGAAGGCTCACCACTGTGAGATCAAGTCTGGAAACCCGAGAATGTCTACTGAGTAGCTGGACCCCTAGACTGTGCCTCAGAACCTGGAAGGAGGGGGGGTCAGCACCAAAGTACTAGCACGCGAAGCAATCCAAAAGTAGTATAATGGAACATACATATATATATATATATTAAGGGAAAGCAATTTTTTTCATCAAGACATCATGTATAAAAACTGTTTCTGAAAAACACATGGGCACTTTCTGAAAACATGCAACCTGTCTGTTCGGTTCAAATCATGATCTGTGTTTTACTTCTGAGTTAGGTGGTATTCCCCTACAAGTCTGAATATTCCACGGGTTGTATGGAATCCGCCATTGACTCGGCGGGGAAGCCCCCAACCCAAGTGTGTCGCAAGGGTTGGAGTGTCTGAGTCTGATACGCCACAGGACATTTAAGTCAGCGCATAATAATATACCCGGGTCGGCAAACCACGGTTTTTGGCAAAGAGTTGTCTGAAACTCCCGCCTTCTTCAGGGAACCACCTAAGCTCTCTTTATACCCTATTTTAGCCTTTTCTGAACATGTATCATTCTGAAATTTCTAAATCATGAGAGTCTGATAAAAATCTGATTTCTCAACTTGTCTGTGTCTGTTATGGCATTTGTCTGAGTTGGTATCGTCATACCAAGACTTGCAAGTCATGATTTTTCTGAGCCATAATGTATTAAGCAAGAGCTTTCATTCAAAACATAGTTTAGACCACCAAAACATGTAATTTGCATTAAAGATTTCATGTTCCGAAAACTCAAGTCAAATCCATGCAAAACTTTCATCAAACATATGGTCGACATGTGCATTTTTGGCAAAACCATGAATTCTTTCATTACATGCATATTCAACATTCACAACCCTTTCTTTCGTGTTCAAAACATCGTATATTACGTGAAACATGGAAAAATTTACATTAAGAGAGAGGTTTCATGAAAATCATGCTCTAAATTCATATTTCAGGACAAACGCATATATATATATATATACATATAACTTTCTAATCACTTTGGGGAAAAGCCAAAAGGCCAAAACAATATCATTAAAGCTTCTGAAACATGAGTATGTACATGAATTCGAAAACCCAATTCTTAAAACATGATTTCTATGCCCATGAGATTTTAGGAAAACCCCGCGTACCTTATTCTCCACGAATTTTTGGTGTCTATCGAAGCCTACGTCGAGAGGATTCCGAATCTGTAATTTGTTTCACGAAGAAGTTTCGGAAGGATCGGTCCTTCAAGCTTATTTTCACAAACCCTAGTTGCTCCTTCTCTTAAGTTTTTGAAGGATTAGATTTTTGGGGTTTTATAGGAGGCTTCAATGTTGTTAATAGGCCCAAATCCTTTTAGGAGTGGGTAAGGACGATTTTTGGGTTTTGTAAGGACTGACTTGCGCTAAAAGTAACTCAAAACGGAGGCCCAAATCCGTTTAGGAGTGGGTGCCGCCCTATGCATCGCCTATATGTGCATAGGCGACACATTCAACTTTGAAAGGCCATAACTTCTTCACCGGGTGTCCATATTAGGCGAATTTGGTGTCGTTGGAAATCTTATTATATTATCTACAATTTGGTATATAGTAGGCCATCCAATTCATCATATATAATGTGTTATGGTCAATAGAATTTGACACAAATTACAACGTCCACTAAAACTTAATCGATCGAAATAGTTTTAACTCGTCCTTGAGTTGAAGGACTTCTATGGTCTAAATTCATGCTCAAAAGGATTCACATACTACAAAAATTGATTAACATGCCAAATGGGCATAGTATTTAAGGCTCTGGGATTATCAACGCATCAGAGTCATATATTTTATTCTAGCCCGAAATGTGGGGCCTTACAGTGATGTAGCTGATTTTGTGTCCAAGTGTTTGAACTGTCAACAAGTGAAGGTAGAATACATGAGGCCAGGAGGTACTTCCCAAGAGTTAGCCCTGCCTTTATGGAAGTGGGAGATGATAAACATGGACTTCATTACAGGACTTCCGAGATCCTGAAACCAGTATGATTCTATATGGGTAATTGTAGATCGGTTGACCAAGTCAGCACACTTTTTGCCTGTGAGGACTAATTATTCGGGAGAGGTTTATGTTAATATTTACATTGAGGAGATAGTTCGATTACATGGGGCACAAGTGTCCATTATATCCGATAGAGGTACGCAGTTTTCATCTCAGTTTTGGAGATTTTTTCAGAAGGGTTTAGGTACACAAGTGAATCTGAGCACAGCTTTCCACTCTCAGATGGATGGGCAAGCTGAGCGTACCATTCAGACCCTCAAAGATATGTTGAGGGCATGCGTCATTGATTTCAAAGGCAGTTGGGTAGATCACCTGCCACTGGTTGAATTTTCTTACAATAATAGTTACCATGCCAGCATCAAGATGGCCCCTTTTGAGGTTTTGTATGGGAGAAGATATAGGTCTCTGATAGGATGGTATGAAGTGGGTGAGACTCAGTTGTATGGGCCTGATCTTGTGCATCAGGCGATGGAGAAAGTGAATATCATTCGAGAACAACTCAAGACTGCTCAGAGTCATCAGAAGTCCTATGCCGATGTTCGGAGGAGAGAACTAGAGTTTGAAATTGGTGATTTGGTGTTTCTCAAGGTTTCTCTTATGAAAGGAGTTATGCGGTTTGGAAAAAGGGGTAAATTGAGACCTCGTTATGTAGGGCCATATCAGATTTTGAAAAGGATTGGTACAGTTGCATATAAGTTAGAATTGCCTACAAGTTTGGGTTCCGTTCATCCGGTATTCCATGTATCCATGTTGATGAAATACATTGGAGATCATTCTATGGTATTGCCAGTAGAGGGTATCAAAGTGACAGACTCCTTATCTTACGAAGAAGAGCCAATAGAAATTTTAGATCGCCAAGTTCGAAAGCTGAGGAGCAAAGAGATAGCCTCAGTAAAGGTACTGTGGAGGAATTAGAAAGTCGAAGAAGCAACTTGGGAGTCAGAGGATGACATGAGAATTAGATATCCCAATTTGTTTGCTTCGATGAAGGAGGAGACAGAAGGTACTATTCCTATCTTATCTTTTTGAGTCCTTTATTATGCTTAAAATCATGTCTGTTTGTGTCCCGCATCATCATTCGGGGACGAATAATCCTAAGGGGGGATAATGTAATGCCCCGCAATTCGGGCTACAATATAGACCATGATTTCGATGCATTGTTAATCCCGAAGCCATAAAATCCTACGCCAATACGGCATGATAATTATCGTGTAGCATGTGAAATCCACTCAATCTTGAATTTAGACCATAGAGGTCCTACAACTCAGGACGAGTCAAAACTATTTTGATAGACTAAGTTTTAGTGGACGTTGTAAAGTGTGTCAGTTTCCATTGACCATAACTCTATGTATATGTCGAATTAGGGAACCTACTATGTGTCAAAGGATGGGTGTTTGAGTTAGCTTTCCAACGATACCAATTTGGCTAAAATCCGACAACCGAGCAAGAAGTTATGACCTTTCAAAGTGATAAGCGACGCCTAACCAATCGCCCATGGCCACTGGACAGCATAGGCGATAGCCTAGGCGGCGCCTATGTAAATATAGGCGATAACCTAGGCGGCTCCTATGGCGCCTATGTGAACATAGGCGATAGCCTAGGCGGCGCCGATGTAAACATAGGCGATAGCTTAGGCGGCGCCTATGTGATCATAGGCGATGGGATGGGCGGCACCTATGTCAGGAATTCTAGTGATTTAAACACTCCGTGTTGAGGAGAAAGTGGTCCTTTTCCACCCTTACTTATCCCTAAAACACGAGATTTAATTCCAAGGACCCCAAAATACATATTCTTTCATCAAAAGTTCTCAAGTTTCTCCTTAGGGTTTCAAAATAAAAACCCAAATAGTTCAAGATTCGACCGTAGGTTTTCGAAGATAATTACATATTCGGAATCACCAATCTGCAAGATTTAAGAAACATCTATTATCCTTGGAAATAGAGGTACGTGGGGTTATCCAAAAATCTCATGGGTGTAGTTTTATGAACATGCATGCTTTTAAATGGGGGTTTTCAATCAAATGTTAATATCTTGCTTTCAATATGATTTCTAAGTCATTTTCTTTATGTCATGGGAATTGTTTGCCTATATACTTCAATGGTTGAAACCATGCATATGTGATTTGAGATTTTCCATGGAAGTTGATAAATACGAATGATAAATTGTTTTCAAATTCCCATGATAATGTTTCGATACTCCATATTATATTGTGATCAACAAAAGAGAGCATGAATTTGAAATAAGTATTGTTCACCACTTGTAAATGATGAAGCACCTTGGTTTTTACATGATTATGTATATGTGGATGTGACATTGATGACTTGCAAGTCGGGTATGACGATACCCTTAGAAATATGATATGCGATTGAATAAGATGAAATTTGTATGCATTAATTTTACATAAGAAAGATGGATGCCCGAAGAAGGCGTTTGAGACACAAGCGGCTCATCGCTGGAAGAACGTGTTTGCAGACACGGAATATCAGTACCATGCTTTGTGGTCTTGCGTACCTGATATTATATTATCCCAAATTGGGATTATGGTTAGGAGCCATGCTTTGTGGTCTTGTGCACTACCATATTTGATTTGGATCGAGACACCATGACTTATGGTCTTGTGTGTCTCTCCCTCACTTATACTCTAATCTCAGTGGCAACCGAGGTTTGACAGTTGGTGTAAATTATGTAGGGTATTCCACCTAGCTCAATTTCATTTCATTATTGATGAGAAAAACTATTGCATTACACCTATGTGCTTTCAAAAGATTTGATACGAAATTGCTTTATAATGGCTCTCAACTGTACTTTGTAAAAATATTATGTTTTGTTTTGATATCTCTGCATGCCAGTACTTTTGTGCTGACCCCCTCCCCTCTCTAACCTCTCAGGTTCAGAGGCCCAGTCTAGGGGTCAAGAGAACCAGTAGATCTTTCAGACAGAGTTGCAGAGACAAGTGGTGAGCCTTCTATGTTTTGGAAGGTCTTATGTCCTGCAGTCTTTTTATCTTATATTAGTTTTGGATCTGCTGGGGGCCTTGTCCCAGTTCTTAGATAGTTACTTGTTTCAGTCATATAGTAGAGATTTCGCAAACGATTTTCGAGATGTTGATTGAGATTGTGGGACATTATTCCCCATTATTGTTTTCATATGATTCTTGACCATGATCCCGTTATATTGTGTTTCTTCCGCATTACTTTGATCATATGAATTTAGGTGCATGATTACCAGACAGATAGGGGTGTTTTGGGCCTCCATGGTTCGAAATGCTCGTCACGGCCAGGCCCTGGTTCGGGTCGTGACAATGATTTACATGTAATCCCTCTCTTGATGTAAATTTCCCCATGTTTCACATGATATGGATTGTTTTGAAATACATCTTGTAGAGCATTTTACGAAATGTCGTGATTTATGAATGACTTGGTTATGAATCTTGATTTCAAAAGAGACGGTTGTTTGTATTGAAAAATGTTGAAAATACATATAATGAAAGGGTGCATGGATTTTGCCAAAAGCACATGACCACCTTATGTTTGAAGAGTTCTTGCATAGTTTTGACTTATGGTTTCGGAACATGAAATCTCTTATACTGTTTGCATGTTTGGGTGGTCTAAACCATGTTTTAATGAAAGATCATGCTTATTGCATTATTGCTCAGAAATAGGACTTGCAAGTCTTGGTGTGACTACACCAATTCAGATTTCGCCATGATAATTCAGAATAGATTTAATGCTTGTTTGAAATCAGACGTTCCAGATGTTGAAATTAAAAACATGCATGATTCAGAACAGGATAAAAATTGGTCATAAAGAGAGCTTAGGTGGTTCTCTGAAGAAGGCATGAGTTCATACAACTCATTGTCCAAAACCGTGATTTGTCGATCCAGGTTTATATATTACGCTGGCCTAGAGACTTGTGGCATATCAGATTCAGGAACTCCAACTCTTGCGGGACACTCGGGTTGGAGGCTTCCCCGCCGAGTCAATGGCGGATTCCATATCGCCCGTGGATTATCAGATTTATAGGGGATACCACCTAACTCAGAAGTAATACACAGATCAGAATTTAAAGTTTACAGACAGGTTACATGTTTTCAGAAAAGGCCCATGTGTTTTCAGAAACTATGTTATGCATGATGTTTAATAAAAATTTTGCTCTCATATTACATATATATATGTTCAAATACTATATTTTGGACTGCTTTGCGTGTCAGTACATTTGTGCTGACCCCCCTCCCCCCCTCTTTCCAAGTTTTGAGACACAGTCTAGGGGTCCAGATAAATAGTAGGTATTTCAGATCGCAGAGCAGATTGTACAGGGGTGAGCCTTCTATATTCCAGAAGGCCTGTTTACTTTCAGATATTTATCTTTAGTCATGTTTTGGTCTACTGGGGGCCTTGTCCCAGTTTCAGACAGTTTTGTTTAGCTTATAGTAAAGATTTCGCAGACTGAGTCAGACATTATTATTATCCAGATATATTTTGGATTTCAGTTTTCAGTATTATGATCACATTCAGACTGACCATGTTTCTGTATTAGATTTCTGTTTCCGCATTATCTTTTATTATATGAATGTTGTGCATGATTACCAGATAGACAGAGGGCGTCCCGGGCCTTCAGGGTTCGGGAATGCTCGTCACGGCTAGGGCCCCGGTTTGGGTCGTGAAAAACTTGGTATCAGAGCACGGTTCATGATCCCAGGGTGTCTGCGAAATCGCGTCGGGTAGAATATTGTTTATGGGTGTGTAGCGCGCCACACTTATAAGCAGGAGGCTACTAGGCATTTAGGAATGTCTCTCTTTCTTCATGTTTTAGTTCATGCAATAGAGTCAAAATGTTCCTCTTTCATACTCTAATTCATGCTATGGTGTCTCCCATACGAAAGTAAAAAGTCATCCCAAATTCTTTCCTTACTCTAATGCCCTTGGATATGTCTCATTATTGAGGTGATTCAAGTACAGAAGTTTAGAATCCAAATGGTATGGTCCTTTCTGATTGAACCATATAAGAGTTAAAATTTATGCAAGGACTTGAGAAGAGCCCGTTAGTGCTTCAATGTGTATTGATTTCGATGTAAACATTGATCCTGATGGAATCGTTCTTTTCAGCTTGAGGTATTAATTGTATTTAGTCCCCTTCAAATTTATGTTACAAATGTCTTGCTTAAGGGGGGATGATGTGTAGTAGAATGTTGGAACTGTATTTCCACCCGAATAGTAGTATGCATTAAAGTGTTGTTGTCATGACCTATTGGTAGTGATATTGGACTACGAAGTTGGGGATGTGAATTCACAAAGTTAGAAGTCAGAGTGAGGGTGACTTTTGTGTAAATGAATATTTTAGTTGAATAACCGATGTTCGAGAATGATTTACCCCCCTTATGGTGATAGACTAATGTGGTAGCTAGTAGCATGTGTGGATTTTATGGTAGTCTGTGGGTGAAGTGTTTGACTCAGATTTTTATTTATACAGAGTAAGATGTGTATCCTTAGATCATTGAATATTGTGTATCAATTTTCTATCTCTTGTAATTTGTAATCTTATTATCATGGTGTTTTTGAAAAATCAAAGTCTAGTGAAGCCGTGTGGGGCTCTTTTGATTCACTATCATAGTTGCTTTGTTATTCATTTCATTTCTTTTTCAAAACACAAAAATCAAAGTCTAGTGAAGTCGTGTGAGGCCTATTTCGATTCACTAGAAGCTTGTTGTCCAACTTGTTGTTCTTGTATTGGTTTAATCTATGTATAGCTAAATCTGTTTGCATGAAATTGAGTAAGTAAGTAGGAGGTGAGAGATCAGTATAACTAGATAAGATTGTATGGGGTTATAATATCAGATTAAGGTTGACCATGCCTATTATGTGACTTTACCCCCCCCCCCCCCCCCTCCTTGACCTTCTTTTATTGGTAGTTGTAAACTAGTACTACTTGTGAGAAGGTATGTAGTAGATTTGTGAGTTATTTGGATAGAATGTTCAGATTTGACGGACTAGTATATTATGTTGCCTTCTTCATTGATGGTAGATGATTGATGCAAGACCATTGGCTTGAATTTAATGTAGAATGTGGATGTAGGAATAATGGCATGAGATTGATGATGCATGTTTTGTGATATTAAATTAGTAGGCTTGATGTGTTGAAATTGTACGTGCAAATGGATTATGATAAGGAAAGTCTTAAGGTCATGATCGATTATTGTGGTTGTGAAGTTCTAGCATACTAGTGTTTCTTGATGTTTATTTCATAGTGTCCAAGTGAGAATTATGTGTAAGGTTGGATTGTAAATCATGTTTAGAACTAGACATTAAGTTTGCACAGTTGATGGCCATTAAGGTAGTTATAATGATTGCTTGAGTAATGATACCAGATTTATAGAAGTGATCTAATAGGCTTGAATAGTGTACGCAAGAGATTAAGTTTATTTAAATTCGTAATGAAGTATGATGTTGTATGTATGATGTAGAAGTATCCAAGGTGATATGAGGTAGTGGCATTTCTCTAAGACTATTACATGTTGCATGTGGCTAGTAGTACCATTGAGTTGCTAGATGGAGAAAGACTAGTAGATGTTATATGGGCTCTAAATAGCCAGGTTAAAGAGTTTTGATTGATAGTGTTGGGATCTTTTATATGATATTGATTCTCATAGTAATGAGATATAAGTTTGGAGTCGCGATATTGGTAGTCTATGACGAAAGTGGTATGGTTCATCAAAGGCTCAGTGATATCCATGTTAAGTGTTAGAAATCTAAGTTTGAGCTTTGAAGGTTGAACTAATAGAAATAAGTGTGCAAGCATTATACTATGACTATTGGGGCTATCGAAATATAGAGTGTATCTCAGAAGGTAGTATTAGCAGTGGGCTTTCCACTTTCATGTGTGGTCTTTCGGGTTAAATTTCTATTTAATTATGTGTATTGTTGTATTCCAGACCCCAGAGTGCGGTAAATGTAGTTCAGTTTAGAGTCTAGTAATAAGGGATCTCTTGAACTTAATATGATGGCTTAAAGCCAAAGGGGAGATGATAGAATGAATAACCAAGTCAAGCTCTCAGATTCTAGTAGTGATGTCATGATGATATAGAACGTCAAAAAGTGAGGGTGAGACTCAACCCATTCTTATCTCAGTATTTTTCAGTGATCCCAAATGCCTACTCAAGCTTTCTGTTTCAGTTCCATGATCATAGTTCATGTTCATGTATATGATAGAGAATCACGTGCTCTTCCAGTTTTAAAATGAGGAGTTCCAGTTCATTCAGTAATCGGAATCACATTCCATATGTTATAAACTTCAAATTGAGGTCATGCAGCTCATGACTCATATACTCACACTTTATGGTGTGCTCAGTTCCCATAATTCATGCTATACTCTTTATGATTGACGAGATTCATCTTATAGTCATGTATGCCCCAATTCAGATTTTCTTTGATAAATCCCGGATGTTGATTTTCTATTCCTCAGGCCTCAGTTGAGTGTCAAGTTTCATATAATATCCTTCCATGCTTCAAGATCTTATGTTCTAACCTTTAGTGACTCCTCTTTATGTGATGATAGTGGTGAGGAGTAAATGTTTCTTGTTGATGGAAGATCATGGTATGCTTGTTTTAGATAAGGCCATAAGTGTGAAGTAAGGTTGGGGCCAAATCTTTGATGCATGTGATGGTTAGCTAAAAGGTGTGTGTGTATGTTCTTGGGGTAGCGTGTGGGAGCTATATCGATAGATGGTTAGTAGAATATGTGAAGTGTGCCTTTATGAGTGTTTGTTTTGAAGTTCATATGTGGTTATAATGATAGGCTTAGGGTGTGATCTTATAAGAGATATAGAAGGTTGAATCTTCTGGTTTAGACTTGTATCGTGGAGTGGCATGTAGTATTTTGTGAGTTGGAGTTAGTCCTGATCACGGTGAAGAGGATTAAGCTATTTTAGACATTAGAAAGATTTGTCAATGCTCATATGAGAATTTTAAGCTAAATTGAATAAGTATGGTATTTAATGAGAATAGTATAGTTAGGGATATTCGAGAAGTGTGCTAAGCTTGAAAGTAAGAAGTTGTGTTGCCAAAGGCCTTCCATTTTAATTTATGAGTTATATGTCTATATTCCAGACTGCAGAGTAGTGTCAATGTTGTGATTTCCTCAGTTGGATGTCTTGTGTAATCCATACCCAAGATTCATGGCTCCCTATTACTGCCACAACTTCTTTAGAGAGAGTGTTGAAGAGATACTCCAATTAAGTATGAAGGTCCTGCATAATTCAGTCTGTATAGTCAGTAAGTCAGTTTAACAGTCAGATTTGCATGACTTGTTTTCTCGTCTTTTCATTTGTTCATGCTACTCGAAATCTCAGACATGCTACTATTCCAAGATAGAGTATACCAGTATTTGCGAGTATAGCTAAGTTCATGCATCATGCATTAGATTCAGATTCCAGAGGTTCAGTTATGATTCAATTTGTACATGCCCTGTGCATCTCCTCAATTTTCTGAGCATCTTAGTGAATTGAGCATTCATAGAGGGACATAGGGTCCCAAGGGGGAGATACCCCATTCAGTTGCATGCATAGATTCTTATTACAAGCTTCGCACCAATTATCATTGCGTATTCAGTCATACGTTCATACGTCAGTTCAGTCAGATATGCATGCATTAGAAATGCATGTCCAATAGAAAAAGTTCAGCTTATCAGTGTATTCAGTTCTACGTTCGTGAGAACAACTCAGTAACAAATCCATGCATCAGATATGCATGTTCATTATGAGAACTCCGCTTATGAGTAACTTCAGTCGTGTATTCCATGCATCAGATATGCATGTCCAATATAAGAATTCAGAATAAGAGTAGTTCCAATCATATGGTCATGTTCCAGATCAGTGTATTCTTTATTAGAGGACATGTCGTGTCCGCGTTATTCCATACCTTTAAGGCTTCAACAAGTTTCTACCCATCATTCGAGGAAGAATGATCCCAAGGGGGAGATAATGTAACATCCCGTAAAAGTCGTGCATGGATTAGCCTTTAATAGAGTGCTCTTAGACTTAAAAACTTGAAACTTTTTCTAAGTGTAATGAGGACTTATAGTCATTTTAGCTGGCAACCTTCGGGATACAACTTTTCAACCTTCCCGACATCCGTTTTTAGATTTTCAAGTTGTGTTACGATCGGGAAAGATCATAGTACATCTCAGATAAGTTTCGGAATTTTTTGGAACGCATAAGGCTGCTTTTGGATTTCAAAACAGTAGCAAAACGCATAGCCTATTGCCCAGTTTTCAGCTTTTCAGGGTCAACTTCAAATGATCATAACTCTCTGAATATAATGAACTGGGAGATCTGCTACCTATCAAATGAAATCTCGTTGAGTTTTTTTTCCAATGCTACTGGTTTCATCCAAATCCAACAGCTGAGTAAGGAGTTATACCCGTTTTACTTCAGCCTGTCAGCTTGTCAACTGAGGGACAGTTTCGACTTTGTTTGTTTTCTTAGGGGCATTTTAGTCATTTCACCTCACCCAAATTTCGTCTATAACACCAGATTTAGCCCCAATTCATCAAAATATAATGCTTTTCTCAAATTTTCTCTCAAGAACACCCCTTAGGGTTTCAAACAAAAATCCCAAATAACTCAAGATTCAACCGTGGGTTTTGGAAGATAATTAGAGATTTGGAATCCCCACATCGTAGGCTTCAAGGATCATCCCTCAATTTCTTAAATATAGGTATGCGGGGTTTTCCCTCAAATCTCATGGGAATAGAAATCATGATTTTAAGAATGGGGTTTTGAATTTATGAATATAATTATGTTTTTAGAAGTTTTGACGGAATTGTTTTGGTCTTTAGACCTTTCCCCCAAATTGATTTGAAATTATGTATATATGTATGTAAGTGTTCAAAAATGATTATTGAATTGAGAGCATGATTTACATGAAATCCCTCTCTTGATGTAAATTTTCTCATGACTTGGTTATGAATCTTGGTTTCAAAAGAGAGGGTTGTTTGTATTGAAAAATGTTGAAAATACATATAATGAAAGAGTGCATGGATTTTGCCAAAAGCACATGACCACCTTATGTTTGAAGAGTTCTTGCATAGTTTTGACTTACGCTTTCGGAACATGAAATCTCTTATACTGTTTGCATGTTTGGGTGGTTTGAACCATGTTTTAATGAAAGATCATGCTTATTGCATTATGTCTCAGAAATAAGACTTGCAAGTCTTGGTGTGACGACACCAATTCAGATTTTGCCATGATAATTCAGAACAGATTTAATACATGTTTGAAATCAGACTTTCAAGATGTTGAAATTAAAAACATGCATGATTCAGAACAGGATAAAAATTGGGCATAAAGAGAGCTTAGGTGGTTCCCCGAAGAAGGCATGAGTTCAGACAACTCATTGCCCAAAACCATGATTTGCCGATCCAGGTTTATATATTACGCTGGCCTAGAGCCCTATGGCGTATCAGATTCAGGAACTCCAACCCTTGAGGCACACTCGGGTTGGAGGCTTCCCCGCCGAGTCATTGGCGGATTCCATATCGCCCGTGGAATATCAGATTTGTAGGGGATACCACCTAACTCAGAAGTAATACATAGATCAGCTTTTGAAGTTTACAAACAGGTTACATATTTTCAGAAAAGGCCCATGTGTTTTCAGAAACTATGTTATGCATGATGTTTAGTAAAAAATTTTCTCTCATATTATATATATATATATATATATATATATATAAATATATGTTCAAATACTATATTTTGGACTACTTCGCGTGCCAGTACATTTGTGCTGACCCCCCCCTCCTTCCAGGTTTTGAGACACAGTCTAGGGGTCCAGATAAACAATAGGTATTTTGGATCACAGAGCAGATTGTGCAGGGGTGAGCCTTCTATATTCCAGAAGGCCTGTTTACTTTCAAATATTTATCTTTAGTCATGTTTTGGTCTACTGGGGGCCTTGTCCCAGTTTTCAGACAGTTTTATTTAGTTCATAGTAGAGATTTCGCAGACTGAGTCAGACATTATTATTATCCAGATATCTTTTGGATTTCAGTTTTCAGTATTATGATCACATTCAAACTGACCATGTTTCTGTATTAGATTTCTATTTCCGCATTATCTTTTATTATATGAATGTTTTGCATGATTACCAGATAGACAGAGGGCGTCCCGGGCCTTCAAGGTTCGGGAATGCTCGTCACGGCTAGGGCCCCGGTTCGGGTCTTGACACATACCAGTTGTGAATGCAATTACAACTGCTATCATTGACAAGCACTGACAAATAGCTGCGTGATCATAAAGCTTCTGTATAATTTTTTCATTTTCAGGTTTTGGAACTACACTTGCCATGATGAAGTAGATGAATATGGAAACAGCCGAGAATGTGAAGGCAATGGCATCGGAAACAACAAATGCACAAAATGCTTTTTTCCTTATTAGAATCTCCATCCCTTTATTAGGGCTATCTGGGTCGCTCTCAAAACCTCCTGGCAATGTGATACCAGCGGCGAAAGTGATTGTCATTATCAAAGTGGCCACGACAATATGGAATTGAGCTGACTTCATAATAATTTCAATTACTGTTTGATCTTCCTTTATAGCTTTATCATGATCATCTTCCCTCAGTTGTATTTTGACTCCTGTTCCCGTTTCATCATTTGGATTGGGCATGTACTCGTACTTCCGCTTTACCTCAAAGTCACGTTTTCCAAATTGGCCAATGCTACACAAATCCTCCACCAATTTCTCCTATTTTCATCAATAGTACAGTTTATTTTGAGTCTGTCGAATAATTTAACACAGTAAGAACTAATATGTTCATAGCTTAGGAGACAATGATATCATCTAAAATAAATTCTGACGAAGGTAGAGCAAGAAATAGAATTAAAGTTTTACTTGATGTTTCAACACCACATATCGTTCACACAAATCGTTCTTTCGCTTGACATAATCCTTGAACTAGTATATCAATATTTCACCAGCATATACTCGAGCGCAACCAGTATTTGAAAAACAAATGTGCGGCCGCTTACCTTCTTTGTTGTCGCTTTGCATGACAATGCTATATCAAGTGGAGTCTGGTTTTTTTTGTTAAATGACATCTTCTTTGCTCTAGGATGGTTTATTAATTCACGCACATGGTTACCAGAGGCAGCAACCAAATGGAGAGGAGTGTTGTCGTCGCTATCTGGCTCATCAACAAGGCTGTCACACTTATCAGAGCCTAATAAGAAGCGGACTACCTCGTCTTTATTGTTCAATACGGAAACATGAAGAGCATTTTGACTGTTGTTGTTAAGCGTATCCCAACAATCGGGGCAGTGATTTAATAGCTTCTCTATCATGTTTATGTCACCTTCACTTGCTGCAATGTGAATTGCTGTCGTCCAGTCATATTCATTGCCTGCCGGAAGGTACACTAAGGATTTTTTCCACTACAGCATATCAGATACTACGCCCGCCAATCCTAATTTAACAGTATAGTGCAGTGAATTCCAACCCCATAAGTGAGGTTCCTCGCATAAAGGCTTATTCCATCGCCATAGTGATCTAATGCAATCTGGATGTGTCAACATGATAAATGCATAAATAAAGGGTTAGATCTTCTCGGAAATATAGTTTCACAAAAGACATTACGAAATCATCAACAGAAATTGCAGATGAATGTTTTTTAGAGCGGTTGCATAAGAAGTGATCTGAATGCTACATAAGTTGATTATAAGTTGATGAGACTAATGGAGGATCCTAGTGAGACTATCGACATGATTAATCCAAATTTATGTAGACGATGTTAAATATTGGAAAGTCAACTTTAGTTAGATATCGATACAGCAAATAACAAAAATTATGTACCTCTATGTTCCTGAATTACTGTTGCATGCAGCGGCGTTCTATTAGATGGACCTGCAGCATAAGTTGGTTTCTTGCAGGATTCCAAGATATTAATCAAAGCATCATGAAAACCAGATTCAACCGCCAGATACAGTGGCGTCGCCTGCGCATGGTTAGGCAGAAATTCAAATTCAGAATCTTCTTTCACCAAGAGCTTAACCACATCTCGATGTTGGCTCCGCACGGCCTTGTGCAGCGCTGTATCTCCACTAGCATCTTTCATCCTCGTGAGTTTCTCCTTAGTATTATGATCTTCGACACATGCAAGTAGCACACGTACTACTTCAGTGTGCCCTTCGTTAGCTGCTATGTGAAGAGCGGTTTCATTTTTCTTGTTTTGACAGCATAACAATGCCGGAGTAATCTTAAGGGCTTCTCCCACGAAATGGGAGTGGCCATAGAGGGCTGCGACATGGAGGACCGTGTTACCCTTTGGAGTGACTTGGTAGCCGTTTTCTTCATCCCTTTTCAGGTGATCAGCAAGTATAAAATCTCCATCTCCGATATTGCCTGTCATCGCAGCACTGTACAAGATTGGATCCATTCCTTTTGATAATCCTGTGAGTCCTTTGCTTTCTCTGGATGAAACATTATTATATAGGAAAAACTAATTAGATTCTTAATGAATCTCAAAGAAGAAAGGGATCTGGTGTTTGCCTTGATCACAAGAAAGGGATTTAGATGTTTTCGTATTTCGCATTCATATAGCTTACTCTAAAGTAAGGTATCTTTAATTAATGAAATTAAAAACCATGACCATATTATACAATATGAATTCATATTAATTTTGAAACAAGATGTTGATGACATATCCATCACTCAAGAACATTATACTAGAAGATCGAAGAACTGCAAGCCAGTGAACATGTCGAGGTTGTAACATAGACCCGAGTCTCTAAAATTCAAGATTCAAGAAAACAATACCAGAGTTCAGGGAAGCCATGTATGAAGAGGACTATTGGACCTTGGCCTAATTCTGCTACATGCATGTTTATTCCATTTACAGCTACCATTTTGTGCTCTATCTTCTCCATTTTGCTTCTCTTTCTTTTTTTCACTTTGTATTTTCTTGAGTCTTTTCTTTTTTGGAAAGTTATGGCTTTTTGTTAATCTTTGTTTGGTAGCAAAATGTGAACTGTTCTGACATGTAACTGTAACAAAATACTCCCTCGGTTTCATAATAAATGAATTGTTAGATTTTAACACACATATTAAGGAAAAAACATTAAAGACATAAATTTAACACAACTTTCCATTTTTATAATAGCTTGCTTTCTCATTTCATGGAATATAGGATTCTTTAACCGAAGCAATAGTACCTCTTATTAACACGCGATATTATCTATAGTAGCTTGCTCTTGTAGCATCTTTATCAACTTCCAATGCCAAATTGTATGACTAACACATAAGGCAGCTGCGACAAACTCGACTTTTCAAGTTAAGAAAGGAACCAAAAAAAGAAAAAGAGAAAAACGAGAGAATATCATCGTAGGTTGCTTCTTTAGCACCAAAGTGAATGTCATTTCTCCAAAAGAAAAGATTGCGGTGTAAAGCATCATAGTTATGCGTAGGTTCGGGGGAAGAGGGACAGACCACAGGGGTCTATTGTACGTGGCCTTATCCTGCATTTCTGCAAGAGTCTGCATTATAAAGCATTGAATTTGTAATACGAAGAGATTTTGGTAAAACTTGATTTTGCTGCCATGTGACCAGGAGGTCACAGGTTCAAGACTTGGAAACAGCCTTTGACAGAAATACAAGATAAGGCTGCATATGATACACCCTGCACATAGCGGGAGCTTTAGTGCACCGGGCTACCCTTCTATCATTTTCAATTACTTAGTCTTGTTTTTGTTGGAAAAAAGAGTCATGACAAGAAGATCTTAAATAGTAAAAAGATGTTTTTATTCATGTTTGTTTTTCTTTACAAATTCCTTTCTTCTGATCAAAGCAAACAATAAATACCTTTCTTTTGATCAAAGGAAAAGATCTATGTGGTTTTCAGAATATTTTTATATATTGTTTCATCCGGAGAAAACAAAGAACTCGGTAAACCAAATAAAAGAAACGAAAATGGATCCAACCTTGTACAATGCCACGGTGGAAGGCAATATCAGTAATGGTGATTTTTTCACTTTCTGAATATCTGAAATGGGATGAAGAAAATGAGTACCAAGTCACTCCAACGGGCAACACAATCTTACACGTGGCGGCCCATTATGGCCGATCCTATTTCGTGGCAGAAGTCCTTAAGATTACTTAGTATAGATGAGTATTATAAGGAGTCACTCATGAGGATGACAGATGAGAATGGCGATACTTCCCTGCACAAGGCCGTGAGGAGACGACATCAAGATGTAGCCAGACTCTTGGTGAAAGAAGATCCTGAATTCGAATTTCCATCCAACAAGGCGCGGGGGACACCAATGTATCTGGCAGCTGAGTCTGGTCTTCTTGAAGCTTTGGTTGAAATCTTGAACTCCTGCAAGCAACCAACTTCTTCTGCAGGTCCTTTAAATCGAACACCTCTGCATGCAGCAGTGATTCAGGAACACACGGGTATGTACATAATTTTTTGCCGTTACTCTCACTATATTAACATCCCTTTTCAATTTTTGTTACTATCTGTTGTTTCTTGTACTTCGACTATCGTATTATTTTGTTGTAGTACTGTTCTGTTTTGGACTGTCTTTTCTTGAGCTGAGAGTCTATCGGAAACAGCCTTTTCGCCTTTGTGGTGGTGGTAAGGTCTGTGTACACTCTACCCTTCCCCATACCAACTTAGAGACTACACTGGGGAGTCTAAATTTGAGTTGATTTAACTCCTTATCATCATCATATTTGACACATGCATCCAGATTGCGCGAGATTGCTAATGCAATGGAATAGATCGTTGTGTGAGGAACCTGACGTGGGGGGTTAGAATTCGCTGCACTTTGCTGCTCTTTTAGGATTGAAAGAAGTAGTTTCCGATATGCTGGTGTGGAAAATGACTGGACAACAGCAATTCACATTGCAACCAGTGGAGGTAAGGTAGACGTTTTACATGTGCTATTAGATCACTGCCCTGATTCCTGGGAAATGCTCGACAGCAATGGCCAAAATGCTCTTCATGAAGCCATATTATACAGTCAAGAAAATGTGGTGAATTATTTATTGAAGCCCACAAAGTGGGATAAGCTTATCAAGGATCCAGACAACGATGGCAACACTCTTCTCCATTTGCTTGCTTCGTCTAATTTTTGGGGCTATGTGCCTCTGGAATTAAAAGATCATCCCCGAACAAAGAAGGTGTTCAACCTCTGGAATTAAAATAAATCCAACCTTGAATTCATAAATAGTGAAGAAGAGGTCAATAGAAGGATACCTAGAAAAATACTCTGAAAAAGGTCTTTTACCATTGTTGCACTAAACACAACATATTCCTCTATAGAAGGCCCTATGGAGTAAAGGGAAGTGGATGAATTCTCGGAAAAAGAGGGAGCGAGCCTATCTAAAATCGAAAATGAAGTTAAGAAAATTCCATGAATAGATAGAGTCAACGGTACAACAGACATCGCTGCCTATCTGAAATCTTTGCGGAGGGGTTCAGATTAGCTATACTGGCACTAAAACAACCCATCCAAAATTGCAGGTACTGAGTTTAGCAAGGATTTTTCGATGAGCGGTGTAAAGAAACATAATAGAATTAAAGTTCCAATGGTATCGGAGAGGCAGTGGCATATTTGATTTGAGAGAGGAAAACTCTGAAGTAAGGCATCTTTAATACATGAAATTAAAAACCATGACCATATTATACAATAATAATTCATATTAATTTTGAAACAAGATTTTGATGACATATCTATCACTCAAGAACATTATACAAAAAAATTGAAGAACTGCAAGCCAGTGAACATGTCAAGGTTGTAACATAGATGCGAGTCTCTATGTAAGTTATGTAGGAAGTTTCAGATCATAAGGATCAAAACTAAAAAATTACAAATACGAGTCAGAACATTGAAGTGAGTGGACCGGTGAAGGATCCAAAGGACATGTGGTGAATACGGATACCCCAGAGGCTAGCCAGGCTGTTGTGCCAGAGGCTAAACCACGAAGAGGCCCAAGAATTAGACAGACCAACAATAGATTTGCTTGCGATTTGAAGAATATAGTAACCAAACTATTCACAAGATGGGATTGTACATTTTTATGGACGCAACGACATTTAAGCGGGGAAAATGATTGAATTTGCTAGCAATGTGAAAGGAATAGCCTTAAATCTCGAAAATGAGAATGATTTTGCTCCACTACAATTTGTTATCCCTTATTTAGGTGTTCCATAAGGGAATATTGCCACTATAAATGCACGCATTAATAATTTATGATGATCTATCTCCGCTATGTTCTTAGTAAATAAGCGGCATATTGTCAAATGTCATTACTATTATGTTGACCACCAGTCGTGAGGCTTTCACAAGGGATGTTTTCCATTTATGTTCTTGGCTCTTAAAAGAGAGCGACCAAACAATCAGAAATCAGACAGGCGCAAGTAGCCTAACCGCCTTATCCTTCACTAAAACTACATCCATGTCACATTGAAAATGCATATGTCAAAAACCCATGCAACATAGTCATACCCAGGGTTTCATCTAGTGGTAAGAGCGTACTTGTGAATTAGGCGCACATGACATGTTCGAACCCTGCAACAGACAAAATCATGATACTTAAGTGAAAAAGGGCATAGGGGCGAGTTCGAACCATGTGCCATCAGTCCTCCGGGATTTCTCAATTATAAAAACCCATGCAACATAGTCATACCAGGGTTGCGATATAGTGGTAAGAGCGTATGTAAAAACCCGTGCGACTGGCTGGTAAGAGTGTATGTAAGAACCCATGCAACCTAGTCGCACGTGACATATTCGAAACCTGCAACAGACAAAATCATGATACTTAAGTGCAGAAGGGTACAGGGGTGGGCTCATTATCCATCAAGTTTCGAACCATGTGCCATCAGTCCTCGGAGATTTCTCAATTATAAAAACAACATAGTTAAGGATGTTGCATGTATGTATAGCAAAAAACATAGCTACAAACATCTAAACATAGAAAAAAAACAAATTTGTTTGGATTAAATGGATGTTGACATGAAAAACAATTGAATTCAAGAAAAATAATTGTGATCACTCAAATGTAGAGTCTTTAACATCTCTTCAGAAACTAAATCAGTTTTCAGTGTTTCCATTTTAACTTTCAAAAGTATCATATGCCAATGAGTGGAAAATTTTTGACAAAATTTTCCCCAAGAAATGTTCATGGCATAATCATCAACTTACCATTAATGGTGAGATCCCAAGGAGCAAAGTTATACATACTTTTTGTTTTCTTTTTCACTCTGTCCCGTTGTCGCGTCACTTCTGTTTCAAGTGAACTTTTCATGAGGGATTAGAGGTAGGTAGGTTAAAGGTAACTTAATCTAGGTATTGGCATCTCCGGAACCTCCTCCTCCGCCTCCTTTTATGGAAACCACTGGTGCACGGAAGGAGCTTCGACTAATCAAATGAGAATCAAGAAACAAAACTATGACTGTGATATCGTCATGAAAATGCCGCCTCACTCCTCTATCTATCCTTTTCAGGTCTGCGTATCTCATTTCTCTTTTCTTCGCTTCTTCCTGTAGGGCAGCTTTTACGAGTTTTCTAGCAATGCCCTGTACAAATTTGGAAATTTTAGTTTAGTTGAGAAAACAGCTGGTGCAGTCGGTCAAATGTCAATCGCAGTTTCTTGAAGTCAACAGCTCGAGTAGAAAACAAAACTATGTGCTCGATTGCATAATGGAATGTGCAAAGAATCAACTAACTATATGTCGATGTCTAGTGAAACACATTACACAAGTAAAAACATACATCTGGAAACTGGACGCCCGTTAAATCAAGAACCACAAAAAGGAAAAACACTCCAGATACCGCAATACTTTAGAACTCAAAAATTTATCTGAAGGAATTATTGCATTAGATCCCGAAAGTTAAACTATCACAGTGACCGCCCGCAAGATTCAATATGAATGATACAGTCCCGTAAATTTCAACGATTACAAAAGAATGCCTCACTCCATATATTACTTATGCTAACAAAATATCGAGAATTTATAATACTTTTTATTTGTATTTGCATGAGATGCATTTAAATGCAATAACAAAGTTGGTGAAGATTCATATAGTCGACCCCAACTTGTTTGGTCTAGTTGTTGTTGTTGATGTTTTAGATAAAAGGAAGGGAGCAACACAAAAGGAAAGGAACGAGATGGGAAAGGTTTTTCCAATTTGCATTCATTTTAGCGAGATAAGAAAATGGGGAGCAGCAACCTTACTGTGGACATTGACCCTAGATAGGACGGTTTGGAGGTCGAGGATTAGTGTTGAAGGATAGTTGATAGCCATGTGTTGAAGTACTCGTATGGGGAGAAGCAGGGAGCTAGTCTCCTCTTCTCATCTTCTCCGTATTGAGTAATTTACCAAGTATTCGGATACTATAAGTGCTATCTCTCGTTCACTCTTGTTAACAAATGAGAATGATATGATGAAAAGAAAAAGTAATTAGATTTGATAAGAGGAGATTCTTCCTTATCAAAGATAAATGAGGACAATCTTACATGGTGTTCGCAACTGCTGACAATGTTCACGGCCTCTTGATTGCTGAGATGCTCCCATAAGCCGTCGGATGCAAATATGAGAAACTGATCTTCTGGAAGGAGCTTCTGTACAATTATTGATGGCTCAGCGAGGAGAATAGGCTTCTCGAATGTTCCAGGAAATCGAAACTTAGGCAGCAAAGGCTCTCTGTTAAACTCCGCTCTCTTCAAATATGCATCACCAATTGATCTCGAAACCTGCAAATTTATTCATACTTCAGTATCACAACATCGACTTGATGTCATCTGTTCAGACACCTTAGATATGCCGCAAAGATTTTATGAAATATTAGAGCAAGTGTTATCTTTTTCAATTGTCTACCCCCACTGAAGTTTAACTTGCCGCACAATAAGTATGATAATACGGAACTAAAGTACCTGTATAATTCCCTTCACACGCCAAACCTTGTGCTTTAAAACTACTACATTTGGATCATCGGGGTGCAGTGAGCGCAGTTCTTCACGGACAGATTCCAAACTCATATTGTGTTCAGAAGATAATTGAACTGCTTTGACCTCTTTCAGAGCCCTCTCCCTTTTTCCTAACACCGCACGAGAATCTCCAGCATTTGCAATGTATAACATCCCACTGCATATAATACCCACTAAGCAGCATGATCCGACCGAAGCAATTTGAGGTCTAGCTTGCCATTCCTTTCTCACCAGAGAAAGAAACTCTTCTTCTGTTGCCAAATGTGCCTTGCGTATAACATCGGCTGACATTACTTGATCCTCTGAGGTGAATTCTGCATCAGAAAAAAGCTGTCGAGTGAGTAACATATGCATCAGCGATCTTTTTACCATATGCAAGAGGTGGAGCGTCTGCACATTTCAAACGGTGAGAAAGAATCATCAAAGCTTTCTTTACTCGATTATTTACTTCTTGTAGGGCGGGAAGTGGGAAAGAAGGAAGCGAGGCTGATCAAATGCTATTTTTTGGAAAAGCAGTTAGGTATAACCAACTCTATATCATAATACATGAGTGATGAGATCTATTATCTTTTTCATGTCGGTAGAAATTTTAATTGGTTATTTTGCTAGTTCTTAGTGATGAGATTTATCAGCAGAGAATATCGTCTAGCACAACAAAAATCTTCGATTTTTGATCTCTTTTATGCTTGGAGGTATTTGTCCATTAACAAATGGATCTCTGGACTTTAAAACCAAGCGACTTATCATGATTTGAATTTAAAAAAATGGGACGCCTTCGTGATGACTATTTACTATGGATATTTCATGGACATGGAACCTGTAAGATTTACATTTGTTGATCCTAACACGATGGGCGTTGAGTCTAATCAAACATTAGATTGACATCTCCAGCTTCCTAACACATTTATCGGTCACATCTTGCCACACCTCCTGATTATTACACCTGAATGCATAAAGTTGTTAGCTTCACAGTTGTTAGCTTGCATGTCGAGGCCAAATATTTGTAGTATAATTATATTTGATGAAGTCTATTTACCTAAGTCTTTGTTGAGTCTTTTATATTAGAATATCTGAAGATACCAGACTAGTCAATTTTGTATATATGGTGTGACCATCAGCTGACATTGTTGATATCAAAGAATCCAGTGAACTTGAAGTCCTTTGCTTCTTTTTTCAAGGGATAACTATAGCCTTCCACTAGCAACAAATACCAGGTATCTCTATCCATCAAGGCTAGAACAGATGGAAACAAATACCAACTTCGTTGACCACTGGGCTTCACCTGTGGATGCTACTAGCTAAAACAAGGGAAACCGGTACACTAAAGCTCTCGCTGTGCGCAGGTTCACGGAAGGGCCCTATCACAAGGGTTTATTGTAACGCAGTCTTACCTGAGGCTGTTTCCTGGTCACATGGAAGCAACTTTACCAGTTACTCCCAGGCGCCCCTGCATATGGGATGGAACCCACATTGATGAGTCTGAAACTTGTATTAATAAAAAGAAAGACTCAGCAGAGACTTGACTATTAAGAGTGATTGTTTTCCTATATAATGTTTCATCAAGAGAGAGCAAAGGACATACCAAATATCATAATTTTGGATAATAGCCCAAAACAAAAAAGAATGGCGGATGCCGTGGTGGTGTTCATGGTGAATCAGCTGGTCAAGCGGGTTGCAGATGCAGCACTGCCCGTGATACCTGTGACAAGAAGGCAGATCAAATACATTTAGTTGTCGCAGCGCTATTAATGACAGTGACCTTCACAGCTGACTTTACATTACCGGGAGGTTTTGAAAGCGATACTAATAGTCGTAATAAAGGGATGGCGATTCTATTAAGGAGAACAGCGTTCCGTGCATTTGTCATTTCGGATGTCATCGCCTTTGCGTGCTCCACTGCAGCTGTATTCACCTATTTTCTCATGGCAACAAGTTCAATATCATCTGCAACAACAGAGCTAATACTTATTATCCGGCTTTACAATATGGCAGTTCTTTTGCAGCTTACGGCGATGACAGCAGTTGTAGTTGCATTTTCAACTGGTTTGTCTGTTACTTTAGCACATTCTGTTGGTCTCGCCGTTACTGTCTGTGTCATCAGCGGCATTTCTTTTTATATGATCTGCTTTATGGTGGGTGTTCCTGCAAAACGCATCCCAAGAGAAAGAACCTAAGCAGAGGTTTTATCCCTCTTAGTTTTTATGCTTTTTAATATGAAATTTTATATGTAGCCCAATTGGTCAAATCATAAATCATATTATGTTTTTTAGTTTAGTTTTGTGTCATTTGAATTATCGTCTCCATAATTTGCAAACTATAAATTTCCGTGTGACGCTCTCTCGATTTCGAACTCAACATCAATATTGTTTTCATAATGTGAAACCAGCTGTGAAGTTCACTATCATAAGTAGATAGTTGCCACTACTAAATGTATTTGAGCTGCTTTCATAATATTTTTGACTATTCTTTACTTGTTCACTTTTTTATTGGTACGGGAATTAGAAACAGTAACTGATAAGGATAATTTTATCATATTACCCTTGAATATAATAAATTTAATTAATACTTTGAAAAATGCATTAAATAATGTATCGTATTTAATACTAAGGGCTAAATGGATAGAAATAAGTAAATTATCCATCAATTTTATAAACTAAACGGGTATTATTGTACGTCCTAAAATAGAAAAATAGATAAATAAATATAGACAAAGTTGACTTGGTCTTTACTTAGTACTATATATCAGGCTCATCAATTTCACATGGTGCATGTCAAGTTGTAGCATGGGCCATCTTAGTATATGTCAAGTTGCCATCAATAACCCCACACCGACCCATTTTGTCTCGAGGCAAGATACGAATTTGACAGAATTTAGTAATCTCGATTCGAATTAAATCTATATTTATTTTTAAAATATATATTTAAGATGTACAAATTATTAGTTTGGAATCCATTAACACAAAGAGGATGGAATCCAAAACCGTAAACTTCAGATCTTTGATCTGCCTCCACATTCTGTTGTGCCCTCAGTAACAAGAAAATAGAAAGCGCATTTAACATAGTCAGAAGCGGATCTAAGGTTGAAACTATTATATCTTTGAAATTATAAATTTATATCTATGACTAATTACAATTTTAGTAGATTTTATGTACGAAAAGTATTGAATTCAGATGGACACGAGACCGTGCACATAGCAGCTAATGAGGGGCATAGCTTGAAAAAGGAACAAGAAAGAAACACAAAGAGGAAAAAAGAAAGAGAGTATTATCATAGGTTGCATCTTAAACACCAAAATGAATTATCCCAAAAAGAAATAGGCATAGCCACAATGACAAAGGGTATTTCTGGAATAGCATGGAAATATTATACATTTGAAAAAGTAGTCATAGAAAAATAATAATAAGAGACCTCATAATGCTCAACCAACATCTTTGAATTAATTGTTGCTGCAAATGACTTGAAAAATTTCATTGGATGCATGTTAGATCCTTTAAAAGTAGTGCATTTTTGGAGAATCCGACATGAGTGCGGCAACACTTTTGGAGAGTCTGAGAGCAACTTAGGTGTCATGCATGGTGTATTCTGGAAATTCACGAAATTGGTGAAAAATCAACGTGGCTGTAAGATTCAAGCTTTGAGGTCTGATAATGGAAAGGAATATACCTCAACAGAATTTATTCATTCTGTGAAGAGGCCGGTATTGTGCATCAACTTACAATACCATACACACTAGAACGAAATGGTGTTAGTGAAAGAAGAAATAGATGGATAATGGAGATGACCAGGTGTATGTTACGTGAGAAGGAGTACTTGCCTAAAATATTTTGGGCAGACGCAACAACTACTGCAGTTTTTGTGCAAAATCGACTTCCAACAAAGGCTTTGGAAGATAAAACAAACATTCACTAAGTTTTCTTAACGTGTTTGGTTTGTGTTTGTTTTGTTCATGTTCCTCTGGTTAAACGCGACAAACTTGACAAGAAGGTAATTCCATAGTGATACGATACAAATTTGGTACGTATAAAAAACAAGCCAAAAATAGTCCACAAACAAAGGGAAACCCGAGAGCTCAACAAACACCAAATCTCGGCTCCAACAACATCAAGAAACAAGGTGTAAATGACACCAAAAGCACTAACAACAACAAGAGATAAACAACAATAACTAGAGGAACAACACTACAATAACAATAATCCAACGGTTACAAGATTACAAGAACAACAAGAACCAAACGGTTCACTAGACTACACAACTAGTACATGATATGTAAAGATAGAAAGTGAGACATACACTATTACAAGGTTAAGAACCCAAAGATGTATTAAATCTAAGGACCCCTAAGACTTACAATAGCAACACCACACTCTTACGTGACACAAAAGGGATTCCACCGCTCAAGCACCAACGTTTTCAAGCAATACACAATCACAAGTGAATCCACACTTGTTCATGTCCTAGTTTAGGCCTAGAGACCCTCTCTCTCAAGAGATGTGTTCTTTCAACAATATTCAACAAAAACTAATGAACTAAAACCCTATATTGTTCTATTTATAGTACTTTACAAATAAAAAGATAAAATGACAAAAAGGCCCTTTAATGACCAAGTAGGCAAATAGGCACCCATGGAGTGTTTTTAGGGGCGGTTTGGAGCCCTTTTTAACACTTCAACTCGTACATCTCCGAGGTTACATCCAAAAAACTCAAAAACATTCATCTTCATGATCGTGCTTGTATCACATAGGCACATTTGTAGGCAAACAAAAGAAAGGCATTTGTTATTTGCCTTGATTGTTAGAATAACTTCTTGGTTGGGTTTTATGCTTTATAATTTCATTTCATGAAACATATATTACTCCAAACTACATTTTAGCAACGAACTTGACAGTTTTTTGCTACCTATAACCTTCCACCAGCAACAAATATCAAATACCAGGTATCTCTATCCATCAAGGCTAGAACAGATAAGAAGAAATACCAACTTCGTTGACCACTCGGCCTCACCTTTGGATGCTACTAACTAAAAGAAGGGCAGTCGGTGTACTAAAGCTCCCGCTATGCATAAGGTCCGAGGAAGAGCCTCACTGCAAGGGTGTATTGTACACAGTCTTAACTTGCATTTCTGCCACATGCTGTTTCTAAGGCTTAAACTCGTGACCTCCTGGTCACATGACAACAACTTTACCGGTTACTCCAAGACTATCATAATTTGGGATAATAGCCCAAATCATTTAGTAATTTCCAGCCACCAACAATTGCATCTTTTTGCCTTCTTCATATTTTATGATGTCCCTACATAATTAATGTACATTTTCAGTCTAGACAAATCCCAAGCTAGTGTCACTATCATCATAAATAGATAGTTGCCACAACTAAATGTATTTGAGATACCTTCATATATAATATCTGTGACTATTCTTTCATCTCACGAAGGGGAGCCTTGGAGTTAAGAGTGTGCAAAAATCGAACTAATCGATAAATCGAATCGAAAAAATCATTATTGATTTATCAATATGGGGTTATTGGATTAACGATTTTTAAACGATTTAAAAAGTTTTTTTATTGGGATATCGGTTCGGTTTCCGATTTAAAAGTTTTAGTTAACGGTATCCTTAGTTATATTACAATGGCTTTATATTTTAATTAAATACATACCCTATTGTTTTTTGCATTTTATAGTTGTTCTTTTCTTTATAAACTTGTTGGCTAGCTTGTTGGGTTTCCACCATTAATATAAACTATAAACCTACATTGATTTTCTTTTTTGAGAGATCGCTATCGATTGTTACTATATTCTATGATACAATGCTAAGTGTGTATCAAGAGATTCCAACCAACACAAGAACAACAAGATGAACAACAAAGTGCTAGTGAATTGAAAATGGCCACACACGGCTTCACTAGGATAGCAACACTTGTTTGAACTAGAAAAGTGAGTTTAACAACAAGAACAACAAAGACAATATTGCTAGTGAATCGAAAGAGCCCCACACGGCTCCACTAGACTTTTATATTCAACAACACAATGTTAACAAGATTTACAAAGAGAGAGATAGAAACTTGACACACAATATTCATTAATATAAGAACCCTAACAAGAGAAAGGACCCTAAGACTATTAAATATCAATACCAAGTTCTTACTTGGACCAAGAGGAACTCAAAGAACCCCAATAACCAACTTTCTAGCCAAGATACAACACTAGTATCACTCTACTAGTGAGAATTCGGTTTTGGCCTCTCCAAATGAGAAAGAGAAGTAAAAAATTTACAAGTCTTTTGTTTCTTGAATAATAGGAATGAACAAAAGCAAGACTAGCCCTATTACATGGCTTATGTCGTCACTTAGTAAGGAGGGACAAAGACCAAAATACCCTTGTCATTTAAGTGGGTGGGTTTGGGGTATCTTGGTGGGCCTCTTCACATTTTATTAAATATAGGCCCTTAGATGGGATCATAAGGGCCTCACACATGGCCAAGAATGTGAAAAAGGCTTGGAGTCGTTGCAAATCACGTGCTTGGCTTCGTGTTAAAAGTCTCGAGCTAGGAATTCCCGTATCATCCTCTCCATCTTGAACGGAATTTGCCCTCAAATTCGGATCATTGTCATCCTCCACCGTTTCCACCCGAGAGAGATCACACACGTTGAAAGTGTTGTGCACTTGATATTCCAGAGGTAGATCAATCTTGTAGGCATTGTCGTTGATCCTTTATAATACTTGGAACGGGCCATCACCCCGTGGAATCAACTTAGTATTCTTTTGAGACGGGAATCTAGCCTTCCTTAGGTGAACCCACACCCAATCTCCCGGTTCAAGAATGAGCTTTCTTCTTTCTTTGTTGGCTCGCCTCGCAACTTCTTGATTTTTCTTCTCCAACAGCAAACTTACCTTCTCATGTAGATTCTTCATGGCCTCGGCCCGTTTGCTTCCATCTAAGCTTATCACAAGATTACTTGGAAAAGGGGTTAAATCCAAAGGGGTAAGGAGGTTGATGTTGTATACACACTCAAAGGGTGCCATCCCCGTTCTCGAATGTATAACATGATTATTAGCAAACTCAATTTACGGTAAGTGCTCCTACCAAGAAGTCATTTTTCCTTTAACCATGGACCATAGCATAGACCGTAAGGTCCTATTTACTACTTCCGTTTGGCCATCGGTTTGTGGGTGGCATGAAGTCGAAAACAACAACTTAGTACCGAGTCTACCCCTCATGGACTTCCAAAAGTGGCTTAGGAATTTAGAATTCCTATCACTCACTATGGTCCTCGAAACACCATAAAGATTTACAATATTATCAACAAACAAAGAGGCTACGCTAGGCGCATCATCACATTTAGAACAAGGAATAAAGTGAGCCATCTTGGAAAACCGATCCACCACGACAAAAATATTATCCCACCCCCTTCTAGTCCTCAGCAATCCCAACACGAAGTTCATTGATATGTTAGGCCAAGGACGCGAAGGGGTGGAAAATGGGGTGTACAACTCGTGTGGTTGGAGTCGTGACTTGGATCCTTTGCACTCAAACATTGGCTGCAAATCCGGGCCACATCCTTGTGCATTCTAGGCCAATAAAATTGTTCTTCCAAAATTCTGAGGGTTTTCTCGACCCCAAAATAGCCCATTAGAACGCCATTGTGTGCTTCCCTCACAAATAATTCTATCTACGAACTTGAGGGAACACACAATCGTCTACCTTTAAACAAGTATCCATCAAATTTGGTGTAGGGATGGGAATTCCTATCCGTAACCCACCTATCCCTATCCAAATCTTCACTTTCCCTATAGATAGGAGCGAAGTAAGGGTCCTCGGGATATAAAGACTTGAGGCTTTCAAACCCCATCAACTTAGAAGACAAATTAGACACAAGCGTATGTTTTCGGGACAAAGCATCGGCAACTACATTGTCTTTACCCTTCTTGTATTGAATAACATAAGGGAAAGTTCTAAGAAATTCAATCCATTTGGCATGTCGCCGGTTAAGCTTGTCTTGTGCCCGTAGATGCTTCAAGGATTCATGATCCGTTTGGATCACGAATTCTTTAGTCCACAAATAATGTTGTCAAGTGGCCAAGGCTCTAATCAAGGCATACAACTATAAATCGTACGTAGAGCAGTTTAGAGTTGCTCGTTTGATCTTTTCGCTAAAGTAGGCAATAGGGTTCAATTCTTGCATTAAAAATGCGCCTATGCCAACTTTGCTAGCATCACATTCGACCTCAAAATTCTTGTCAAAATTCGGCAATTGTAGCAAAGGGGCCGAGATGAGCATAGCTTTCAAGTCCTCGAAAAGCCTTAGCTTGTTCATCTCCCCACTTGAAAGGCCGATCCTTTTTAATCTCTTCGGTCAAGGGGGCGGAAATGGTTCTAAATCCTTTGACAAAACATCTATAAAAACTAGCCAACCCATGGAAGCTTCTCACTTCACCTACGGTTTTGGGAGTTGGCCAATTTTTAATGGCGTCAATCTTAGATTCATCCACTTCGACCCCTCTTGAGCTCACCACAAACCCAAGAAATAAAACCTCATGGACACCAAAAGAACACTTTTCTAGATTAGCATATAACTTCTCCTTTCGAAGGACATCAAACACACATTGTAAATGCTTTACATGCTCATCTAAGGACTTCTTATACAACAACACATCATCAAATTAAATAACAATAAACTTTTTGATAAATGGCTTCATCACATGATTCATTAGCCTTATGAAAGTACTTGGAGCGTTTGTTAGGCCGAATGGCATAACCATCCATTCATAGAGACCGAATTTGGTCTTGAAGGCGGCTTTCCATTCATCACCCGGTTGCATACAAATTTGGTGATAGCCACTCCTTAAATCAATTTTAGAAAACAAACACGAACCACTCAATTCATCAAGAATATTATCTAACCTAGGAATAGGGTGATGATATTTTACTGTTATATTGTTGAAGGCTCGGCAATCAACGTACATACGCCAAGTCCCATCTTTCTTAGGCACTAGTAGCACCGGGACCGCATAAGGGCTCATACTCTCCTTGATATACCCTTTTTTGAGGAGTTCCTCAATTTTGCGTTGCAATTCCTTGGTATCCATCGGGTTGATCCTATAAGCCGGTTTGTTGGGCAATTGTGAACCTGGCACAAAATCTATTTGGTGCTCAATTCCCCGAAGTGGGGGCAATCCTTGCGGTAATTCTTTTGGGAAGACATCCTCGTAATCCTGCAAAACATGAGAAATAGGAGGATAAATAGAAATGTTAGTAGCATTAGTATTAAAATAATGAGCCAAGAGGAGCATCGGAGTATCTTGATCCACAAATAATTCTTTCCTCCTATCCATCATCACCACACTTCCTTGTCCCTTGGAAATTAGGAGCCCCTCGGTTTCCCCTACTCCCTAACTCTCGGGTTCCCCTCTTTTCCTATCACTTTCGACCTTCTTTTCCTTTTTCCCTCAATTCTCGCATCTTTTGGTGTAATTCATTCACTTGGGAAGGCAATAATGGATGAAGAGAGACCTTGCGTCCATCCTTCTTAAGTATATACCGATTGGACCTTCTATCATGTTTGGTCGACCTATCGTATTGCCAAGGCCTTCCTAACAACAAGTGACAAGCTTGCATTGGTATCACATCACAAAGCACCTCGTCATGGTAGTTGGCTACCTTAAAACGTATCACACATTGCCTTGTGACCTTTAACTCGCCGCATTCATTCAACCATTTCAACTTGTAAGGACTAGTGTGAGGTGTAGTCGACAATTTTAAGAAGTTCACCATTGCAACACTAACCACATTCGCACAACTTCCACTATCTATCACCATAGTGCACACACTTCCCTTCACAAGACATTTAGTATGGAATAGATTCTCCCGTTGGCTAGGATCATTTATTGCCTTACTAATCATGGCACGCCCCACTATAAAGTTTGTAACCACGCACTCCCCTTCTTGCGGATAAGCATCCTCACAATCATCATCATCATTATGTGGATCATTTTCGGGTTCCTCTCCATCTTGAGGCTTGGCCTCATTCTCTTCTTTTTCAAGACCCACTTCCTCACCAAGGTAATACAATCTCTCTTCCCTTAGGATCACATTGCGCCGGTTTGGACATTCATTGGCTTTATGTCCCCAACCTTGGCACTTGAAACATAGGAACCCTTTAGGATTAGGATATTTGTGAGCTTCTTACCGAGGAGGAAATTTGTGGACTGTTTTAGGCTCGGGCAGCCTTGTAGTGGCAGGTTGGTCCCTATTTTTGGTCCAACCCGAAGATGGTTGAACCATATCTTTGCTCCTCGGCCAACTCGAGGTTGATGGTCTCTTTGCCTTGAATGACGACCTCTCTTTAAGCTCCCTTTCAATCTTAAGAGCCGCTTGGAAAATCCCTTCAACGGTATCAAACTTGTGAAGCATCAAATGAGTAGAGAACTCTTTGTTCAACCCACACTTGAACCGAATGATGTCATGGACAATTTTTTCTCCCCAATGATCAAGCTTCAACATCAGTTGTTGAAACTCATCGTAGTATGCCATAAAACTTCGATTCCCTTGTCACAACTTGTACAACCTAGAAAGCAACTCATGACGATAACTTTCGGGAAGATACCGTTGGCTCATTAGGTACATCAACCAAAACTATGGTGGTGGTTGTCCCTCTACCAACTCATTGTCGAACTTCTTGACGTATTCCCACCAAGTGTTAGCATAGCCTTCAAAATGAGCTATGTCATAAAAACTCTTCTTCTCCTCCGAGATATCATTCACTTGAAACACTTTATCACACGCCAACTCCCAAGCAAGATACACCTCGGGGTCACTTTCACCCTTAAAGATAGGTAGGCTCAATTTGATGGTATTGATGCCTACGTCTCTCTCTAGGTGTCGGTTTCCCCTTTCTCCATACCCTCGGTATCTCCTTAGATCCACACGACCCCCTCTCATCTCTTCCTCCATCATGTAGGCATCGTTAAAGGCTTCATACCCTTTATAATTTTCTCTACCATATTTCTCAAGGTGGACGGGGTGGTTTTGGACATTTGGAACTTGATTCGGAGGAATTGGATTTTGTGAAGGAGGTGGTTTTTGGTTTAGTGAAGCTTGGAAGGGGGGTTCGGATTTTGTGAAGGCATTTGACGTCCGAGTACCTCTTGCGGAACTTGAGACATTTGGGAATGGGTTAGTCTATTAGAGTCTCGGTTTAGAGCGTTATAAGTGGTTTGCTTGCGGCATTTAATGGAGGTAGTGAAGGATTTGGCAATTGTGGCCATGTTTCGGGAGTAACGGTGGCAAAGGAATTTCTATCATGTCCACTTGACGAAACATGTCGAGGAGTAGAAGGACGAGAGGTCCTTTGACTCTCCACTTGTTCTAACCTCCCACTAATAGTCGTCACTTCTCCCCTTATGGCTCCCACTTCCGTACTCAACCTTTCAAGAGCTTGGGTCATAGCCTCAAGAGTGACCCTCATATTCTCCATTTCATTAGAATCCACGGTTTGAGACGTGGTTTTCTCCATTATCAAGGTATCACCTACACAAGCAACAAACAAGTTAGTTTAAAATCCCTCTCCTCACTCACACTCTCTTGGTTCACTCATACTCAAGTTCCATAAGGATTGTAGATTGGCTAGGAACCCGTGAATCCGTAAGGTATGAGTATGCTCTTGCCTGGAATGGATTCTTGTTTGAAACTCAAAGAATTCTCGTCGGACTAGATCCAAGAGTTACAACGTATTCAAACGATAAAAGCACACAAACAAACGTTGACACGAACACAAGGCTTCAAGGGACTAATTGACAAGCTAGTAGGAATGTACTAGTGTGTTAATTAGTTCTCAAGTCAATTAGAGGAAACTAGGAATCAATAATTAGAAACTAGAACATCCAAATTTGAGCTTAATTATCACGTGAACAGTAACTTTGGTAACGTGGCAGAATGTCATTGGCCGCGGGTCCACATAAGTAGTTCATCAACTTGAAGTCTTAGTCCCCTTAGATGTTTTGTAATGGATGACTTGTTATTGGGATGGAAAACATAAGGTCTTGTAACCTTTTTCAACTTTTTTTTTTCAAACTCAAAAGGTGATGTTTGACCTCACTAGTCCCACAAGACAAGGTTCCTTGTTTGAAGGAAAAGTGGTTGTCAAGTCTTGAAAAGGTGATGTTGGCAAGTCTTCTCACAAACAATTTTTTAAAATTTTGTCTTACAACCTTTTTTTTTTTTATCTATTTCTCTTTATAGAAGTTAATACATAAGATGAGGAGAAGTTTAGGATGAACACAACATCAACACCTTCAAGATCATAACAACAATACACTACAATGGTCACTTCCAACGCCCCAACACAAGTCAAAACTCACGGTCACTTCAATTTTTCACAACAACAATTCTCTTCCAATTAAGCTCAACTTTAGATTTAGACACTTCTTGTGTTGATGAGGAAGAAATCAACACAAGAAACAAACTAAACAAGTAAAATCTTTTGTAGATCTACAACAAATTTTTCGACCAAAATGTTCAAGAACACACTTTTTGGTAAGAGCTTCCCAAGATTGGTTTTGTAAGAACAAAACCTAGCCTTGAGCTTTGATACCAAATGATACAATGCTAAGTGTGTATCAAGAGATTCCAACCAACACAAGAACAACAAGATGAACAACAAAGTGCTAGTGAATCGAAAATGGCCACACACGGCTTCACTAGGCTTGCAACACTTGTTTGAACTAGAAAAGTGAGTTTAACAACAAGAACAACAAAGACAATATTGCTAGTGAATCAAAAGAGCCCCACACGGCTTCACTAGATTTTTATATTCAATAACACAATGTTAACAAGATTTACAAAGAAAGAGATAGAAACTTGACACACAATATTCATTAATCTAAGAACCCTTACAAGAGAAAGAACCCTAAGACTAATAAATATCAATACCAAGTTCTTACTTGGACCAAGAGGAACTCAAAGAACCCCAAGAACCTAGTTTCTAGCCAAGATACAACACTAGTATCACTCTACTAGTGAGAATTCGATTTTGGCCTCTCCAAATGAGAAAGAGAAGTCAAAAAGTTACAAGTCTTTTATTTATTGAATAATAGGAATGAACTAAAGCAAGACTAGCCCTATTACATGGCTTATATTATCACTTAGAAAGAAGGGACAAAGACCAAAATACCCTTGGCATTTAAGTGGTTGGGTTTGGGGTTTCTTGGTGGGCCTCTTCACATTTTATTAAATATAGGCCCTTAGATGGGCTCACACATGGCCAAGAATGTGAACAAGGCTTGGAGTCGTTGCAACTCACGTGCTTGGATTCGTGTGAAAGGTCTCGAGCTAGGAATTCCCGTATCATTCTAGTTCTCTACTTAACCAAAAAGAAAATAAGTTTGTTTTAGTAATAATGTATTTAAGTTTGCTTCTAATTGTACTTTGTGTACGCTTTTATGCATGAAGGTAGTGTATATATATATATATATATGAACATATGAAAATAAGAAGAGAAGGTAAAAAGTAATAAACGAAGCATTTTCTTGTCCGTTAAACCGATAAATCGAACCGTTAAGGACCAAAACCGATAACAAGTATCTTATTGGTTTGGTTATCGGTTTAGCGTGTTGACAAACCGAAAACCAATAAACTGAATCAATAATACTCAAAACCGAACCGAACCGACAGATGCACACCCCTACTTGGAATAACTGGTAAAGTTGTTGTCATGTAACCAGGAGGTCACGGGTTCCAAGTCTTGGAAACAGCCCCTTGCATAAATATAAGATAAGACTGCGTACAATAGATTCTTATGATACCACATCTCACCTAACTCCGTCTTTGTGATCATTGCCCTCCAATCGTCCTATCTTACTGATCTACTTTTCTATTGACACAGTAATTAAGAAACAGTAAATACTAGGAATAATTTTATTATATTATCCGTTGAATTATATAATAAATTTAATACTTTAAAAAATATATTAAATAATGAATCGTATTTAATACTCAGGATAAGATGGATAGAAATAAATAAATTTATCCTTTGATTTTATAAATCGTGTGCTTTTTCGAGGTGAAACATTATATATAAATTAAGACTAGGTGAGGTCTCAGGTCCTGTTTTATCCCTTTTCGGATTTTACTTTTTTGCGAGAAAATGATTTTGATCTTAAAACTATTTCAAAAGAGTTGAAAAAAAAAATTCAAAATAATTTTAAGAAATTCATAAAGTCGCCACTTGATTTTATAGGAGAAATCAAGAAAACTTTAAAGAGTTCTAAAGGTTCAAAAACAGAAATAAACCTTTAAAACTAGAGATAATGGGTAAGGATTCAATTAACGCCCTAAGAAGGTTTTTAAGGCAATTCGGAGCATCCGTTTAAAACGGTGTACCAAAAAGAACTAACTTGACTAATTAAAGTGGCTAATTTTGAAAAGGTTAATTTTTGTAAACACCTGATTTTATAAAAAATAATAAGATTATTTATTTAACATTTAAACATGACATTTATTTATTCAAAGGAGAAAATTAATATTTGAATTAAACTAAGTTGTAGTTTTTCGAACTTAAAACGGGAAATGGATCTTAATTTCATAAAAGAAGAAAATTATGGAAATTACTTTCTTATTATTAATCATTATAAAAAAAAGGGTTGATTATATTAGAGATAATACCTTTGAGAAATGTTAAGAGAGTGTTGAATTAAAAACCTTTGTTGATTACGATAAGTTGAAATTTATAAGAAAATTTAGTTTCTTGAGTTTAAAAGGAGTTATATTTTCTAGTCAAATAGACTATTTAGTTATATTAACTGAGAAAATCATGAATCGTCTAAAATACGTGATAAAATAAAATGGTAATGACTTAGGGAATTTATCTAGATTATTTAATTTAATATATTAGTTAGCACAAATAAACAATACAAGTTACAAAGAATGATGCAAGAATTAAAATTGGGCCCTCAATTGGCCCATTAATGAAGCTGCCCAGTTTTGGGCTTGAATTATGGACTTCAGTCCATTTTCGGAAGTGTATATCAGTTGTATACTGATTGTATATCAGCCCTGTTGCTGCTGCATTTTTGTATATCTGGGGTATATTTGTTGTATATCAGCCCTGTTGCTGCTGCGTTTTTGTATATCGTGTATATCTGCTGTATACACGCATATACGGCCTTGCTTCTGGCTCTTGATCCGTTTTACATTATGTTTGCACAGTTGATGGCCATTAAGGTAGTTATGATGATTGCTTGAGTAATGATACCAGATTTATAGAAGTGATCTAATAGGCTTGAACAGTGTACGCAAGAGATTAAGTTTATTTAAATTCGTAATGAAGTATGATGTTGTTTGTATGATGTAGAGGTATGCCAAGGTGATATGAGGTAGTGGCATTTCTCTAAGACTATTACATGTTGCGTGTGGCTAGTAGTACCATTGAGTTGCTAGATGGAGAAAGACTAGTAGATGTTATATGGGCTCTAAATAGCCAGGTTAAAGAGTTTTGATTGATAGTGTTGGGCTCTTTTATATGATATTTATTCTCATAGTAATACGATATAATTTTGGAGTCGCGATATTGGTAGGCTATGACGAAAGTGGTATGGTTCATCAAAGGCTCGGTGATATCCATATTAAGTGTTAGAAATCTAAGTTTGAACTTTGAAGGTTGAACTGATAGAAATAAGTGTGAAAGCATTATACTATTACTATTGGGGCTATCGAAATATAGAGTGTATCTCAGAAAGTAGTATCAGCAGTGGGCTTTCCACTTTCATGTGTGGTCTTTCGGGTTAAATTTCTATTTAATTATGTGTATTGTTGTATTCCAGACCCTAGAGTGCGGTGAGTGTAGTTCAGTTTAGAGTCTAGTAATAAGGGATCTCTTAAACTTAATATGATGGCTTAAAGCCAAGGGGGAGATGATAGAACGAATAACCAAGCCAGACTCTCAGATTCTAGTAGTGATGTCATGATGATATACAACGTCAGAAAGTGAGAGTGAGACTCAACCCATTCTTATCTCAGTATTTTTCAATGATCCCAATGCCTACTCAAGATTTACGTTTCAGTTCCATGATCATAGTTCATGTTCATGTATATGATAGAGAATCGCGTTCTCTTCCAGTTGTAAAATGAGGAGTTCCAGTTCGTTCAGCAGTCGGAATCACATTCCATATGTTATAAACTTCAAATTGAGGTCATGCAGCTCATGACTCATATACTCACTCTTTATGGTGTGCTCAGTTCCCATAATTCATGCTATACTCATTATGATTGACGAGATTCATCTTATAGTTATGTATGCCCCAATTCAGATTTTCTTTGATAAATCCCGGATGTTGATTTGCTATTCCTCAGGCCTCAGTTGAGTGTCAAGTTTCATATAAAATCCTTCCATGCTTCAAGATCTTATGTTCTAATCTTTAGTGACTCCTCTTTATGTGATGATAGTGGTGAGGAGTAAATGTTTCTTGTTGATGGAAGATCATGGTATTCTTGTTTTAGATAAGGCCATAAGTGTGAAGTAAGGTTGAAGCCAAATCTTTGATGCATGTGATGGTTAGCTGAAAGGGGTGTGTGTGTGTTCGTGGGGTAGCGTGTAGGAGCTATATCGATAGATGGTTAGTAGAATATGCAAAGTGTGTCTTTATGAGTGTTTGTTTTGAAGTTCATATGTGGTTATAATGATAGGCTTAGGGTGTGATCTTTTAAGAGATATAGAAGGTTGAATCTTATGGTTTAGACTTGTATCGTGGAGTGGCATGTAGTATTTTGTGAGTTGGAGTTAGTTCTGATCACGGTGAAGAGGATTAAGCTATTTTAGACATTAGTAGAAAGATTTGTCAATGCTCATATGAGAATTTTATGCTAAATTAAATAAGTATGGTATTTAATGAGAATAGTATAGTTAGGGATATTCGAGATGTGTGCTAAGCTTGAAAGTAAGAAGTTGTGTTGCCAAAGGCCTTGCATCTTAATTTACGAGTTATATGTCAATATTCCAGACAGCAGAGTAGCGTCAATGTTGTGATTTCTTCAGTTGGATGTCATGTGTAATCCATACCCAAGATTCGTGGCTCCCTATTACTGCCAAAACTTCTTTAGAGAGAGTGTTGAAGAGATACTCCAGTTAAGTATGAAGGTCCTGCATAATTCAGTTTGTATAGTCAGTAAGTCAGTTTAATAGTCAGATTTGCATGACTTATTTTCTCGTCTTTTCATTTGTTCATGCTACTCGAAATCTCAGACATGCTACTATTCCAAGATAGAGTATACCCGTAGTTGCGAGTATAGCCCAGTTCATGCATCATGCATTAGATTCAGATTCCAGAGGTTCAGTTATGATTCAATTCGTACGTGCCCTATGCATCGCCTCAGATTTCTGAGCATCTTAGTGAATTGAGCATTCATAGAGGGACATAGGGTCCCAAGCGGGAGATACCCCATTCATTTGCATGCATAGATTCTTATTACAAGCTTTGCACTAGTTATCATTGCGTATTCAGTCATACGTTCATACGTCAGTTCAGTCAGATATCCATGCATTAGAAATGCATGTCCAATAGATAAAGTTCAGCTTATCAGTGTATTCAGTTTTGCGTTCATGAGAAGAACTCAGTAACAGATCCATGCATCAGATATGCATGTTCATTATGTGAACTCAGCTTATGAGTAGCTTCAGTCTTGTATTCCATGCATCAGATATGTATGTCCGATATAAGAATTCAGAATATCAGTAGTTCCAGCCATATGGTCATGTTTCAGATCAGTGTATTCTTTATTAGAGGACATGTCGTGTCCGCGTTATTCCATACCTTTAAGGCTTCAACAAGTTCCTACCCATCATTCGAGGACGAATTATCCCAAGGGGGAGATAATGTAACACCCTGTAAAAGTCGTGCATGGATTACCCTTTAATAGAGTGCTCTTACACTTAAAAACTTGAAAAACTTACTAAATGTAATGAGGACTTAGAGTCATTTTAGCTGGCAATCTTCGGGATACAACTTTTCAACCTTCCCGACATCCGTTTTTAGATTTTCAAGTTGTGTTATGATCGTTAAATCTCATAGTACATCTCTTATAAGTTTTGGAATTTTTCGGAAAGAATAAGGCTGTGTTTGGATTTCAAAACAGTAGCAAAACGCATAGCCTATTACCCAGTTTTCAGCATTTCAGGGTCAACTTCAAACGATCATAACTCTCTGAATATAATGAACTGGGACAGCTTATACCTATCAAATGAAATGCCTTTGAGTCTTCTTTCTTATGCAACTGGTTTCATCCAAATCCAACATCTGAGTAAGGAGTTATACCCGTTTTACTTCAACCTGTCAGCTTGTCAACTGAGGGACAGTTTCGACTTTGTTTGTTTTCTTAGGGGCATTTTAGTCATTTCACCTCACCCAAATTTCGGCACCCAATTCATCAAAATATAATCTTTTTCTCAAATTTTCTCTCAAGAACACCCCTTAGGGTTTCAAACAAGATTCCCAAATAACTCAAGATTCAACCGTGGGTTTTAGAAGATAATTAGAGATTTGGAATCCCCAATCCGTAAGCTTCAGGAATCATCCATTATTTTCCGAAATAGAGGTACGTGGGGTTTATCCTAAAAACTTCATGGGCTTAAAACCATTAGAGCATGATTTTAAGGTTTTGATGCATGTATTTTATGGGGGGTTTGAAAACTATATTATTGATTATGAAATTTAAAAGTTTCAATGTTGTTATTGCTTTGACCTTGTGGTCCTATCCCCTAAATTGATTTACATGTAGACGTATATGTATGGAATTCGATATTTAAGATTTTTTGAGAGCATAAATTATGAACTCCCTCTCATGTATCGAATTAAGGATTATGGTTTTGTGATTTGAAAGATGTTTTCGCAATATTATTGCATTTGATCATGATTTGAAATTGTGAGAGGGTGGTTCTTGATATATATATATTTGTTCTTGTGTTTAAAAGAAAGAATTGCATGTGTTTTGCATGAGGTTTGAGAAAGAGTTTCTTGAATTGAATTATTCAAATGGTGGTCCCAAAACTTGTGTTTTTTAAATACATATTTATGACAGACTAATTATGGCTCAGAGATGTGACTTGCAAGTCAATGGTATGACGATACCATATGTATTTATGCCATAACAGATTATGTTTTTAGAGTATGTTTTCAGAGTATGTTTTCAGAGCATGTTTTCAGAGACTGCATGTTTTGATAGAGTTTTAAAAAGGGGCTTAAAGACGGTTAGGTGGTTACCCGAAGAAGGTGAGAGTTGAAGCAACTCTTAGCCTGAAACCGTATTTGCCGATACGGGTTGATTATTATTGTACGCTGGCGACGGCCGTGTGGCATAGTAGAGTCAGAGACTCCGACCCTTGCGTCACACTTGGGTTGGGGGCTTCGTTGTTGAGTTAATGGCAGTTTCCATATAGCCCATGGAATTTTTCAGAGTTGTAGCGTATACCACCTAACGCAGATGTAATACAGATTTCTCAAAGTCATGATGATTTTCACAGAGTCTTTTAAAATGCCCATGTGATTTCTTACTGTATGACATGTTTATGAACTATTTTAAACTGCTCTCACATATGTTGACTATAAATGATTATTTTGGATTTTCTCTGCGTACCAGTACATCTGTATTGAACCCCCCTCCTCCCTCCAGGTTCTGAGGTTCAGTCTAGGGGTCCAGATAAACAGTAGATATTTCCAACAGGTGATCAGATTGTGCAGTGGTGAGCCTTCTCTATTCTAGAAGGCCTATCTTTTCAGATCATGACACTTATTTCAGTTTTGGTCTACAAGGGGCCTTGTCCCAGCTTTAGACCGTCGTTAGATTTTCATGTAGTAGAGATTTCGCAGACTGAGTCAGATGATGTTTAGATATTGTTGGAGTTTTCCTTCATTGTTAAATTAATTTCAGAGTATGACCATGTTTCCGTATTCGATGTATAATTCCCCATTTTCTTTTTTTGTATATGAATGTTGTGCAAGATTACCAGATAGAGAAGGGCGTTCCGGGCCTTCACGGTTCGGGAATGCTCGTCACGGCTAGGGCCCCGGTTCGGGTCATGACAAACTTGGTATCAAAGCATGGTTCATGGTCACAGGGTGTCTGCAAAATTACGTTGGGTAGAGTCTTGTTTATGGGTGTGTAGCGCGCCATATTTATAAGCAGGAGGCTACTAGGCGTTTAGGAATGTCTCTCTTTCTTCATGTTTTAGTTCGTGCAATAGAGTCAGAGCGTTCCTCTTTCATACTCTAATTTGTTCTATGGTGTCTCCCATACGAAAGTAAAAAGTCATCCCAAATATTTTCCTTACTCTAATGTCCTCAGATATGTCTCATTATTGAGGTGATTCAAGTACAGAAGTTTAGAATCTAAATGGTATGGTCCTTTAGGATTGAACCATATAAGAGTTAAAATTTGTGCAAGGACTTGAGAAGAGTCCGTTAGTGCTTCAATGTGTATTGACTCCGATGTAAACATTGATCCTGATGGAATCGTGCTTCCCAGCTTGAGGTATTAATTGCATTTAGTCCCCTTCAAATTTATGTTACAAATATCTTGCTTAAGGGGGGATGATGTGTAGTAGGATGTTGGAACTGTATTTCCACCCGAATAGTAGTATGCGTTAAAGTGTTGTTGTCATGACCTATTGGTAGTGACATTGGACCAAGAAGTTGGGGATGTGAAGTCATAAAGTTAGAAGTCAGAGTGAGGGTGACTTTTGTGTAAATGAATATTTTAGTTGAATAACCGATGTTCGAGAATGATTTACCCCCTTTATGGTGATAGACTAATGTGGTAGCTAGTAGAATGTGTGGATTGTATGGTAGTCTGTGGGTGAAGTGTTTGACTCAGATTTTTATTTATATAAAGTAAGATGTGTATCCTTAGATCATTGAATATTGTGTGTCAATTTTCTATCTCTTGTAATATGTAATCTTGTCATCAAGGTGTTGTTGGAAAAAAATACAGTCTAGTGAAGCCGTGGGGGCTCTTTCTATTCACTAGCATAGTTGCCTTGTCATTCATTTCATTTTTCTTCTTCAAAATACAAAATCAAAGTCTAGTAAAGCCGTGTGAGGCCTATTTCGATTCACTAGCAACTTGTTGTCCAACTTGTTGTTCTTGTGTGGTTTAATATATGTATAGCTAAATCTGTTTGCAAGAGATTGAGTTGGTAAAAAGGTGATTCGTCCTTGTGTGTTATTTTAGTGGAACGTAGAGAAGGAGTTGTTAGTCAAGGTGATTTGTGTCACGACCCGAGCCGTGACGAGCATCCCGAACCATGAAGGCCCGGAACACCCATTCTCTATCTGGTTATCATGCACAACATTCATAATCATAATAAAATGCGGAATTGAAACTGAGTACGGAAAACATGGTCAAGTTCTGCAACATTTCTGAATAATACTATCTGACATCAGTCTGCGAAATCTCTACTAAGAACATAAACATCTGTCTGAAAAGAAGCTGGGACAAGGCCCCCTGTAAACCAAAAACATAATAAATAAGATAGTGTCTGACATAATTAGGCCTTCCGAATAATAGAAGGCTCACCACTGTGAGACCAAGTCTGCAAACCCGAGAATTTCTACTGAGTAGCTGGACCCCTAGACTGTGCCTCAGGACCTGGAAGGAGGGGGGGTCAGCACAAAAGTACTGGCACGCGAAGCAATCCAAAAAAAATAGTATAATGGAACATACATACATTTATATATATTTATGGAAAAGCAATTTTTCATCAAGACATCATGTATAAAACTGTTTCTGAAAAATACATGGGCACTTTCTGAAAAACATGCAACCTGTCTGTTCATTTCAAATCATGATCTGTGTTTTACTTCTGAGTTAGGTGGTATTCCCCTACAAGTCTGAATATTCCACGGGCTGTATGGAATCCGCCATTGACTCGGCGGGGAAGCCCCCAACCCAAGTGTGCCGCAAGGGTTGGAGTGTCTGAGTCTGATACGCCACAGGACATTTAAGTCAGCGCATAATAATATACCCGGGTCGGCAAACCACGGTTTTAAGGCAAAGAGTTTTCTGAAACTCCCGCCTTCTTCAGGGAACCACCTAAGCTCTCTTTATGCCCTATTTTAGCCTTTTCTGAACATGTATCATTCTGAAATTTCTAAATCATGAGAGTCTGATAAAAATCTGATTTCTGAACTAGTCTGTGTCTGTTATGGCATTTGTCTGAGTTGGTATCGTCATACCAAGACTTGCAAGTCCTATTTCTGAGCCATAATGTATTAAGCAAGAGCTTTCATTCAAAACATAGTTTAGACCACCAAAACATGTAATTTGCATTAAAGATGTCATGTTCCGAAACTCAAGTCAAATCCATGCAAAACTTTCATCAAACATGTAGTGGTCATGTGCATTTTTGGCAAAACCATGCATTCTTTCATTACATGCATATTCAACATTCACAACCCTCTCTTTCGTGTTCAAAACATCGTATATTACGTGAAACATGGAAAAATTTACATTAAGAGAGAGGTTTCATGAAAATCATGCTCTAAATTCATATTTCAGGACAAACGCATATATATATATACATATAACTTTCAAATCACTTTGGGGGAAAGACAAAAGGCCAAAACAATATCATTAAAGCTTCTGAAACATGAGTATGTACATGAATTCGAAAACCCAATTCTTAAAACATGATTTCTATGCCCATGAGTTTTTAGGAAAACCCCGCGTACCTTATTCTCCACGAATTTTTTGGTGTCTATCGAAGCCTACGTCGAGAGGATTCCGAATCTGTAATTTGTTTCACAAAGAAGTTTCGGAAGGATCGGTCCTTCAAGCTTATTTTCTCAAACCCTAGTTGCTCCTTCTCTTAAGTTTTTGAAGGATTAGATTTTTGGGGTTTTTATAGGAGGCTTCAATGTTGTTAATAGGCCCAAATACTTTTAGGAGTGGGTAAGGATGATTTTTGGGTTTTGTAAGGATTAACTTGCGCGTAAAGTAACTCAAAACGGAGGCATTTACATAGGCGCCGCCCTATGCATCGCCTATATGTGCATAGGCGACACATTCAACTTTGAAAGGCCATAACTTCTTCACCGGGTGTCCATTTTAGGCGAATTTGGTATCGTTGGAAAGCTTATTCAATTATCTAAAATTTGGTATATATTAGGCCACCCAGTTCATCATATACAATGAGTTATGTTCAATAGGATTTGACACAAATTACAACGTCCACTAAAACTTAATCGATCGAAATAGTTTTAACTCGTCCTTGAGTTGAAGGACTTCTATGGTATAAATTCATGCTCAAATGGATTCACATACTACAAACTTGATTAACATGCCAAATTGGCATAGGATTTAAGGCTCGGGGGTTATCAACGCATCAGAGTCATATATTTTATTCTAGCCCGAAATGCGGGACGTTACAATTTGTCGGTTGCTTGAAGTGTGAAAATGGCTATATTAGCCAGTAAGTTATAATTATAGACTCATGGTTGTTGTGGAAATTGAAGGTAGTCTAAATTTATGATTGAGTAAGTAAGTATGAGGTGAGAAATCCGTATAAGTAGATAAGATTGTATGGTGTTATAATATCATATTAAAGTTGATCATGTCTATTATGTGACTTTACCCCGTGACCCCTTTTTTTTGTTGGTACTTGTAAACTAGTACTACTTGTGTAACGCCCCGATTCCTGAGAACCGGAACGCCACACGGTGCTTATGATCCCGAAGGACCACAAGCTAACCCTTTTTCTGATATTTGTACCTGTTCACTGCATAATATAATAAAATATATGCGAAAACTGGCTAACACTTGCCGTAAGGTTCAAACATCTAGAAATATACAATACCTTAAACCACACACTAATACATCTGTCTGAAAAGCCTCTACACTGCTTGAACTGTGGAGTTGAAGGGACAATTCCCCAACTAACTCTGTCTACTAAAATCAAATACTGTAATAATAACATCCTCGGATGATGAGGACTCACTGCTGCACCCACTGCTGCTATACAAGTGACTTATAAGATGCTCCAACTTTCTCTCCTCTGAACCTATGGTGCCCCAAAATAAAAGAACACCATAGCGCGAATGCGTCAGTACTAAGATGTACTGAGTATGCAAGCAAGGAAGGCTAAATGCAAGGGATTATGCATGAACATTTAATCAACAGAATAATCATGAGAATAACGAACGAGTACACATATATGAATGCACAGTTCACAACCACTATAACAATTATAACGACTCCAGACACCACAGCTCGGATACCACTTTACTGTCCTCAGAACTCACTACTGTACTGGGGTAATGTATTACTGAATCACAGGATACCAACATTGATTAATCGAATACACTCACACCCCTGACTCCTGAAGATTTATACTGGCACAGAAACCATGGGAAGTAGTTACATAACTCACCATGACTCTTCATAAGCAACTGAATATGTGGGGGTGCACGCAATAATTTGAATAATATCTTTGATTTCGTAAAACATGCGTACGGAAAATGAAGACTCACATGGCTTCAATTTCATTATACATACTTCTCATAATATTATAGATAGGAAAACATTAGTAAAATCCCATAAATCATCATAAAATAATCAATACTCATCAAAAATTCTCATGAATCATCATAGACAACCAAACTCATCAACTCAAGACTCGGAGCGACTCAATAGTTCAAGAAACATACTCTTATGGACAGGGGAGTTTCCTATAACCGACAACCCCACGTGAGCCACATGGAATACCAACGTTTGCCCTCCTAGGGAGAGCACTCCCATTGGAGGGAGTGTTGTACTCTTGTCAGGGAATACAACCTTAAAGCTTTCATAATCACAATTCGTCTCTCTGGCCAACAATAACATCATCAACAACCCTACGGTGGCACATAGGTTTGGGGAAATACCAAATTTCCCTCTCGGTGCTACGTAATACTCCCCGACTAGCTCACATCGCATTAGGAAATCCACCACAACATCATAAGGGTCTATTATAAAGACCAAATCAAATCTCTTTCTCATTTATCAAATCATATCAATTTGTGGATTCGTAACTCAACACATTTTCGCTCAAAATATTTTAATTTTCCTCAACATCAACATGGTATCAATAACAAAATCATTTCATCTCTACGAGCTTAAAATCAATATAATTCATCCCGACTCTGCGTATGCAAATCAATATTCTCAAATGATCATTCTTTCATTTCAATATTCAAATCATGACAATAGCTTTTGAAAAGAATTTAAGATCTTCAAATCATAGTAAGTTTTGTATGTCGTAATGTAACTCAAATCATGTCTCTTATATCAAGAATCCTCAAAAAAATAATTTCATAGTAGCGGTATGCAATTTATGGCATAAAATCTCAATTCAAGAAAACAAGATAATAAGGTTATTATGTATACCAATATTGGACGATTCAAAGTTCCATAAATCATATCTTGAAAACACTTGAAATATCAACTCATGGTAGAAATATGAAATAAACCATATCAAATCATAACTTGGGAATAATAAAGTAATCATGTACATCAAAGCTTAAACAATTTATATTTTCATAACCTCATAATTCGTCATTAAAACATCTTGGGTATTTACCCACATTACAAAATCATGAAATTCCAATGATAAAATCAATTCTTTGGGCACAAGAATGAAAATATATTCTTGTTCAAAACCCCATATACTAAGTTCTCATGGAATTCATTTTAAGTTCTCAAATCATCGGAAATTCATCTATCGTAGCACGACTAAGATTATCGCGGAACTGACTCAGCTCTAGACCAGCAGACTATTTCGGGCATACGTACCCCCAGCAATCAATAACATAAGTAATACGTAGTATAAAACAACGCACACTCACATGCCCACAGGCAATCATGCACCATGCATTCATTAACACCTCACACCAATCATTTGAAGATCATATTCATATACAAGTATTGGGATCTCATGCCATTACATCGTAGATCATTCAACAAGGATGCATATGGTTAAGGAAGAATACAACATAACATAGTTCATCCAATCGGGATTCATACAAATAATATACATTCAACACATCATGGTTCACTTCTCAAGGTTCTTTCCTTTAAGATCTTGATATATGCAATTCGACCCATAATTAGACATTTCACACTTAGCGTGGCCTAATGGCCTTATCATTTCCCTTAAGCACCATAGCAAACACGTAGCATGCAAGTATGGTATGAACTCATCACTTCGATCACAAGGGGTCATACGATCCATTCTTCTTCAACTAGGCATTTCTACAATTACTTTGCATGCACCATTTAGGGCATAGGTCAGTAAGAACAATTACATGTGCTACAACACCATCATTCATCTTAATTCCACCAAATAAATCCCTCTTCCGCGCTTACAACCATATCATAAGCCTTCCACACAACATCCCCAATTTTAGACAGTAACATGGAGTTCATGTTGAACGTATACATAGAAAGTAGTCTAGTCATTTAGAACTTATTATATCCTAAGAACGTAAATTTATAGCCTCTTAGACAATTCCACAAACACCTTACATGCACTTTTAGGCATTGGTGAATTCGTCAAGTTTTCATGTTTTCCGCCACCCCATATATCTCATCCAACACACATAATCATCACATGCATGTATCAACCAACATACACCATCACCACACACATATATATATCAACCAACATGCATAATCATCATCATATATATATATATATATATATATATATATATATATATATATATCAAGTAACATACATAATCCTCGTATATATCTCAACCATCAAATATCAATCAACATATATATATATATGCATCATCAAAGTCTAGAAAATATATATATATACATAACTTGAACTTTCAAAAAGGGATTCGTGGACTCTATGGACGAAAGGAGTCCATAGATAAACACTTGCATACCTTAGACTCCGTAGCCGGAAGAGATTGTCGGAAGGAATTCTTGAATCAAAGCCTCCAATTAATTTCCCCCAATTCAAAACCCTAACCCTAACTTGATATATATATATATATATATATATACACATACATATAAGAGAAATGAGAGGAAAAAAATACAAGTTCTAAGCTGAATGGGGTATTTATAGAGGTTTAAAAGAGTGGTGAAAGACCAAAATGCCCCTAAGAAACAAATAAAACCCGAATCTGTCCATGGGGGACTGTTTTGATAGGCTGAAGTAGATCGACCATAACGTTTTACTCCAATATCCAAATTGAATGAAACCAATTTCATTGGAAAGAGGACTCGCATAGATTTCCGTTGATATATGGTAGCTCACCCAGATCCTTATGTACAAGGAGTTATGATCGTTTGAAGTTAACCAAAAAAATCGTCTGGCTGCAGTATTTTATTTTCCATGCACATTTTACTGTTCACAGTTCTATCGGAATGGTCGTAGTTTGATCGAAATGGTCGTAACTCATCGCTCGAGTGTCCATTTAGGGTGATCCACATTTCGTTGGAAATCTTATTCGATGATCTACAGAACGGTGGGTCTAACTCTAGGAAATTCCACACGAAAAATTATAAATCGTTCTAAAAGATAGGACCCAATACATTTACGCACAAAATTTCGACGAAAAATTTTCCGGGGTATTACAAATTGTGAGAAGGTATGTAGTAGATTTGTGAGGTATTTGGATAGAATGTTCAAATTTGACGGACTAGTATAGTATGTTGCCTTCTTCATTGGTGGTAGATGATTGATGCTAGACCATTGGCTTGAATTTAATGTAGGATGTGGACGTAAGAATTGTGGCATGAGATTAATGATGTATGTTAAATTAATAGTCTTGATGTGTTGGAAATAGTATGTGCTAATGAGTTATGATAAGGAAGACCGTAAGGTCATGATCGATTATTCTGGTTGTGAAGTTCTAGAATACTAGTGTTTCTTGATGTTTATTTCGTAGTGTCCAAGTGAGAATTATGTGTAAGTTTGAATTGTAAATCATGTTTAGCACTAGACATTATGTTTGCACAGTTGATGGCCATTAAGGTCGTTATGATGATTGCTTGAGTAATGATACCAGATTTATAGAAGTGATCTAATAGGCTTGAACAGTGTACGGAAGAGATTAAGTTTATTTAAATTTGTAATGAAGTATGATGTTGTTTGTATGATGTAGAGGTATGCCAAGGTGATATGAGGTAGTGGAATTTCTCTAAGACTATTACATGTTGTGTGTGGCTAGTAGTACCATTGAGTTGCTAGATGGAGAAAGACTAGTAGATATTATATGGGCTCTAAATAGACAGGTTAAAGAGTTTTGATTGATAGTGTTGGGCTCTTTTATATGATATTTATTCTCATAGTAATGAGATATAAGTTTGGAGTCGCGATATTGGTAGGCTATGACGAAAGTGGTATGGTTCATCAAAGGCTCGGTGATATCCATATTAAGTGTTAGAAATCTAAGTTTGAACTTTGAAGGTTGAACTGATAGAAATAAGTGTGCAAGAATTATACTATGACTATTGGGGCTATCGAAATATAGAGTGTATCTCAGAAAGTAGTATTAGCAGTGGGCTTTCCACTTTCATGTGTGGTCTTTTGGATTAAATTTCTATTTAATTATGTGTATTGTTGTATTCCAGACCCTAGAGTGCGGTGAGTGTAGTTCAGTTTAGAGTCTAGTAATGAGTGATATCTTGAACTTAATATGATGGCTTAAAGCCAAGGGGGAGATGATAGAACGAATAACCAAGCCAGACTCTCAGATTCTAGTAGTGATGTCATGATGATATAGAACGTCAGAAAGTGAGGGTGAGACTCAACCCATTCTTATCTCAGTATTTTTCAATGATCCCAATGCCTACTCAAGATTTACGTTTCAGTTCCATGATCATAGTTCATGTTCATGTATATGATAGAGAATCACGTTCTCTTCCAGTTGTAAAATGAGGAGTTCCAGTTCGTTCAGTAGTCGGAATCACATTCCATATGTTATAAACTTCAAATTGAGGTCATGCAGCTCATGACTCATATACTCACGCTTTATGGTGTGCTCAGTTCCCATAATTCATGCTATACTCATTATGATTGACGAGATTCATCTTATAGTTATGTATGCCCCAATTCAGATTTTCTTTGATAAATCCCGGATGTTGATTTGCTATTCCTCAGGCCTCAGTTGAGTGTCAAGTTTCTTATAATATCCTTCCATGCTTCAAGATCTTATGTTCTAATCTTTAGTGACTCCTCTTTATGTGATGATAGTGGTGAGGAGTAAATGTTTCTTTTTTGATGGAAGATCATGGTATTCTTATTTTAGATAAGGACATAAGTGTGAAGTAAGGTTGAAGCCAAATCTTTGATGCATGTGATGGTTAGATGAAAGGTGTGTGTGTTTGTTCTTGGGGTAGCGTGTAGGAGCTATATCGATAGATGGTTAGTAGAATATGCAAAGTGTGTCTTTATGAGTGTTTGTTTTGAAGTTCATATGTGGTTATAATGATAGGCTTAGGGTGTGATCTTTTAAGAGATATAGAAGGTTGAATCTTATGGTTTAGACGTGTATCGTGGAGTGGCATGTAGTATTTTGTGAGTTGGAGTTAGTTCTGATCACGGTGAAGAGGATTAAGCTATTTTAGACATTAGTAGAAAGATTTGTCAATGCTCATATGAGAATTTTATGCTAAATTAAATAAGTATGGTATTTAATGAGAATAGTATAGTTAGGGATATTCGAGAAGTGTGCTAAGCTTGAAAGTAAGAAGTTGTGTTGCCAAAGGCCTTCCATCTTAATTTATGAGTTATATGTCAATATTCCAGACTGCAGAGTAGCGTCAATGTTGTGATTTCCTCAGTTGGATGTCTTGTGTAATCCATACCCAAGATTCGTGGCTCCCTATTACTGCCAAAACTTCTTTAGAGAGAGTGTTGAAGAGATACTCCAGTTAAGTATGAAGGTCCTGCATAATTCACTTTGTATAGTCAGTAAGTCAGTTTAATAGTCAGATTTGCATGAATTATTTTCTCGTCTTTTCATATGTTCATGCTACTCGAAATCTCAGACATGCTACTATTTCAAGATTGAGTATACCCATAGTTTCGAGTATAGCACAGTTCATGCATCATGCATTAGATTCAGATTCCAGAGGTTCAGTTATGATTCAATTCGTACATGCCCTGTGCATCACCTCAGTTTTCTAAGCATCTTAGTGAATTGAGCATTCATAGAGGGACATAGGGTCCCAAGGGGGAGATACTCCCTTCATTTGCATGCATAGATTCTTATTACAAGCTTTGCACAAGTTATCATTGTGTATTCTGTCATATGTTCATACGTCAGTTCAGCCAGATATGCATGCATTAGAAATGCATGTCCAATAGAAAAAGTTCAGTTTATCAGCGTACTCAGTTTTGCGTTCATGAGAACAACTCAGTAAATAATCCATGCATCAGATATGCATGTTCATTATGAGAACTCAGCTTATGATTAGCTTCAGTCGTGTATTCCATGCATCAAATATGCATGTCCGATATAAGAATTCAGAATATCAGTAGTTCCAGCCATATGGTCATGTTTCAGATCAGTGTAATCTTTATTAGAGGACATGTCGTGTCCGCGTTATTCCATACCTTTAAGGCTTCAACAAGTTCCTACCCATCATTCGAGGACGAATGATCCCAAGGGGGAGATAATGTAACACCCTGTAAAAGTCGTGCATGGATTACCCTTTAATAGAGTGCTCTTAGACTTAAAAACTTGAAAAATTTACGAAGTGTAATGAGGACTTAGAGTCATTTTAGCTGGCAATCTTCGGGATACAACTTTTCAACCTTCCCGACATCCATTTTTAGATTTTCAAGTTGTGTTACAATCGTTAAATCTAATAGTACATCTCTTATATGTTTTGTTATTTTTTGGAAAGTATAAGGCTGCGTTTGGATTTCAAAACAGTAGCAAAACGCATAGCCTATTACCTTGTTTTCAGCATTTCAGGGTCAACTTGAAACGATCATAACTCTCTGAATATAATGAAATGGGACAGCTTATACCTATCAAATGAAATGCCTTTGAGTCTTCTTTCATATGCAACTGGTTTCATCCAAATCCAACATCTGAGTAAGGAGTTATACCCATTTTACTTCAGCCTGTCAGCTTGTCAACTGAGGGACAGTTTCGACTTTGTTTGTTTTCTTAGGGGCATTTTAGTCATTTCACCTCACCCAAATTTCGGCACCCAATTCATCAAAATATAATCTTTTTCTCAAATTTTCTCTCAAGAACACCCCTTAGGGTTTCTAACAAGATTCCCAAATAACTCAAGATTCAACCGTGGGTTTTAGAAGATAATTAGAGATTTGGAATCCCCAATCCGTAAGCTTCAGGAATCATCCATTATTTTCCGAAATTGATGTATGTGGGGTTTATCCTAAAAACTTCATGGGCTTAAAACCATTAGAGCATGATTTTAAGGTTTTGATGCATGTATTTTATGGGGGTTTTGAAAACTATATTATTGATTATGAAATTTGAAAGTTTCAATGTTGTTATTGCTTTGAACTTGTGGTCCTATCCCCTAAATTGATTTACATGTAGACGTATATGTATGGAATTCGATATTTAAGATTTTTTGAGAGCATAAATTATGAACTCCCTCTCATGTATCGAATTAAGGATTATGGTTTTGTGATTTGAAAGATGTTTTTGCAATATTATTGCATTTGATCATGATTTGAAATTGTGAGAGGGTGGTTCTTGATATATATATATTTGTTCTTGTGTTTAAAAAAAAGAATTTCATGTGAATTGAGAACTTTGGCATGACCACCTTGTACTGTACTATAGAAATGCTTGACAAAGATGAGTTCCTTGCATGTGTTTTACATGAGGTTTGAGAAAGAGTTTCTTGAATTGAATTATTCAAATGGCGGTCCCAAAACTTGTGTTTTTTAAATACAGATTTATGACAGACTAATTATGGCTCATAGATGTGACGTGCAAGTCAATGGTATGACGATACCATATGTATTTATGCCATAACAGATTATGTTTTTAGAGTATGTTTTCAGAGTATGTTTTCGGAGCATGTTTTCAGAGACTGCATGTTTTGATAGAGTTTTAAAAAGGGGCTTAAAGAGGGTTAGGTGGTTACCCGAAGAAGGTGCGAGTTCAAGCAACTCTTAGCCTGAAACCGTATTTGCCGATATGGGTAGATTATTATTGTACACTGGAGACGGCCGTGTGGCGTAGTAGAGTCAGAGACTCCGACCCTTGCGTCACACTTGGGTTGGGGGCTTTGTTGTCGAGTTAATGGCAGTTTCCATATATCCCATGGAATTTTTCAGAGTTGTAGGGTATACCACCTAACGCAGATGTAATACAGATTTCTCAAAGTCATGATGATTTTCACAGAGTCTTTTAAAATGCCCATGTGATTTCTTACTGTATGACATGTTTATGAACTATTTTAAACTGCTCTCACATATGTTGACTATAAATGATTATTTTGGATTTTCTCTGCGTACCAGTACATCTGTATTGACCCCCTCTCCTCCCTCCAGGTTCTGAGGTTCAGTCTAGGGGTCCAGATAAATAGTAGATATTTCCGACAGGTGATCAGATTGTGCAGTGGTGAGCCTTCTCTATTCTAGAAGGCCTATCTTTACAGATCATGACACTTATTTCAGTTTTGGTTTACAGGGGGCCTTGTCCCAGCTTTATACCATCATCATATTTTCATGTTGTAAAGATTTTGCAGACTGAGTCAGATGATGTTAAGATATTGTTGGAGTTTTCCTTCATTGTTAAATTAATTTTAGAGTATGACCATGTTTCCGTATTCGATGTATAATTCCCCATTTTCCTTTTTTGTATATGAATGTTGTGCAAGATTACCAGATAGAGAAGGGCGTTCCGGGCCTTCACGATTTGGGAATGCTCATCACGGCTAGGGCCCCGGTTTGGGTCTTTACAAACTTCAGATCAAAGCATGGTTCATGGTCACAGGGTGTCTGCAAAATTGCGTTGGGTAGAGTCTTATTTATGGGTGTGTAGCGCGCCATACTTATAAGAAGGAGTCTACTAGGCGTTTAGGAATGTCTCTCTTTCTTCATGTTTTAGTTCGTGCAATCGAGTCAGAGCGTTCCTGTTTCATACTCTAATTTGTTCTATGGTGTCGCCTATACGAAAGTAAAAAGTCATCCCAAATTCTTTCCTTACTCTAATGTCCTCAGATATGTCTCATTATTGAGGTGATTCAAGTACAGAAGTTTAGAATCTAAATGGTATGGGCCTTTCTGATTGAACCATATAAGAGTTAAAATTTGTGCAAGGACTTGAGAAGAGTCCGTTAGTGCTTCAATGTGTATTGATTCCGATGTAAACATTGATCCTGATGGAATCGTGCTTTTCAGCTTGAGGTATTAATTGCATTTAGTCCCCTTCAAATTTATGTTACAAATGTCTTGCTTAAGAGGGGATGATGTGTAGTAGGATGTTGGAACTGTATTTCCACCCGAATAGTAGTACGCGTTAAAGTGTTGTTGTCATGACCTATTGGTAGTGATATTGGACCAAGAAGTTGGGGATGTGAAGTCACAAAGTTAGAAGTCAGAGTGAGGGTGACTTTTGTGTAAATGAATATTTTAGTTGAATAACCGATGATCGAGAATGATTTACCCCCCTTATGGTGATAGACTAATGTGGTAGCTAGTAGCATGTGTGGATTGTATGGTAGTCTGTGGGTGAAGTGTTTGACTCAGATTTTTATATATAAAGAGTAAGATGTGTATCCTTAGATCATTGAATATTGTTTGTCAATTTTCTATCTCTTGTAATATGTAATCTTGTCATCAAGGTGTTGTTGAAAAAAAATATAGTCTAGTGAAGCCGTGTGGGGCTCTTTCTATTCACTAGCATAGTTGCCTTGTCATTCATCTCATTTTTCTTGTTCAAAATACAAAATCAAAGTCTAGTAAAGTCTATGATGCGGAATGAGTGTTAGCGATTTGGAACCAAGATGAAAGGAACGAGTGGTGGGCAGATACCTGAGAAGCCAAGATCTGCAAGCCATCACTAATTTTTAACTGAAAAATTTTCTTTGTTGGAATAGGGGCAAATTCGCTTCACTTAATTCAGCTACCATTGGAAATGCACATCCGTGAGACTTTACTCTATGTTCAGAACCCTCCTGAAAAAATGGGAATTTACTTTCTGTTCAGGACCCTCCTGGAAAATGGAATTTTACTTTCTGTTCAGGACCCTCCTGAAAAAATGGAAATTTACTTTATGTTCAGAACCCTCCTGAAAAGTGGGATTTTACTTTATGTTCAGAACCCTCTAGAAAAATGAGATTTTACTTTCAGTTCAGGACCCTCCTGAAAAATGGGATTTTACTTTATGTTCTGGACCCTCCTGAAAAATGGGATTTTACTTTCTGTTCTGGACCCTCCTGAAAAATAGGATTTTACTTTTAGTTCAGGACCCTCCTGAAAAATGGGATTTTACTTTCAGTTCAGGACCCTCTTGAAAAATGGGACTTTACTTTATGTTCAGGACCCTCCTGAAAAATGAGATTTTACTTTTTGTTCAGGTCCCTCCTGAAAAATGGGATTTTACTTTATGTTCAGGACCCTCCTGAAAAATGGGATTTTACCTCCTGTTCAGGACCCTCCTGGAAAATGGGATTTTACTTTCTATTCAGGTCCCTCCTAAAAAATGGGATTTTACTTTATGCTCAGGACCCTCCTGTAAAATGGGATTTTACTTTCTGTTCAGGACCCTCTTGGAAAATGGGACTACACTTTCAAAAATGAAATACTACTTTACTATAATTTTGTTTGGGATAATTTTCATTCTAGTTTTAATTTTGGGTTTAAGGAGCCCGCCTGAAGAACAGGGTGATGAAATAGCAAGTCAGGAGCCCGCCTGTTCTGAGTGAAGAAACGAAAAGTCAAGCAACAAAGCGAAGCAATTGAAAGCCAAGCAACAAATTGGAAGAAATGGCAAGTCAGGAGCCCGCCTGAAGAATAGGGTGATAAAAGTTGAGCCAAGAGCCAACAAAAGTTGTATATCTAGGATTTTGTAATTTCGTTTATGTTTTAACTTGTAATTTTCATTTTTTGATGTAATGACAGATCCGCGGACCGGAACCTCGATGGAACCTCACTCGACTCTCCAACTCGGTATAGTCCACTTCTCTTCCAATCCTTTGAAATACCCGTGACTTGATTCTCTCATAACTTGGGTAGATAGGGTGTCCTACAGGAGTCGATTGTCCTTCTTTCTTTTACTCCTCTCTTTGAATAATGATCGGGACAAAATTCGGTCTCGTTTTTTACTTCTTTGCTTGAAAACACTGCGTGTTTAGATTCAAAGGGGGCATGATGTAGACACGTAATTTTGTCCCTTCGAAAGATTAATTTACCCAATTTTACCTTATCCTACCGTGTACCCTCATCCATGTTATTATACCCTCACAAAATACAAAAAATAACAAACTTTGTCTTATCCTAATATTCTAACAACCCACCCAACTAAAAATTGACAACACATCCTAACCCCTACCCCTCCTACCCCTACCCCACGTAACCACCCCTCCCTCACGTTTCTTCTCCACAAAGAAAGAGAGCAAAACTAACAGAAAAGGAAGTCAAATTTTGGTTTTTCAATTTCACAAAAGGGGGCCCCACCACTAACAAAAAAAGAATACATGGTCAATTGTCAATTTTTTCAAGTTAGCTTTGATTTTTCTCCATAGAACACTCTCACATACCATCACAGAGGACTCTACACATTACCTCAGAGAAAATACGCTCACCATCACCAACATACACACATTGATACACCAATATTCACACACACACAGGACACTCAGGAGTGAGAGGGAAAGATCGAGAGAGAGAGTTACGGAAGAGATAAAAGAAAAGAGCAAAAGATCAAGAGAGAGAGCAGAGAACCGCGAAAGAGGGATAGAGAAAAGAGAGATCGAACAAGATACAATTTAGGGCGGAGGAGAGCAGTGCCGCCACTGTTAAGCTCGCCGGAGCTCCGGCGATGCTACAACAGTGACCGGAGCATGCTGGGAAGCCACTAAATCCGACCTCCAGTGACGATTCCGGCGACCATCCACTGGAAAGCGACCAAAAATAGTAACGGAGTGTGCTAATTAGGTGCTATTGGTCGGGCTTTGTGATCTTTGCTTTGGGTTGCGGGTTTGCTTTCGTGAATTCGTATTCGGGTCAAATTTTGGGATTCTTGCGGTTGATTTAGTACGGAGTTGGTGAGTCCTTTTTTTAGGTTCGATTCGAGGTTCTTCGGCATGGTTTCTGTCCTTTCGTTGAAGCATTTTGAATTTCGAAACCTTCGAATCGAGGTCTAATTCTCTTCCTTCTTTTTTTTTATTTTGTTATTTGTCGTGTTCGATGGTTTGAATTGAATCCGATGTGTTGGTTGATCCGTGGTGATGTGAATTATTGTTTGTTTTGATTTGGTGTTTGATTTCCTTGATTATGGATTAATTATAAGGTGTGTGATGAAATAATATCTCATGGAGGATTAAAATTGATTATTTGGGGAATGAGAATCGAAAATTGATAAAAGTGAATTTTATAGTATTTTGATTCATTGTTGATGTTGAACGTGATATGTCATCGAGCGGGTAGGCAAGCACTAGGATCGGGTAGGAAAAATTTAGAATTGGTGGATTGTTGGAATGTTTGAAATATGTGTTGGAATGGTTTTGTTTTATCGCATTTAATTCAATTATACTCATTTGGCTGGGGAATGCCTCGAAGTACTTGTATCTATTCACCGGGGAATGCCCCGACGTATCATGTATGCAAAGGAGTTTCATGACGAAGGCCCGAGGCATCGGGTAAAGCACGGGAGTGTAGTTAGGATTAGTGTAGGTTAGATAGGGTTTATTCTCGCATTTTTTTATTTTGGACTGTATAACTCGGACTGGACATTATATTTTTTATTCGTTTTGTTTTGTTTGTTTTTTGATTATTTTACGTGTTTTATGTGGTTTATACATTCGTAGTATCAAATTAGCCGATATGTTCCACCAAGCGACCATGGTCAAACCACGGGACCAAGGGGTGCCTAACACCTTCCCCTCGGTCAACAGAATTCCTTAGTCAGAATCTCTGTTTGCAGATCAGTTTAAAAGAGTCAAAATTGTTTTTGAAAAAGGATTTTCAACAGTGACTTGGCACACCAGATTATGCCAAGTGGCGACTCTGAGTTCAAATATAAATAGTCCTTTTCGAAACAAAATTTTCATTTTTCGTCACTTTAATAAAATCCCTTTCGAAACTTAAAATCAAATAATTTTTTTTGGAGTACGAAAAAGGGGTGTGACAGCTCTGGCGACTCTGTTGGGGACCTTTCAGAATTCAAGGTTATTTTGGAGTTGTATCGGCTTTGTTTGGCATTACGAGTGTATAAGCATTGTTTGTGATTTTTGTTATTGTTATCACTTTTTGTGCATTTTTCGTGCTCTTTGTTTATAGCATTTATCCTATGTGTTACCGCTTTTATATCTGGCATCATGTGTCTACCCCCCGGCCTTCTTTCTGCAATAAGTCCGTAGTACACGTGTTGTACACGACCTCTAGTTGAGTCACCCTTATTTTAGGGGGGGAGCCATCGGTGTAATGGAGTAGGTGGAAAGCAAAGCAGCCACTATCAACCATACGCTCCCCCGAACAGCCTTGTTAGTGAACCCCAACGTAGGTCAGCCTTTAGGTCATGCTTATGTGCATCATATTGAGACCTAGCGGGGCCCACTTGGTCCTTTGTAGGAGACTCACCTCTAACGCATCCCTACATGCTAAATGTTGCATCTTTGAGGGTAATGGGGTCATTTGACGGACTGATTTGGTGAAAACATGTGTTAGAAGTAAGGTGCGTAGGCAAGAACTGTTGAAAAAAATATAGAAAAAAAAAAGTGAAGTGAGTCGAAAAGAATAAAAAAAAAAGAAGTGTCGTAGTTTATTTTAGAGTTCTTTATGGCTTTTGTTCTTCACGATCCAAAAACTCAAAAAGTTTTTTTTTTTTTACATTTTTGCATTCATCTTCTCAAAGTACCGTAAGTTCAACAAAAAAAAGGGTTTTGTTTGCCTTTTCTACTTATTTGTCAAAAACAAAATACCAAAAAGATTTTTTTCATAATTGGTGGTGTCAGTCTTAGTTGAAATGTCTAGTTGAAAATCCAAAAAGTTTTCATTCGTTTGTTTTTGGTTGTCTCTTAAGTTAGGGTCAATTTATTAGTTAATCGTTAATTGTCCAATCTGGATGAACTACGCATACCTGATTCCCTTCCCTCGGGTTGGGATACGTAGGCAACCCTCGGTGGGTCTGGTAATCTTTGTGTTGGCCTTTGTCTTATTATTAGCCTAGGTCTCTCCCCCCGTAATCTAGAGTTGTTATCCAAGTAGACTGATTTCGCTCAGTACTTCTGTTAGGCAAATTGGAGTCATGAATGTGGTCTGTCCCATCGATATATGCTTGCGTCAAAAATCCCAAGGGTCGGGAATCTTCTACTCCTGTCGAATTTTTGAGATAACGTCTTATGTGTTATTACAGGATGGATTTGTCCACCAAGTCTAGAGTCCTGATGGTTGTCAAGGTGCCCAAAAATTTAATCAAGTGGTGAGAAATGTTTAACTATGTTGATCAGCAGAAACTGATTAAAATATTAGGTGATCTTACGGAACTTCTGCATGTTACCCCTTGTCCAGATTTAATAGAGGCTTTGTTGACCTTTTGGGATCCAAGTAGTTTGGTGTTCAGGTTTGGGGAATGTGAAATGACTCCTACTTTGGCAGAAATATCTGGTTTGTTGCATTTGCCCTATATCGAGAAGGATATGATCCGAGCACGAAATCATACTGGCGTGAGATTTTTGCAGTCTTGTGGTTTAAAAAGTAAGGGTATGCGTTTGGGTTGTTTAAGTGATTCGTGGTTTTCCTTAGATTTTTTGTTCGCTAGATTCGGGCCCTCAGAAGGTTTTGATTGCTTTTGGGATGAATTTCATATGACTAAGGAAAAGTGGGAAAGAAAGCGCCTTGAAGTCTTCACCCTCGCTTTGTTAGGTACTTTAGTGTTTCCGCTAGAAGAAAGACATATTAATACACGTTTGCAATCTGTGGTGATGGATCTATTTCATAAGGATCAAAATGACAAGGGCATTAATCAAAAGGGCAGGTTCACTCTCATACCCATGATCTTAACAGAAATATATAAGGCTTTAACCGAAGTGAAGGGGGGGATGAGATTTTTTTAGGGCAGTAACCTGATATTGCAGTTATGGATGATGGAGCATTTGCATGCGCCTTCTTTAGTTAGACCAGACGTGGTAGATCGTTTTATTCCCAATCGAGTGAAAGCCATGGACCTCAAGTTGCGTTTGGATAAATTCTCGCTACCCGTGGGATTTGATGATTGGATTGAATTTCTAGAGTCAAGAACCGGGGATAACATTTTGTGGACTTGTCTGTGGTTTCGACCAAAGATAATCTTGTTTGGTTGTCAAATGCAGCTCCTTCTAGTTATGTTAGGGCTTAATTGCACTAGACCATACAGTCCTTCTAGGGTAATGCGGCAGTTAGGTAGGCCGCACGACGTGCCACCAGTAGTGGATCTTCTAAAGGATATTGAGTACTTCAAGGACCAAGCCATAGGTGAAAGCAAATACGAGCAGTTCTGGAAGCATGCAACAAAGCTAGGTGTGGACACTCTCAAAGAAAGTTTGGATAATCCGGGGTACACTCAGGGATATGGGGCCTGGCTTCAATCTATCCCTCGGGGTATCAGTCAACCCTTACCAGCGCAGCTTAGAGGGAAAATACAGGAAGAATGCATAGTTGACGACCATCAAGATGAAAGTGCGGGGTCCAAAGTGGAAACACTGAGAGTTCAGTTAGTAGATTTGTTCAAGATGGTAGAAAGGTGTCAGAATAATCTTTCCAAGTGCACTCCTCAAGAGGCAGGAATACGGGCTCGAAGCTTCTTCCCTAATATCAGGGTGTCTTTACAGGATATGCGACAAAGTTTAAATGGGAGAAAGAGAATTTCACAGGCAGGTCCGTCTCAGCCAGGGTCATCACGCAGAGCACCAGTCTGAAAGAGCATTTCTTATCTTTATTCAGTTTGAGTCTTTTATGTGTCTGTCATTGTAGGGTGGTGTCTGCTTTAAGTCGAAGTCAAGTTGTTTTTGGTATTAGGGTCTTTATTAGTAATTTCACGTATGTCGTCTTAGGGGTCTAGAATGTTGTTTCGTATTTGTTGTTTAGTTTTAAAGTGGTCCTAAATTCTTTGTATGTTTTGTTGTTTCTTTCGTCAAAATGTTATGATGTTACGTCTTTCCTTTGTTTGTTTATTTTCGTTTTCGCAAAAAAAAAAAAAAAAAAAGGTTATGTTTATGCATATGCTTCCCGAACTATGCAAGATCTGATTCATGTACAACATGATACGTAGGCAACCTACTTTTGGGCTTGATCTAATCATTTTGTTTCGTTGTTTTTCATTATTTTCCTCTTTTAAAGAAAAACAAAAGCCATAAAGAATGATAAAATAAAGGTAGATAACAAGAGAAGGGAAAAGAACAGAGATGGATACAAAAAAAATAATAATAATAATAATAATAATAATAATAATAATAAGTGTAGATAAAAATAAGTGTAGATAAAAATTGGGATGATGTTAAAATTACCTCGCTACCCTCAAAAGCTGGTAGAAATGAACATGAATTTAGGACAATTTTACCAATGTGATTCCCATACTTGTTGTGTACCTCAATCCTAACGGATGTCGTCTTTGATGAGCATGTTCTTTCAGATAACAGTGGTAGGTTTGCAGCACTCTGGCTAGTCACCCATACTTCACTAGATCCAAAGCAAATCTCGTCATGGCTAGCAGGGAGATTGAAAATTCGCTCATTGACCCGGATCAGGATCAGAGGGAAGAAAGTTCAGAACACAATGATGAGGTAGTAAGGCTCAGGCAACAATTGATAGATTTACACCGGGCATGGGCCAGCGGAATGCCTCCTCCCCCGCTCCTTGAAGCTCTTGGGAATATCTCTAATTGCCCATCGCTCTCTCAGGCGCAATTCTCTGCTCCTACTGAGTCACCTGAGCATGTGCCAGGATTCACTCCGTGACATTATTATCCTGGCAGTTCTGGTGTGCCCTTGGCAGCTCCCCAATCAAGACCCGCTGCTCAGCCAGCACCACCAATCACACCGGTATTCGTGGCTCCGCCACCACATGAAACTCCCATATATGATGTGCGTCCCATAATGGGGTTTCCTAGGTCTGCCAGTGAGCCAGTATTGAAGGTTCCAGATAGTCAGTATTATGCCCCGGAGCCTACTTTGAGAATGAATGAACCGTATGGGTACACTTAGCCGCCTGCATTTCCATTTGATACGGAGAAACCTATCGCAACAGAGGAACAGGAAATCGTAGCTCGGAAGTTGAAAAGTTTAGAACAAGCTATGAGGAATTTGGAGGGAATCAGATACTATAGGAGTGTTTCCTATAAAGATCTTTGCACTTTCCCAGACATCGACCTTCCCCTCAGTTTTGAAATTCCCAAGTTCGAGAAGTATGTAGGACATGGTGATCTCGTGGCACACTTGAGACGTTATTGCAACTAGTTGAGGGCTGCAGGAGGAAGGGAAGAGCTGCTCATGTATTTCTTTAGCGAGAGTCTTTCTGATCTGGCTTCAGAATGGTTTATCGATCAAGATATCAACAAGTGGAATAGCTGGAACGACTTATCTTCTGATTTTGTGCAACATTTTCAGTATAACATCGACCTGATTCCGGACAAAAAATCTTTGGTCAACATGAAGAAGAAAAGCACTGAAGGTTTTAGGGAATACGCGATAAGGTGGCGTGAAAAGGCCGCCAGGGTAAAGCCTCCAATGAAAGAAAGTAAGTTGGTAGAGGTTTTCATTCAGGCACAGGATGAGACCTATTTTCAACATTTACTTCCGGCAATGGGAAAGTCTTTTATTGAAGTCCTCAAAATGGGGGAGATGATAGAGGACGGAATTAAGACCGGCCGAATAGTGAGTTTTGCCGCATTAAAAGCCACCACACAAGCGATTCAAGGTGGATCTGGCGTATTCGGAGGTAAAAAGAAGAAAGAGGACGTGGAGAATGTCGTAGCCGGAACCCATTCATATCCTAAAAGACCACCTCGCCCCTATCCCCAATCCCAAGCCCAAGTCTACGCCCAAGATCCATATATTTCTCCCCACCATTACTACCCTCCACAAAACCCTTTATATTCTATTCCACCACCCCCGTACCCAGTATATAGCGCGCAACCATATGCCCAAACCCCTTCTTACCCGTAGTGGCGCGCGCAAGCTCTACAAAATCGCCCATTCGCTCCACCGAATTACCAAAACCCCTCCAGACCCGGTTTTCAACCTAGGCCCGAGTATAAGAAAGAGAAGGCGGTCAAAAATCAATTCACACCTCTTGGGGAGTCATATGCTAGCTTGTTTGATAGGTTGAGAAAGTTGAAGGTCTTAAGCCCAATTCAAGGAAGGCTTTCAAATCCACCGCCGAGGAATCTCGATTATTCTTTAAGGTGTACGTACTGTTCTGACATGCCAGGCCATGATATGGAGAAATATTGGCATTTAAAGAGAGTTGTCCAAGATTTAATTGACATAAATCAGATGCTGGTCCAGGCCCCGGAGGGTCTAAACATTAACCAGAATCCGCTGCCAACCCATGCTGAAGCCAATATGTTAGAATTGATATATGATGGGAAAGAGTCTTTAGGGTGTTATAAGCCTATTGTCAAGATACAGACCATTGAGGAGAAATCGGTGAATGTAGCAGAGTCTTTGAAAGCAATGTCATTGAGCCAGGAAGGAATGAGAGAAGATAAAGCCCAAGAAAGCATAAAGAAACCCCTGATCACAGTACAAGGCGCCAGAAGGTATGTTGATTTAAGTCAGGATAAACCTAAGTTAATAGTGGTAGGAGCTCTGAGTCAGCCCATCTTGACGGTGAAAGGAGCACTGGGAGCGCCTATTGTCCTCAAATCAGTGACCTAACCTCCAATAGTTGATACGAAAAAGGTTCCCTAGAATTATGGGCGGACTGTGATGACCTATCACGGGGAAAAAGTAGTGGAAGATGTAGATGAGGTAGGGGGTGTGACTAGGTCAGGAAGATGCTTCGTGCCTGAAAGTTTAAGAAAGTCCAAGCCAATGGTGAGTGGACCGTCATCTATCAAAAAGCCTATCACCGAAGAAGAAGCCAAAGAATTTTTGAAAAAGATGAAATTGCCAGAGTATTCAATAATAGACCAGTTGAAGAAAACCCCTGCTCAAATTTCCCTCTTATCTTTGTTGTTGCACTCCAAGGAACATCATGATGTTTTACTGAAGGTATTAAATGAAGCATATGTTCCTAAGGAGATTATAATAAATCATCTTGAGAAAATGGTTGGAAAAATCTTTGAGGTCAATCGAATCAGTTTTTCTGACGATGAATTGCCTGTTGAAGGTACAGGGCATAACCGGGGCCTTTACATTACAGTGAAGTGTGAAGATTTCTACGTCACTCATGTTATGATTGATGGAGGTCCAGGTGCAAATATTTGCCCTATTTCTACTTTGCAAAAGTTGAATATTAGTGCTGACAGGATCAGGCCCAACAATGTATGTGTCAGGGCTTTCGATGGTTTAAAATCAAACTCCATTGGCGAAATAGAACTAATGTTGATCATAGGGCCTGTTGAATTCTCCATAGAGTTTCAAGTATTGAATATAGACTCCTCTTACAATCTGTTGCTGAGAAGGCCGTGGATCCACAAGGCCAAGACGGTTGCATCTACACTGCACCAAATGACTAAGTTTGAGCATGACAGGCAAGAAGTGGTTGTTCACGGTGAAGGAGATTTGTCCTCCTGCGAAGATTCTCCCTTGTATCTTATTGAAGCAAATAACGTAGAGGAGACATTCGTCTATCAAATTTTTGATACAGTGCCAGTGAATCGTATCCTTGAATGGCAGGTTATACCATGACCGCAATTGTCTTCCGCTTCTATCATGATGGTGAGTGAACTTTGGAAATACGGATTTGAGCCAGGAAAGGGTTTGGGAGCGTCTCTGCATGATATAGTTCGTCCCATATATCTGAGTGAGAACGTGGGCACGTTTGGTCTGGGATTTGAGCCTACGGCTGAAGATCTGAAGAAAGCCAAGGGAAGGAAAAAGGAAACATGGTCACTCCCTCGCCCAATGCCACTACTCAGTGAATCATTTGTTAAGAGTGGTGTCACGAAGCGTGTGGAATTTGAAGTTGAATTGGTTGATGACTGCCAGAACCTTTTTATTGATGTTGATATGGTCGAAGCAGGAGAAGGTACCAGTATGGCAGACGTGCAATTCATAGGTCGAGTTGTCTGGCTCAACAATTGGGAAGTCACTCCTCTTCCCGTCAGGAGGGAGTTTTGGTATTTTATTTTGTTTTTCTTTCTGTTTATCCGAGTTATTTCAGGGTTTTAATTCGGATTTTAGTTTGTTTATGTTATGTTGGAATCTATGTTTAAACCCTTCTATCTTTTTGTTTAATGAAATGCAATGTCTCTTTTGATTCGTGTCTAATATATTTTGTTTTTCTTTTTTTTTATATATACAGTTCTCTTTATGCTGATTCTAATGACATGACATGCATGTGGAATTTTCAGCCTGACCTTAAAATCCAAACTAATCAAGATGTAATGAAGCAGGATGGGGAATATGATGAAGAAGAGGCACTAGAATAAATAAGCAAAGAGTTGGAATAGTTTGAAGACAAACCGAATCCTAATTTGAATGAGACTGAGCCAATAAATCTAGGGGATCAAAAAGATGTTAGGGAAACTAAAATCAGTGTACATGCTTTGCCACAGCTAAAAGATGGAATGATTCAAGTATTAATTGATTATAAGGATGTTTTTGCATGGTCTTATGATGACATGCCTGGTTTGAGCACTGAATTAGTGGCTCACAAATTGCCAACTGATCCCGCGTTCCCTCCTATCAAACAGAAGTTGAGGAAGTTTAAAACCGATGTAAGTATTAAAATCAAAGAGGAAATCATGAAACAACTTAAAGCCAAAGTAATTTGAGTGGCTCGTTATCCCATGTTGTTATCCAATGTTGTTCCCGTACCAAAGAAAGATGGCAAAATTCAAGTGTGTGTTGATTACCGTGATTTGAATAGAGCAAGTCCGAAAGATGATTTTCCACTGCCCAACATCCATATTTTGTTAGTCAACTGTGATAAACACGAGGTTTCCTCTTTTATGGATTGCTATGCTGGATATCACCAGATTATTATGGATGATGAAGATGCGGAGAAGACGTCTTTTATCACACCATGGGGGACCTATTGTTATCGAGTGATGCCGTTCGGTTTGAAGAATGTTGGAGAAACATACATGAGAGCCATGACCTCTATGTTTCATGATATGATGCATAAGGAGATTGAGGTATACGTGGATGATGTGATTATTAAGTCAAAAAGTTGGGCCGACCATGTTGAAGATTCAAGTAATTTCTTTGAAAGGCTTCGCAGGTATAATCTCAAACTCAACCCGGCAAAATGTGTATTTGGAGTTCCGTCTGGAAAGCTGTTGGGGTTTGTGGTCAGCCGTCGGGGGATTGAATTGGATCCCTCGAAAATCAAAGCCATTCAGGATTTTCCCCCGCCTAAGAATAGGACGGAGGTGATGAGTTTTCTTGGTAGACTGAACACCATTAGCAGGTTTATTGCTCAACTCACAACCACTTGTGAGCCCATATTCAAGTTGCTGAAAAAGAGTGTGGCGGTAAAATGGACTGAAGAATGTCAGGAAACGTTCGATCGAATCAAAAGATATTTGTCAAATCCGCCCGTGCTGGTACCCCCGGAGCCTGGTAGGCCTTTGATATTATATTTGTCAGTCATGGACAATTCTTTCGGTTGTGTCCTGGGTCAACATGATGTCACAGGCAAAAAGGAGCAGGCTATTTATTATCTTAGCAAGAAGTTCACCACATATGAGGCCAGGTATACTCTTCTTGAAAGGACGTGTTGTTCCCTGACTTGGGTAGCACAGAAGTTGAAGCATTATCTCTCATCCTATACTACTTATCTCATCTCCCTTATGGATCCTTTGAAGTATATCTTTCAGAAGCCTATGCCGACAGGTCGATTGGCAAAGTGTCAAATATTGCTTACCGAGTTCGACATTGTATAAGTGACTCGAACCGACATGAAAGCCCAAGCCTTGGCAGATCATCTTACTGAGAATCCCATCGACGAAGAGTATGAGCCATTAAAGACATATTTTCCTGACGAAGAAGTGTCGTGTGTCGATGAAGTCGTTATAGATGTTGATCCAGGTTGCAAGTTGTTCTTCGATGGAGCTGTCAATATGAAAGGAATCGGAATAGGTGCGGTTCTTATCTCTGAATCGGGAAAACATTTCCCGATAACAGCACAACTTCGATTCTACTATACTAATAATATGGCAGAGTATTGATGTTAGGCGTATTTATACCCCTAAGAACCATAATTTACCCATATTTTAGCTAAGTTTTGAGGATAAAATATATAATTCCTGCACTTTTAGTCCATTTTCCTTTAAGTGAGCTAACCTATGTGATTAGCATGTTTTCAGGTATTAATGATGAAGATTTCAGCACTTTGTGGACCTTTGGGCAGCAAAGGAAAACTTCATATAAGAGGGAAGGCAGCTTTTGGAAGCTTGTGGACTGAATGTGATGCATGGAGAACTTGTCCCGGGCAAAATCAGTATTTCTAAATACTTAGGGATACAGCAGTAACTTAGTAGGACTAGGATGTTATAAAAACCCTATTTGCTGAATTTTTCAGCATTCATTGATTCATTCATTCGATCACTTTTGATTATTCAGTTTACAGATTCTGTAAGTTTAAGACAGAGAAAAACGCTAAGGCTACACGAACGGCTAAAGGGAAGAAAAACGTCAACCTCTTGTTTGACGCCAAATTCATCCCCATCGTGAGATTATTCTAACTTTGGTATGATGATGATGTCTTCTTTGATTTCCGTTGTACTCATGAGTAGCTAAACTTCTCTGTTAGGGTTATGGAAACCTTGTAAGATACTATCTATTGCTATGAGTTTGTGAATTCTTGATGTGTATGCTACTTATATCATTACTCTCTTCATTTTGATTAAATTCTCATGGTTGCAAACATAGAGAACATGCCATTATAGCATTAGCTTGTTCGGAAGAAAAGTTACATGTTTGGAAAAGAGAGTGTGACAAGGAAATAGGGCTTCTAACCTCTATTTACACGTTAATGCCTTAACCGGATTAACTTCTTGGAGAATTTGTACCATTCGTTATACACTTTAGGCTCGGGAGAGCTAAAGTGAAATAAATCCTTGATGGTTGGGAAACACTTGGATTTAGAATTAGAATACGATTCTCTATAAGTGCATGCATGTCTAAATTCCGGGTTACTCATAGTTAATAGAGAAGTAGAAACTACAAGGTGGACATAACCCTAACTTATTATTCTCTGTGATTAACCTTTACTAAACAAATCATTCATTCGTTACTTTGATATTATTAATTCACGCCTAAAGCAAAACCCCCCTTTTCCATGGAATTTTCGACCAACGGTCTACTAACAATTGCAACACTTAGTGACCAAGTATTCCCTGTGGGATTCGACACCCAACCCAGTTGGGTTCTATATTTGACAGCGACCGCTTACACTTTCTAACGAGAGCTGTAGTTTGGGCGTTATCAAATTTTGGCGCCGTTGCCGGGGAATACGGTTGTCAACTAAGTTTGTGATAGTTACTAGACCCTTTGGTCAAAGATTCTCGAATTTTACTTTTTGTTTGTTGTTTTTGTTTTGTTCAGGTTTGGTAGAGTGCATGCCAAATACACGAAGATCTGGTCAGCCATTATTACCCATAAATCCTGAACCACAACTTATTGGCAGAATGGATGCACAACGTGACTTTGAAAGAAGGGCTGCTTAACAGGAGCAGGCTAGGTTAGCTGCGTTGGCAGTTTCTCAAGTGCATCAACAGAATATTGATAACCCAGGTCGGGCAACAAATCCTGAGGATGAGGACCTGGGTGATGATGAGTTACTTAATCCACGGCGTGCAGATGAGGTGGCAGCACCTGTGAACAGGAGAGATCATCAAGTTAGAATGAGACCTGAACGCCGAGCTGTGCAGGCTCTTTTTGATGATGATGATGACGATCTGGATGGGGCTGGTGCCACAGGGGCTATTATTCCTCCGCCCTTGGCACCCGGAGCCAAGTTCAATATCACTAGCACCATGATCCAGCTATTACAACTCAAAGGGTTATTTGGTGGACTTGCAGGTGATGATCCGAATATGCATCTGATCAACTTTATCTCAACATGCAAGTCGTTTGACAATCCAGGAGTTGGACAGAATGCAATTCGACTGTGCTTATTTCCATTGTCTCTATCTGGTGAGGCAACTCTATGGTTGAACGGGCTAACTCCTGATTCTAATCAGTTCAAGACCCTCCTGAAGAATGGGAATTTACTTTCAGTTCAAGGCCCTCCTAAAAAATGGGACTTTACTTTATGTTCAGGACCCTCCTGAAAAATGGGATTTTACTTTCTGTTCAGGACTCTCCTGAAAAATGAGAATTTACTTTATGTTCAGGACCCTCCTGAAAAATGGGATTTTACTTTCTGTTCAGGACCCTCCTAAAAAATGGGACTTTACTTTCTGTTCAGGACCCTCTTGGAAAATGGGACAACGCTTTCAAAAATGAAATACTACTTTACTATAATTTTGTTTGGGATCATTTTCATTCTAGTTTTAATTTTGGGTTTCAGGAGCCCGCCTGAAGAACAGGGTGATGAAATAGCAAGTCAGGAGCCTGCCTGGAGAACAGAGTGAAGAAACGAAAAGTCAAGCAACAAAGCGAAGCAATTGAAAGCCAAGCAACAAGTTGGAAGAAATGGCAAGTCAGGAGCCCGCCTGAAGAATAAGGTGATAAAAGTTGAGTCAAGAGCCAACAGAAGCTGTATAGATAGGATTTTGTAATTTCGTTTATTTTTTAACTTGTAATTTTCATTTTTTGATGTAATAACAGAGCCGCGGACCGGAACCTCGATGGAACCTCACTCGACTCTCCAACTCGGTATAGTCCACTTCTCTTCCAATCCTTTGAAATACCTGTGACTTGATTCTCTCATAACTTGGGTAGATAGGGTGTCCGACAGGAGTCGATTGTCCTTCTTTCTTTTACTCCTCTCTTTGAATAATGATCGGGACAAAATTCGGTCTCGTTGTTTACTTCTTTGCCTGAAAACACTGCGTGTTTACATTCAAAGGGGGCATGATGTAGACACGTAATTTTGTCCCTCCGAAAGATTAATTTACCCAATTTTACTTTATCCTACCGTGTACCCTCATCCATGTTATTATACCCTCACAAAATACAAAAAATAACAAACTTTGTCTTATCCTAATATTCTAACAACCCACCCAACTAAAAATTGACAACACATCCTAACCCCTACCCCTCCTACCCCTACCCCACGTAACCACCCCTCCCTCACGTTTCTTCTCCACAAAGAAAGAGATCAAAACTAACAGAAAAGGAAGTCAAATTTTGGTTTTTCAATTGCACAAAAGGGGGCCCCACCACTAACAAAAAAAGAATACATGTTCAATTATCAATTTTTTCGAGGGAGCTTTGATTTTTCTCCTTAGAACACACTCACATACCATCACAGAGGACTCTACACAGTACCTCAGAGAAAATACACTCACCATCACCAACATACACACACTGATACACCAATATTCACACACACACAGGACACTCAGGAGTGAGAGGGAAAGATCGAGAGAGAGAGCTGCGGGAGAAAGAAGAGAAAAGAGCAAAAGATCGAGAGAGAGCTGCGGGAGAGAGAGAGCAGAGAACCGCGAAAGAGGGATAGAGAGGAAAGAGATCGAACGAGAGACAATTTAGGGCGGAGGAGAGCAGTGCCGCCACTATTAAGCTCGTCGGAGCTCCGGCGACACTACAACAGTGACCGGAGCATGTTGGGAAGCCACTAAATCCGACCTCCAGTGTCGATTCCGGAGACCATCCACCGGAAAGCGACCAAAAATAGTAACGGAGTGTGCTAATTAGGTGCTATTGGTCGGGTTTTGTGATCTTTGCTTTGGGTTGCGGGTTTGCTTTTGTGAATTCGTATTCGGGTCAAATTTTGGGATTCTTGCGGTTGATTTAGTACGGAGTTGGTGAGTTCTTTGTTAAGGTTCGATTCGAGGTTCTTCGGCATGGTTTCTGTCCTTTCGTTGAAGCATTTTGAATTTCGAAACCTTCGAATCGAGTTCTAATTCTCTTCCTTCTTTTTTTTTATTTCGTTATTTGTCGTGTTCTATGCTTTGAATTGAATCCGGTGTGTTGGTTGATCCGTGGTGATGTGAATTATTGTTTGTTTTGATTTCGTGTTTGATTTCCTTGATTATGAATTAATTATAAGGTGTGTGATGAAATAATATCTCATGGAGGATTAAAATTGATTATTTGGGGAATGAGAATCAAAAATTGATAAAAGTGAATTTTATAGTATTTTGATTCATTGTTGATGTTGAACGTGATATGTCATCGAGCGGGTAGGCAAGCACTAGGATCGGGTAGGCAAAATTTAGAATTGGTGGATTGTTGGAATGTTTGAAATATGTGTTGGAATGGTTTTGTTTTATCGCATTTAATTCAATTATACTCATTTGGCCGGGGAATGCCTCGAAGTACTTGTATCTATTCACCGGGGAATGCCCCGACGTATCATGTATGCAAAGGAGTTTCATGACGAAGGCCCGAGGCATCGGGTAAAGCACGGGAGTGTAGTTAGGATTAGTGTGGGTTAGATAGGGTTTATTCTCGCATTTTTTTATTTTGGACTGTATAACTCGGACTGGACATTATATTTTTTTTATTCATTTTGTTTTGTTTGTTGTTTCATTATTTTACGTGTTTTATGTGGTTTATACATTCGTAGTATCAAATTATCCGATATGTTTCACCAAGCAACCGTGGTCAAACCACGGTCCCCTCGGTCAACAGAATTCCTTAGTTGGAATCTCTGTTCGCAGACAGTTTAAAAGAGTCAAAATTATTTTCGGAAAAGGATTTTCAACGGTGACTTGGCACACCAGATTATGCCAAGTGGCGACTCTGAGTTCAAATATAAATAATCCTTTTCGAAACAAAATTTTCATTTTTTGTCACTTTAATAAAAGCCCTTTCGAAACTTACAACCAAATAATCTTTTTGGAGTACGAAAAAGGGGTGTGACACACCACATCAAGAATGGTCAGAAAGCTGAAGATTTGTGAGTGCACGCAAATCGTTCTTTCGCTTGACATAATCCTTGAACTAGTACATCAATATTTCACCAGCATATACTCAAGTGCAACCAGTATTTGAAAAAAAAATGTGTGGTCGCTTACCTTCTTTGTAGTTGTTGTGCATGACAATGCTATATCAAGTGGAGTCTGGTTTTCTTTGTTAAATGGCATCTTCTTTGCTCTAGGATAGTTTATTAATTCAGGCACATGGTTACCAAAGGCAACAAGCAAATGGAGAGGAATGTTGCCGTCATTATCTGGCTCATCAACTAGGCGGACGCACTTATTAGAGTCTAATAAGAAGCGGACTACCTTGTCTTGATTGTTCAATACGGAAACATGAAGAGCATTTTAATTGTTGCTGTTAAGAATATCCCAACAATCAGGGCAGTGATTTAATAGCTCAATGATCATGTCTACATCACCTTCACTGGCTGCAATGTGAATTGCTGTCGTCCAGTCATTTTCACTGCCTGCCGGAAGATACATTAAGGATTTTTTCCACGCCAGCATATCATAAACTACGTCTTCCATTCCTAATTTAACAGCATAGTGCAGTGAATTCCAACCCCATTAGTCAGGTTCCTCGCATAAAGGCTTATTCCGTCGCCAGAGTGATCTAATGCAATCTGGATGCGTCAACACGATAAAAGCATAAATAAGGGGTTAGATCTTCTCGCAAATATAGTTGCACGACAAACATTACAAAATCACCAACAGATTATGGGAAAGTCAACTGAAGTTAGATATCGATATAGCAAATTATGTACCTCTATGTTCCTGAATTACTGCTGCATGCAGCGGCGTTCTATTAGATGAACCTGCAGCATAAGTTGGTTTCTTACACGATTCCAAGATATTAATCAAAGCATCATGAAAACCAGATTCAGCCGCTAGATAGAGTGGCGTCTCCTGCGCATGGTTAGGCAGATATTCGAATTCAGAATCTTCTTTCACCAAGAGCTTAACCACATCTAGATGTTGGCTCCGTACGGCCTTGTGCAGCGTTGTATCTCCACTAGCATCCATCATCCTCGTGAGTTTCTCCTTAGTATTATGATTTTCTACACATGCAAGTAGATCACGTACTACTTCAGTGTGCCCTTCGTTAGCTGCTATGTGAAGAGCAGTTTCATTTTTCTTGTTTTGACAGCATAATAATGCCGGAGTAATATCAAGGACTTCTCTCGCAAAATCGGTGTGGCCATAGAGGGCTACGACATGATGGACCGTGTTTCCTTTCGGAGTGACTTGGTAGCCGTTTTCTTCATCCCTTTTCAAATGATCAGCAAGTAGAAAATTGGCATCTCCGATATTGCCTCTCATCGCAGCATTATACAGGGTCGGATCCATTCCTTTTTATTTGGTGTTTTATCCAAAATCTCCCAATGATAATCCTGTGAGTCCTTTGCTTTCTCTGATGAAACATTATTACTATATAGGAAAAACTAATTAGATTCTTAATGAATCTTAAAGAAGAAAGGGATCTGGTGTTTGCCTTGATCACAAGAAAGGGATTTTGATGTTTTCGTATTTTTGCTTTCATGTCAAAACAACCCACTCCGATCGCACATCAAATAGCTTACTCTAAAGTAAAGAATCTTTAATAAATGAAATTAAAAACCATGACCATATTATACAATAAGAATTCATATTAATATTGAAACAAGATGTTGATGACATATCTATCTCTCAAGAACATTATACAAAAAGATTGAGGAACTGCAAGCCAGTGACCACCCTTTACTGCGTGTGGGTCATGTATCTTCTTGAAAAAGAAGTGTAGAGAGAGACACAAGTGTCAAGTCTGCACCTCGACTAATTCTATGAGGTATTTTCTATCTAACCTCCCCCCCCCAAAAACCCCCAACAAATTGGAATAAATTACTTAGTGTACTGCCTATTTCATCGGTTGCATCTCTTGTGTAAAATTTCCTGTTATGTTCCTTGTACTGAACTCGCGATATACATTAGTAATATGTAAGAAGAAGACTAGTGCAGTTCATGAACATGAGCAGAGACATCGATTTCAAGTGTTAGTAATTGCATTCCTATAAATTACAAATATGAATCGAACGTTGAAGTGGGTGAAAATTCTAGGAGACCAAGATTCAAATGTGAGTTTACATTTATAGCAAAAATGACTTAATAATGCAAACCATTAACCGCCTTATCCATCACTGAAACTATATATTGTCAGTATGAACATCTCCACTATTATTTTCTATGAAGTAGAAAACCTTACTCCTAGGCAAGAGTTTATGTTATTTTGAAAATAATTTCTACGCTATCAGGTTATACGACATGCACTAACAGTTAATTTTCATACCTCCTGGTCAAGCATGGCATAAAAATAACTTGCAACAATCCATTTAATTGACAACAGAAATATTAGAACATACATGGGCGGATTTACAATGTTGGTTTTATGGATTCACTTAATTGACAACAGAAATATTAGAACATACATGGGCGGATTTACAATGTTGGTTTTATGGATTCACTTAATTGACAACAGAAATATTAGAACATACATGGGTAGATTTACAATGTTGGTTTTATGGATTCACCGTATGAATCTAATAGTTTGTGCCAGATCCTGTATATATATTAACAAACCACTGAATATCTATAAATATTTTGACTTGAGAACCCATAAATTTAAGTTATGTACAATGGAATTTACTACTGGAAACCAAACACTGTATCAGTTATACAAAGATTATATAATCATTAACAGTTGGAAACTGGTAAAGTCGTTGTCATGTGACCAGAAGGTCACGTGTTCAAGTCTTGGAAACATCTAGTAGAAATTCAAGGTAAGGTTGCGTACAATATACTCTTGTGGTAGGGCTGCCCTTCCCCAGACCCTGCGCATAGAGGAAGCTTTAATGCACCGAGTTGCCCTTTTGTGTGTGTGTGTGTGTTAGATAGAGAGGGAGAGGAAGAGACAAAAGTTTCTAACTGTCAACGAATATAATATTTTGAATCCATAAGTTCTAAATACAATAAGTACAGTTTTAAGAATTTTCAAGGTTGAATCTTTCAAGTTTAAGTCCTACAGATGACAGTCAATATCTATGTATGGAACTTTGGATAACATGTATCCTGGCATTGTCGTTGCATCTTTTAAGGCACATTTCTTATCTCATAAGCTAAATTCTCTCAAAAGACCTATAAATTATCGGAATTTAAGAAGACTTAGCAAAATATAGGACATAAAGGAAGAAAAAGATGATCATATATAAAGGGGATACCATTTAGTTGGGAATGTGTTTAAGACATGTTAGTAAGGCTACTCTTTATAATATGGTGTTAGTAGTTGTTAAAAGGTGCTACAAGAGGAATTAACCTCGCCTATATGTAATGCATGTTTAGTAATAGGTCTTTAGATGCATGGATTATAATTTATGTTGTCCAGTCAAGAACTCACGTTCAGAAGATAAAAGTTACGTATATGAGGAAGCTAAGATGGATGTGTGGGACTAAGAGATAGGATTAGAAATGAAGATATTTGAGTATGAGTGGCATTGATGAACAACAAGATGCGACAAGCGATACTGAGATGGGTCCAGGCATATAAAGAGGAGAGGAGTGGATGCCCTATGTGGAGGTATGAGATATTGGCTATGAATGGCTTCAAGAGAGGTAGAGTAGATCGAAGAAGTGTTGGGAAGATCTAATTAGATAAGACATGATGTAGTTTTAGCTAACTGGGGACATGACCTAAGACGAAAAGTTATGGAAGACATGAATTCCGTAGAGTTGTCTCTCTTTTCCTTCCATACTAGTTAATTAGTCGTAGTACTACTCTTGTAGTTTATCTTCCTTCAATTTGTATAGTTAGTCGTATTCTGTTGTAGTTACTTTTCCTTTTTTTTTTAAAGACTGCTTTGTCATGCTCTTTGTACCCTTGGAGTAACTGGTAAAGTTATTGTCATGTGACCCGGAGGTCTCGGGTCAAGCCTTAGAAACAAGCTCTAGCAGAACTACAAGGTAAGGTTGCGTACAATACACCCTTGTGGTAGGGCCCTTCCCCGAACCCTACGCATAACGGGAGCTTTAGTACACCGGGCTGCCCTTTTTTTGTCATGCTCTTTATAGTATTTTTTTCATGGCTTTTCCACTTCTAACATTTCTTTTTTGAACTGCTTTGAATTGTTTTTCCTTGCACTGAAGGTCTATAAAATTTCGGAAACCTCTTTGCCTCCCAATGTAGGAGTAAGATCTGCATATACTCTATCCTCCCCAAACTCCACTTGTGGAATTTCATTGGGTATATTGTTGTCATTTTACCATGAATTATTTAGTGAAGGTACGTTGGTTCTATAGCATTGTCCGCGACGAAAAATGATCTCCTGCGACCGCTTATAATTTAAATAGAAGAAAACGATCTTACATAGATTGTTATATCATGTGATAAAGGATGTATAACTAAAAAAACATGTAATGAACTAGAAATATGTAGTTGAATTATATATTTAATGAACTAGCATTCATGTCTCTCTTACAATTTCCTTGCTATATAAATAACAACCAAGAAGTAGAATAAAATAGAGAGGCAACTTATGGAACAGACAGTAATGGCAAGACCAAGTGAATGTGATAAAGTAGCAAACATACCAGTTACGAATGCAATTACAACTGCTAACATTGACAAGAACTGACAAATAGCTGCGAGATCATAAAGCTTCTGTATAATTTTCTTAAGAGGATCTCTACTTGTATCTGCCATGAGTAAGTAGATGAATATGGCAGCTTACTTTTTCAACCAAGAAAGGCCAGATGAGATTAACAAACACATCTATGGCTTCATTCAAAAGTTTTAAACTGACTCTTTTCTCACTACCACTAGTCGAGTCTGACTCTCTATGGCATGGACGTCTTTGATTGGATCGATGGAAATAGACGTATAGAAAGTGTGTTGTGCTTGATTGTACTTGTTTTGAGTTTGATAGCTCTTCTAATAATAACTTTCTAAGTGATTGTTCTTATGGTTATTTCCTTTTATGCTATAAAAGAGTGCTCTTAAGGTGAATTGATGGTCATAATAATTGTTGCTAAAACAGGTAGTGGTAAGTTCCGCGTACAATTTACCCTCATCAGACCTCTCTTGTGAAATTTTACTGAGTATGTTGTTGTAAAGATAGATAGTATGTTTGATATCGTGTATCTATGGCAACTTTACTAGCAATTAATAACAATTGCCACTAAAAAATGCCGCCAAAGGTAATTATTTTTAGCGTCAATAGTATTGGTCGGGTGAATTTCAAAAATAGACTCAAATTAGAATGACTTTCAAATTTTAGCCTCAAATAAAAAAACCTTTCTTAAAATAGTCTTTACCTATTAACTAATATTCTTTTGGACAAAATTGCCCTGATCAATGAAGTAATTACATAAATGATCCTCATAATGGATAACAACTCCATATTTATATCTTTCAACTTTTATTTTTTTCTCTTTTTAATTTTACTTTCATTTTTATTTTTTATCTTCTCTTTTTTAAAAAAAAAAATTCTCAACCCTTACTTTTTTCTTTTTTTCCTCTCAACTTCTTTTTTTTTCTTTTTTATTTTATATTATTTTTATTTTTTATTTTCTCTTTTTTTTTTGTTCTTTTTAGTTTTTCTCAACCCTTACTTTTTTTCTTTACACCTTTCAACGTCTACTTTTATTTGTTTTAAAAAAAAAAACTTTATTTTTCTTTGATTTTTTTCTTTTTAAATTTTTCTCTACCTTTATTTTTTTTATTTTTATCAACCTTTATTTTTTTCCTATTCTCTCTCAACTTCTACATTTTCTTTGATTTTTATTTATTTTTTATTTTCTTCTTTTTCAGCAATTTTTATTATTTTTGTTCTTTTCTTCGATTTCTTTCATTCAAGTTACATCTCATGAGAAAGAGTTGACACTGTCACATTATAAAGGCAAGACTTACGACTTTCGAACAATAAGCTACGTTTCATGAGCAAGAGTTGATACTACTACATTGTTAGAGGCAAGACTTATGACTTTCAAACAACTAGTTATGTTTCATGGGCAAGAGTCGACACTACCACATTTTATTTTGATTTATGAAATGTTTTATAAATTCTACCTTAGAGGAAAGACTTAGCTCAGAGATTTTCAAACAACAAATTATACCCCATGGGCAAGAGTTGACACTACCATGTTATATTTTCATTTATGAGATGATCTACAACTATTACCCTAGAGGCAAGACTAAGCTCAAGGACTTTCAAACAACAAGTTATGTTTCATGGGCAAGAGTCGATACTACCACATTGTATTTTGATTTATGAGATGTTTTATAACTCTTACCTTAAAGGAAAGACTTAGCTCAGGGACTTTCAAACAACAAATTATGTCCAACGGGCAAGAGTTGACACTACCACGTTATGTCTTTATTTATGCAATGTTCTACAACTCTTGCCTTAGGGGCAAGACTTAGCTCAGGGACTTTCAAACAATAAATTATGCTCCACGGGCAAGAGTTGACTCTACCACGTTATATTTTTATTTATGAGATGTTCTACAACTATTGATTTAGAGGGAAGACTTAGCTCAAGGACTTTCAAATAATAAATTATGTCCCACGGGCAAGAGTTGACTCTACCACATTATGTTTTCATTTATGAGATGTTCTACAACTCTTGCCTTAGTAGCAAGACTTAACTCAAGAACTTTCAAACTACAAATTATGTCCCATGGGCAAGAGTTAACTCTACCATGTTATATTTTCATTTATGAGATGTTCTACACCTATTGCCTTAGAGGCAAGACTTGGCTCAAGGACTTTCAAACTATAAATTATGCCCCACGGGCAAGAGTTGACTTTACCACGTTATGTTTTCATTTATGAGATGTTCTATAACTATTATCTTAGAGGCAAGACTTAATTAACTCAAGGACTTTCAAACTACAAATTATGCCCCATGGGCAAGAGTTGACTCTAACACGTTATGTTTTCATTTATGAGATGTTCTACAACTATTGTCTTAGAGGCAAAACTTAGATCAAGGACTTTCAAACTACAAATTATGTCCTACGGGCAAGAGTTGACACTACTACTTTATGTTTTAATTTATGAGATGTTCTTCACCTCTTGTCTTAGAGGCAAGACTTAATTAGATCAAGGATTTTGAAACTACAAATTATGCCCTACAGGCAAGAGTTGACTCTATCACGTTATGTTTTAATTTATGAGATATTCTACAACTATTGCCTTAGAGACAAGACCTAGCTCAAGGACTTTCAAACTACAAATTATGCCCCACGGACAAGAGTTGACACTAGCACATTATGTCTTCATTTATGAGATGTTCTACAACTCTTGCCTTAGAGGCAAGACTTAGCTCAAAGATTTTTAAACTACAAAGTATGCCCCACGAACAAGAGTTGACACTACCACACTATGTCTTCATTTATGGAATGTTCTACAACTCTTGCCTTAGAGGCAAAACTTAGCTTAAGGACTTTCAAATAATAAACTATGCCCCACGAGCAAGAGTTGACACTACCACATTATTCCTTTATTTATGAGATATTTTACGACTCTTGCCTTAGAGACAGGACTTATCTCAAGAATTTTCAAAGAACTTCGTAACAACAATTCATGTCCTTAAATTTGCTTTGATGTCAAAAAAAGAAAATACCTTTGCGGATTATCCAATTTTTTATTTATTAGAAAAATATAATAGAAGTTGAGAAAAAAGAAAAAACGATCAAACAAAATAGAGAAATAAAAAAAAAGATTGAGAAAAAAAAGAAAGAAAAAAATAAAGATCAAGAAAAAAACGAAGAATAAAAAAAATTTAGAAAAATAAAAATGAGAGGAAAAATAAAAATAAAGTTTGAGAAAAATGAGGGAAAAAAAGAGAACCAAAAAAAGAAAAAAGTAATCAAACAAAATAGAAAAATAAAAAAAAGAGTGAGAAAAAAGGCAAGAAAAAAATAAAAATTAAGAAAAAAGCGAAGAATTAAAAAAATTGAGAAAATAAAAAATGAGAGGAAAAAAATAAAGTTTGAGAAAAATGAGGAAAAAAAAGAACTGATAAAAACAAAAAAAATAAAAGAAAAATAAAGGTTAAGCACAAATGAATTAAAAAAAGGAGAAAAAAAAAAAGAAATAGATAATGCTTGAGAAAAAAGAAAAAAGAGAGAAAAATAAAGGTTGAGACATATGAATTAAAACATGAAAATAAAATTAAAGAAAAAAATAAAAAATGAAAATAATAAAAAATAGAATGATAAAATTAAAGGAAAAAATAAAAAAGAGAAAATAATAAAAAATAGAATAACAAAATTAAAGGAAAAAATAATAACTAAACATAATAAAAAATAAAATTTGAGAGACAAATAAGTATGGAAAGTTTAAAAAATATATTTGAGGTGTAGAGGGGCAAAATGATACTTGTATTATACTTCAAATGTAAGGAAGGTTATTTTTTAAAAAATATTTTTTATTGGGAACAAATATCTAAAGTCACTCATATTTGGGTTTATGACATGCAATTTCCCAGTATTGGTCTATACTAGTACTTAGTAATGTCAGTAAAGCCTTTTAGCGACTCTGAATGTAATGACATTTAATCAATTGCCGATAAATGTGTATTGCCACTAAAAATCTCTTGTTAGTGTAGTGTCCTATGCATTTTTTTTTTTTTGAGAAAAAAGATCTCATTTATGTTGTAAAAATTTAGCACCTAACCAAGTGTTCTTATTGGACATTTCAACTCCAAATTTGAAAAAAATTGTGTGTGATCTCAACCATGAGCACCCTCAAATTACAACATGTTTCTACTTTAGCACCTAAACAAGTGTTCTTAATTATTAGACATTTTCGACTCAAATTTGTCTCAACCATCTAAAGCAACTATATAAAATATGTCGCATCTTTTTCTTATAAACATCAACCTCAATTGAAGATGTGTGATTAGTTTTACTGTCTATTGAGACTAATATGTATAATTAAGGAAGGTGATATTTTAAGTAGTTACTTTATCAACGTAATGGACGCTAAAAAATACGCACATAAGCTTTTTCAAAATTTAAATTACAATTATTTAATAGAAATACTTTTTTATATATTCAGATATTTAATCGGAACAAGTCTTAGTTTGATTTCATGTATTTGAATATACTCCGAACAATGATAAATGATACATATATATTTTCCATCATATTTTGGATGTACATATGCCTCTACCGTTAATGTGAGGAGTATATATGTACCATTTCATTAATAATAGGAACATATAAATACCTAAAATATGACGGAGAATATATACATACGTATATTTATCCCTTTTCCATTTATTAAAACGTGAAGTATTATTAGTGGTCCATCAGTGTAGGCCTCCAAAAAAATTGACAGTCTCTGGACTTTTCCAATGTAAAAGATTTGTTTCAAGAAAGGGGAGCATCAAAACTTTCTTAAATTTATGACTAAATTAATTTTGACACTTAAATTCCAACATACTTCTAATTTAGCACCTAAATAAGTATTCTTATTAGACACTTTCAACAATAATATTAAAAAGTTTTTGTGTATAATCTGAACGATCTAAGTTAACTACATATAAAATTCACCCTCAACTGAAACAAACGTGATTAGTTTTGCAACTTAAGGAGACTACTATATATAACTAAAAAAGCTGACATATTTTAAGTAGTTATTTTATCAACATAATGAACGTTTAAAATATACAGAAACATTGGCAGAATTTAAATTTAAAATATCTAATAAAAATACTTTATCATATATTCAGATTTGTAGGGGGGTGCGGATTAGGTGCGTAGATTCAACTAGATAATAAATGCGTAGGTATTTATTTTTATAATGAATATTATTGATTGGAATAATTTTCATTTTTATCTTCTTGACTTAAGATGTTTTATTAATTCATATTCTAGATTAGATATTATCGTAATTAAATTATCTAGTGTTTTAGGATCCTCTTTAGTAATATGTAATCTTTTATATTCTTGGTATAGACTATATAGTTGAGTTTCTATTTCTTTTAATGATTTATTCTTTTCGTAAGATGTATCCATTATTTTGTTTGGTTTATTATTTTATCCTGTGGTAATTGCAGAGTTACAAATTTTTGTATAATAATTTATCCTAACTGTGCTGTAATGTATATCTAATTCGAGATTTTCAATGTTATTTATTATCTTGTGTTGTTCTTCTCGTAGTGAGTTTTTTAAATTATATAAACTATCACATGTACTTTTTCTTAAATTTTCTAAGGTTTCTTCTATCCATATTAATTTTTCTTTTAGATTCTTCATTATTTCTCTAATTCGATTTCTATAATTAATTTCGTCATTTAGGTTATTTTGGTTTTCCCTAGTTTTTCTTATATATTCTAACATCTTTTAATCTGAATAATATCCTTCTGGATAATTATCTAGGTATAATTGTTCTATCCAATTCATAATTTCAATTTCATAGTCTAATACTTCTTCCAATATTATTCTCCTAATATATATTTCTAAATCTCTAAGTACATATAAGATTAAGATTTTAAGATTATCTATCATTTAAAATTGACTAAATATTTTATTATAATATTTTGTAGTCGTTTGTTTTATCCTTATTAGTTCTTGCATATTTTTGTTAAGGAATTCTATATATTTTATTTTCCATGTATTTGTCTATATTTATTTTTATCTGTTTTTCTAGTAACTGTATGTTTCTCATATCTTTTTCTAAAAATTCTATGTAATTTATCATGCTAAGTATTTGTAGGAGTAGTTAGGTAGGTATGGTATATAATTTACTCTAGTCATGTAATATTTACCAAATGTTTTTTCTAATATGATTTTTCTTATATCTACTACTTTTATATCTTTAAGTGCATACAAAATAAGTATTTTAAATTTATCTACCATCACATCAGATAAATAATTATTCATTTTCATAAAATTGCTTTTTTCAAAATATTCCCCTCAACCATGTTCATAACAAAATATAGTCATTTTAGATTACTATATACTAGATTATTCTTAAATAACATGTTCTTCGGTCACTATTAGCATGGTAATCTGGATATTTATTCCCTTAAACAGCGCCTCTACTCTGGTTACTCCCCACCACGGCTTCTTGCCTTATTGGTTTCACCTTTAGGATGGCATAGTTCTTAGGGATTTTTCTCCGTTTCCACTTTGCTAATAAACTTCTTAACATATTATTCTTCGAATAATTCTACTATAAAGTAACTAACATGAATTTATTTTATCATACCATGATTGTTGGGAATTATGAATTTAGCTATTCATAATCATAAATAGATATACCTGTTCGGGTAGGTTTGATATTTCTGAGCTTTGTTCCTCCATAGATTTTTCCATTGAAATAAATCTGTTTTAATTAACTGAGCAAAATATTTGTTGTGGATTTGAGAGAGTATTTGCTTCAACGCATGAAGGCTTGCTTTTGCATTGCCTTCTGCCTTCTCTATTTATAAAACGAAAGAATGAATGTTTACATTTTTGTACACGTTTTTCTAATGTTTACAAAAATCAAATAAAAGTCAAAAAGCCTATATGGCTAAAAAGTTACCTAGGGGTCTAAAAAGTCTTACAAAGATAAACTACATTTAATGTACATTAAATGTTATCCTATCTTCTTTTACGTAAACAATTTAAGACTTATATAAATTTATACAATAAGATTAAATGTCTTGATATCTTGTCTTCCGTTTATTTTGTCGTATCTGTTGTATCTCCATTATTGCTCCTGATCTTATCTTTCCAGCTGACATGCTTATCTTCATGATTCATTTATTCTAGCTGAACTTCTGGTACAATATTATCTTCTCCATTACATTTTGAACATTGATGGTCTGGATATTTATGTCCAATTAACTTGCAATATCTGGTTAATAGTTCTTCCGAAATAAATTTTTCTTTGATAGCTCTGGCGATAGTTTTTTTCTCTGGATTGAGTAAGGTCAAAATCCATTGCCTTACGTCTTCCATATCTGCTTCTCGTAGCTCCTTTGAATTCGAGTAAATTATTACATTTCCTCTTGAATAATAGCTCCATATGGGATTTCTGTTGCGATAATTGTTTGCTAATTCTTGAAGAATCGTAGATAGTCCAATAATTCTTTTATTTGCATAAAAATTTGGTATCTCAATTCTAGGTATTTCTGGTTGTTGAGTAATATCTTCTGGTATAATCATATCTCGGGTCATTCCTATCTTTACAACTTGTATAGGTGATTTAACTTCATCATACAATATCTCTGCTGGTGCCGTATAAAATTTTATAAAAAATAGGTTACCTCTCGTTATTCTTTTAAAAATGTTAAATGAATCATATATTTCTGGTATAGTGGATATTTCATATCCGTCTTGGGTATATACGGTGTTAAGTAGTCCATATTCATACCATGTTTTAACTAGACCAGGTTTGGTCTTAGGCAAAGCAATTAGCTTATTGTATCCGGTTAGCTTTTGGGTTATGTAATTTGTATGTGGTTCTTGGATGTGTATAGCTCTGGGGTTGGTATTTAACAAGGTTTGTACTTTGTAAATATTTTCTATGTATTTTCGGGCTGTATAGTTGTAGGTCTTTTTGTCTTGGTTTAGACTTTCTCGGTATGTGGTAATTTGTGGGGGTATAAACAAAGTATCTTTTGGTGTATTCGGAATAAATGGTTTATCAAATAGCTTGTTTAGGTTCATATTTGTATTTCTCTTAACTCCTTTGCTTGTACCTGCAGAAGTAGATTGATAAATGTTATGGGTTTTATGGAGTATCCCAACGTCTCCTTCTAGCTCTGGAATTTTAATGTCTTCCGATCGACATAGCTCTGCACACTGCTGAGTTAGCTGATTTGTAGCTATAGACTTCAGTTTATCTTCATTAGTCTTTAGCTTTTCTATCTCATTACCCATACTGTCCACTTTCATTGAAAGAGTAGTTAGAGTGTTAAGTATCTTTTCTAGAGTATCTTCTTCTACTATATCAGTCTGTGTAGCTTTGTCTTGATATGTAATCTGCAATAACATTTTTGTTAGTACTGATCACTTCTATTGTAAATGTAAAATTTAATATATTTAAAACTAGTCTCCGAATCTCCTTCGTTGTAACTGAATTTTGTATTTTCTTTGTTAGCCACCAGCGTACTTGTGTATTATCTGTTCGCACAATAAATTTATTATATACAATATATGGTTCAAACGCTAACAAACATTTATATAATGAACATAATTCTTTCCTATTTATCTCCCATTTTATTTCTGTCTCGTTGAACGTACCTGAGTAGTATCTACAATGGTGTTCTATTTTTTCTGCTTCATATCTATATTTAAGTACTCCTCCGTAACTATATTCACTAGCATCTGCTTCCACTATATATATAAATTTTCTATTCTCATCTGGAAATTGTAATTTTGGTAATTCTTTACAAAGTATTTTTATTTTCTGAACTTGTTTTTAATCTTCTTCGTTATAATTATATTCTACATCCTTTTTTAATTTTTTCTGTAGTGGTTTTAAGTTTTCTGCTAATTTTGGAATATATTCTCTTACTTGATTTACTAGTCCTAAAAACGATTGTAATTTCTTTTTCGTATCTAATTCTTCTTTCGAATTTATTAGTTTTTGTACTATATGTTGTTGCATTTTTACTCCACTTTTATCTATTTGTATTCCTAAAAATTCTATCTGATTTTTCATAATTTCAGCTTTCTTTTTACTTAAACTTATTCCCGATTTTTTTATTATATCCGTAAATTGTTCCAATAATTTTAAATGTTCTTCTTTGGTCTTTGTATATAATAGTATATCGTCTATATATACTATACAATTAGGTAGTTGTTTAAAATAACTATCCATAAAATGTTGATATCTACCTGGTGCATTTTTATATCCAAATGGTAGTACATTCCATTCATAAAATCCTTGTGGTACCGTAAATGCGGTTAATTCCTTAGATTCTTCTTCTAACTTTAGATGGTAAAATCCTGATTTGCAATCAAATTTACTAAAATAATTATATCCTTGTATTTGTCTTATTTTTAATATCTTATTTGGTATTGGGTAATTATAAGTTATTGTTTTTGCATTTAAATTTCTATAATCAATAACCATTCTACTTTTTCCTCTTTTTTGTTCACTATGTTTATTTACTATAAATGCTGGGCTATTATGTTTACTATTACTTTTTTGTATATATTGTTTTTCTAATAATTCATCTATATGCATTTTAAATTCTTTTAAATCATCAAAATTATATGTTAATGGTTTCTGGGTTATTATGCTATTTTTATCTATTAATTCAATTTTTATGTAAGTTTTATGTTTTTCCCATCCTTTTAATGGATCTTCACTATATAATTGTTCTAATTTTTTCTTAATTATTTCTATCTTATTTATTGAAAATATAGTTATTTCTGTTTTATTTATCGAAAATACGACTAGTTCTATTGTATCTTCAGTATTTTTTATATTTTCTAACTTTTGTGTAATTTTTTCATTTCCTTTTATCCAATCAGTTTTCTTTCTTATTTTATTATTAACTCTTTTTGCTCTTACTTTCAGTTTACATGGTGTCGTAAACCACCAGTCTGTTCTAGTTATTATATGTGGGTATAATTTATCTAGAAATGACATTCCTAAAAGTATATCTTTTGATGTTAGTTCATAATTATAAATTTCTTCTATTGTCAATATTTTATCCCATACTTGTGTTTTTACATTCTTAGCTTTATAAGTAATTAAACTTCCTTCGTTATTAAATCCTTTAACTATTATTGGTGTTTTTAATTTATCCCATTTACTTTCTGGTAAACAATTATATCTGCATAAATTAGCTTCTGCTCCTGTATCTATCATAGGCGTATAATATCTACTGTAATATCCTTCTACTACTATCTTCATTAATACATATATTTTCATTTTATGTTAAAGCTCTTCTTATTAATAATTTCTCTCTGTTATATGTTATAGTTAATTGTGTATGTTCTATATTATATGGTTTTACTTGTTCTAGCCATTTTATTCCTAATATTATGTCTCTTTTTTGCATTTCTTCTTTTACTTCAAATTCTATTTTTATTTTTCTTATTCCTATTATTATTATTTTTTCTGCTATATTTTTAGTATTTATTAAACTTCTTGGTAGATCTGGCCATATATTATTGTCGGTTTTTATTTCTTCATTTTTTACTAGATATTTTGTTATATAATTTTCTTCTTGTCCTGTATTTAAGAGTATTAAATATTCTTTTTCATTTACCTTTCCTGTTATGTAATATTGGTTTGAATTATCCATTGAACTTGTTTCATAACTTATTCTTTTTGATGAGCTTGATGATTCCGGTTTATCATAAGTTGTTCTTTTTGTTGTACTTATTCTATCATTTATTATTTCTAGATTTTCTTCTACATCTATGTCTCTATAGCTATAATCATTATAATCTATTGTTTTTACAAATTGTTCGAATGGGCTATCTATTTGTATCTTGTTAATCTTATTTTTTCCTGTTATTTTATGTTTTGTTGTTAATACATATAAATTTTTGCATCTTGATGTGAATATTTTACTTCCTGGGGTTAATTCTATTCCTGATATCTTCCAATATAATACTAGTGATTTATCTATATTTCTATCCGTTACTGCTACTGAATAATTCGCACTTATTATAAATTTAAATTTTTGGTATATTAAATTTCCTTTTATGGCAGTTATTATACTTTTTTCTATAGGTTTTATAATTCTATCATCTGCTAAATATAATTCTATTGGTGTATCTATTCCTTCTCTAAAACATGCTTTTATTAATATTTCTGTACCTCAAGGTGTACATATTTTATTGGGTCTCTACTTTTTATATCGTTTATCTCTTTATTAATTATTCTTTTTGTTAGTAGTGGTATACTAGCTTTACCTTTTGCATATTTACAGTCTATTACATGTTCTTTTTGGCTTACTACATAATATTCTTCCTTTTTTCTAGTAAATATATTTTTATTGTTGGTATTTTAAATATTTTTTCTACACATAAGTCTAACTCTTTTCCTTTTATTTCATCAAATACATTGTTATCAAATATTATTTTTTGATCTGTTCCTTCGTCATTTAAATATTCTTCTTTTGTTAATATTTTTATATCTTCGTCAGTCATCTAATTCATCTAATTCACTATCTATTTCGTTATCTGTTTCATTCTCTGAAATTTCATATATACTGTCTTCACTTTCTAATTCGTAATCTATATAATCTATTTGCATATATTCTGTATTTTCTATTTTTATTTTTGATATTTGTTTATTTTTTGGGTTTTTAGGTAATTTACAATCTCTAGCTAAATGTCCTATTTTTCCACAATTATAACAAGTACATTCCTTTATAGATTTCTTTTTCCTATATGGTCTTTTATGATTATAGTTTTTTACATAATATCTTTTTCTTGGTTTTTTGTATTTATATTTTGATTTTTTGTATTTCTTATATTTCTTATGCATTTTTCTTTTCTTATAATATCTATCTTCGCATCCAAATTGAGGTGCTATTTTATCTTTGCAACATGCTAAATTTCTTATTAATGTTTTTTCCATTTTTATTTCTTCTCTGTATTTTTCACATAGGTTTTTATACCATTGTTGTAAAAATTTTATTCTTGCTCCTAGAGTATCTACTATTTTTGTTTCATCCCAACTTTTTATTATTTTTGAACTAAATGGTTCAGGTAATTTATTAAAATATAATTTTCTTATTTCTTTACTTTCTTCTATATTATATGCTCCTTTATAATAATATTCTTTAAATGCGCAAGTATATTCATCTATGTAGCACATATTACATATTGCTAATTTTAACATTAAATTTCTATTTATATCTTTCTCTTCATTTTGTTCTTCTTCTGTTGTTGTCATGCTACTAAATTCGTCTTTTATAGTTGTTTCATATTTTTTTAATAATTCTATAGGTGTTAATTTTGTTAATATTCTTCCTTCTGTGGATTTGTCAGTTCTTAATATTTTTTTACTATTTTCAGTTAGATTTAAAAATCATAATTTCACTGTTCCTATTAGTGTTCTTTCTATATATTCTGGTGCATCTGTTACACTTATATTATTATCTAATAATTGTTTTGCCATATATCCTATCCATAATTGTATCGTTTTTTCTGTATCTATTACACAATCTAAGTCTAAAAAGTTATAATTTTTATTAACTATTTGTTTTGGTGTCCATTTGTCATATTCATTCTTTAGATTATATCTTTTAAACTCATTCTTATAATATGTAGGTTTCCTTATTTCTGATGTACTAGGTATTATATTTTGTTCTCCTTTTTTATCAAGAGTATTTATTTCTGTGTTGATATTTTCTAAATTTTCTTCATTAATTACTTCTTGTTTTTCATTGATTTCTAAATTTTTTGTATTTGTTAATATTTCTGTATATGTTTCACTATCTTCTGAATCATAATTGTATGTCTCTTCAACATCTATATTATTTATTTCTAATTCCTTGTTTTTTATTTCTTTATTGTCTATTTCTAATTTTTCTTTAAATTGATTTATCTCGTTTAGTAATTTTTGTTCTTTATCTTTTTCTTCTTTTTCTTTCTGTCTTTTTTCATACAGATCTTTTAACATTTGTAGTTCTTTTTCTAATTCAGCAATCCTACTATTTTTAGTTTCTTCTATTTTTCGTATTTCTTCTGTAGTTTGTTGTTTTATTTTTTCTATTTCCTTTTTTCTGTCTATTTCTTCGTTTTCTCTTTCTATTCTAACCATAACTGTCAATTTATCTTCTAATTTTAATTCTTCTTTTTCTAACATTAAATATAAATGTCCGCCTACTTTCTTATATCTTCTTCCTAGATTAGAAAATACTATTCTTAATTTTAATCCTTCGTGATTTTCATATATTTTTTCGTCTATTATAAATTCTTCTTTGTTCATTTTATTGTAAATAGTTCATGTTGATATATATATTCTAAACTATCTATTTGTGATTCTAAATTTGATATTTCATCTTTTTGTGCATTTATTGAGTTTTTACTAACTCCGGCAAATATATTATAACTTAATCTTTCTGTTCTTATTTTTAATTCTTTACGTTTTTCAGATATAGTTTGTTTTAGTTCTTTGTATTTTTGTATTTTATTCATTTAAACAATATTTATAGTATTTTGGTAGATATCTAAATCTAATTTTATCATAATTAGGTGGTATATGTCTCATTCTTCTAGATTTTAAATGGATTATTAATTTTGCTTCAATACTAGATATTAAGGTAATTAGGTAAGCTAATCTTTGTGGGTTTTCTTTTATTTTATTTAGACTTATATATTCTGAATAATTACTAATTAAAGATTCTTTAATTTTTCTAAAAGCTTCTCTGTTTTTAAATGGTCTTCTCATAATTAGTATTGATTAATTATTGTCAGGTAAATCCGATCTAAATTCTTAAAATAAAAAATGTATACTACTTCTGTATTTTTTAAATAACTGGGCTCTGATACCATTTGTAGGGGGGTGCGGATTAGGTGCGTTAATTTGACTAGATAATAAATACGTAGTTTGTAGGTATTTATTTTTATAATGAATATAATATTATTGATTGGAATAATTTTCATTTTTATCTTCTTGACTTAAGATGTTTTATTAATTCATATTCTAGATTAGATATTATCGTGATTAAATTATCTAGTGTTTTAGGATCCTCGTTAGTAATATGTAATCTTTTATATTCTTGGTATAGACTATATAGTTGAGTTTCTATTTCTATTAATAGTTTATTCTTTTCGTAAGATGTATCCATTAATTTATTTAGTTTATTATTTTATCCTGTGATAATTGCAGAGTTACAAATTTTTGTATAATAATTTATCCTAACTGTGCTGTAATGTATATCTAATTCGAGATTTTCAATGTTATTTATTATCTTGTGTTGTTCTTCTCGTAGTGAGTTTTTTAAATTATATAAACTATCACATGTACTTTTTCTTAAATTTTCTAAGGTTTCTTCTATCCATATTAATTTTTCTTTTAGATTCTTCATTATTTCTCTAATTCGATTTCTATAATTAATTTCGTCATTTAGGTTATTTTGGTTTTCCCTAGTTTTTCTTATATATTCTAACATCTTTTAATCTGAATAATATCCTTCTGGATAATTATCTAGGTATAATTGTTCTATCCAATTCATAATTTCAATTTCATAGTCTAATACTTCTTCCAATATTATTCTCCTAATATATATTTCTAAATCTCTAAGTACATATAAGATTAAGATTTTAAGATTATCTATCATTTAAAATTGACTAAATATTTTATTATAATATTTTGTAGTCGTTTGTTTTATCCTTATTAGTTCTTGCATATTTTTGTTAAGGAATTCTATATATTTTATTTTCCATGTATTTGTCTATATTTATTTTTATCTGTTTTTCTAGTAACTGTATGTTTCTCATATCTTTTTCTAAAAATTCTATGTAATTTATCATGCTAAGTATTTGTAGGAGTAGTTAGGTAGGTATGGTATATAATTTACTCTAGTCATGTAATATTTACCAAATGTTTTTTCTAATATGATTTTTCTTATATCTACTACTTTTATATCTTTAAGTGCATACAAAATAAGTATTTTAAATTTATCTACCATCACATCAGATAAATAATTATTCATTTTCATAAAATTGCTTTTTTCAAAATATTCCCCTCAACCATGTTCATAACAAAATATAGTCATTTTAGATTACTATAAACTAGATTATTCTTAAATAACATGTTCTTCGGTCACTATTAGCATGGTAATCTGGATATTTATTCCCTTAAACAGCGCCTCTACTCTGGTTACTCCCCACCACGGCTTCTTGCCTTATTGGTTTCACCTTTAGGATGGCATAGTTCTTAGGGATTTTTCTCCGTTTCCACTTTGCTAATAAACTTCTTAACATATTATTCTTCGAATAATTCTACTATAAAGTAACTAACATGAATTTATTTTATCATACCATGATTGTTGGGAATTATGAATTTAGCTATTCATAATCATAAATAGATATACCTGTTCGGGTAGGTTTGATATTTCTGAGCTTTGTTCCTCCATAGATTTTTCCATTGAAATAAATCTGTTTTAATTAACTGAGCAAAATATTTGTTGTGGATTTGAGAGAGTATTTGCTTCAACGCATGAAGGCTTGCTTTTGCATTGCCTTCTGCCTTCTCTATTTATAAAACGAAAGAATGAATGTTTACATTTTTGTACACGTTTTTCTAATGTTTACAAAAAACAAATAAAAGACAAAAAGCCTATATGGCTAAAAAGTTACCTAGGGGTCTAAAAAGTCTTACAAAGATAAACTACATTTAATGTACATTAAATGTTATCCTATCTTCTTTTACGTAAACAATTTAAGACTTATATAAATTTATACAATAAGATTAAATGTCTTGATATCTTGTCTTCCGTTTATTTTGTCGTATCTGTTGTATCTCCATTATTGCTCCTGATCTTATCTTTCCAGCTGACATGCTTATCTTCATGATTCATTTATTCTAGCTGAACTTCTGATACAATATTATCTTCTCCATTACATTTTGAACATTGATGGTCTGGATATTTATGTCCAATTAACTTGCAATATCTGGTTAATAGTTCTTCCGAAATAAATTTTTCTTTGATAGCTCTGGCGATAGGTTTTTTCTCTGGATTGAGTAAGGTCAAAATCAATTTCCTTACGTCTTCCATATCTGCTTCTCGTAGCTCCTTTGAATTCGAGTAAATTATTACATTACCTCTTGAATAATAGCTCCATATGGGATTTCTGTTGCGATAATTGTTTGCTAATTCTTGAAGAATCGTAGATAGTCCAATAATTCTTTTATTTGCATAAAAATTTGGTATCTCAATTCTAGGTATTTCTGGTTGTTGAGTAATATCTTCTGGTATAATCATATCTCGGGTCATTCCTATCTTTACAACTTGTATAGGTGATTTAACTTCATCATACAATATCTCTGTTGGTGCCGTATAAAATTTTATAAAAAATAGGTTACCTCTGGTTATTCTTTTAAAAATGTTAAATGCATCATATATTTCTGGTATAGTGGATATTTCATATCCGTCTTGGGTATATACTGTGCTAAGTAGTCCATATTCGTAACATGTTTTAACTAGACCAGGTTTGGTCTTATGCAAAGCAATTAGCTTATTGTATCCGGTTAGCTTTTGGGTTATGTAATTTGTATGTGGTTCTTGGATGTTTATAGCTCTGGGGTTGGTATTTAACAAGGTTTGTATTTTGTAAATATTTTCTATGTATGTTCGGGCTGTATAGTTGTAGGTCTTTTTGTCTTGGTTTAGACTTTCTCGGTATGTGGTAATTTGTGAGGGTGTAAACATAGGATCTTTTGGTGTATTTGGAATAAATGATTTATCAAATAGCTTGTTTAGGTTCATATTTGTAGTATTTCTCCTAACTCCTTTGCTTGTACCTGCAGAAGTAGATTGATAAATGTTATGGGTTTTATGGAGTATCCCAACGTCTCCTTCTAGCTCTGGAATTTTAATGTCTTCCGATCGACATAGATCTGCACACTGCTGAGTTAGCTGATTTGTAGCTATAGACTTCAGTTTATCTTCATTAGTCTTTAGCTTTTCTATCTCATTACCCATACTGTCCACTTTCATTGAAAGAGTAGTTAGGGTGTTAAGTATCTTTTCTAGAGTATCTTCTTCTACTATATCAGTCTGTGTAGCTTTGTCTTGATATGTAATCTGCAATAACATTTTTGTTAGTACTGATCACTTCTATTGTAAATGTAAAATTTAATATATTTAAAACTAGTCTCCGAATCTCCTTCGTTGTAACTGAATTTTGTATTTTCTTTGTTAGCCACCAGCGTACTTGTGTATTATCTGTTCGCACAATAAATTTATTATATACAATATATGGTTCAAACGCTAACAAACATTTATATAATGAACATAATTCTTTCCTATTTATCTCCCATTTTATTTCTGTCTCGTTGAACGTACCTGAGTAGTATCTACAATGGTGTTCTATTTTTTCTGCTTCATATCTATATTTAAGTACTCCTCCGTAACTATATTCACTAGCATCTGCTTCAACTATATATATAAATTTTCTATTCTCATCTGGAAATTGTAATTTTGGTAATTCTTTACAAAGTATTTTTATTTTCTGAACTTGTTTTTTATCTTCTTCGTTATAATTATATTTTACATCCTTTTTTAATTTTTTCTGTAGTGGTTTTAAGTTTTCTGCTAATTTTGGAATATATTCTCTTACTTGGTTTACTAGTCCTAAAAACGATTGTAATTTCTTTTTCTTATCTAATTCTTCTTTCGAATTTTTTATTTTTTGTACTATATGTTGTTGCATTTTTACTCCACTTTTATCTATTTGTATTCCTAAAAATTCTATCTGATTTTTCATAATTTTAGCTTTCTTTTTACTTAAACTTATTCCCGATTTTTCTATTATATCCGTAAATTGTTCCAATAATTTTAAATGTTCTTCTTTGATCTTTGTATATAATAGTATATCGTCTATATATACTATACAATTAGGTAGTTGTTTAAAATAACTATCCATAAAATGTTGATATCTACCTGGTGCATTTTTATATCCAAATGGTAGTACATTCCATTCATAAAATCCTTGCGGTACCGTAAATGCGGTTAATTCCTTAGATTCTTCTTCTAACTTTAGATGGTAAAATCCTGATTTGCAATCAAATTTACTAAAAAAATTATATCCTTGTATTTGTCTTATTTTTAATATCTTATTTGGTATTGGGTAATTATAAGTTATTGTTTTTGCATTTAAATTTCTATAATCAATAACCATTCTACTTTTTCCTCTTTTTTGTTCACTATGTTTATTTACTATAAATGCTGGGCTATTATGTTTACTATTACTTTTTTGTATATATTGTTTTTCTAATAATTCTTCTATATGCATTTTAAATTCTTTTAAATCATCAAAATTATATGTTAATGGTTTCTGGGTTATTATGCTATTTTTATCTATTAATTTAATTTTTATGTAAGTTTTATGTTTTTCCCATCCTTTTAATGGATTTTCACTATATAATTGTTCTAATTTTCTGTTAACTATTTCTATCTTATTTATTGAAAATATAGTTATTTCTGTTTTATTTATCGAAAATACGACTAGTTCTATTGTATCTTCAGTATTTTTTATATTTTCTAACTTTTGTTTAATTTTTTCATTTCCTTTTATCCAATCAGTTTTCTTTCTTATTTGATTATTAACTCTTTTTGCTCTTACTTTCTGTTTACATGGTGTCGTAAACCACCAGTCTGTTCTAGTTATTATATGTGGGTATAATTTATCTAGAAACGGCATTCCTAAAAGTATATCTTTTGATGTTAGTTCATAATTATAAATTTCTTCTATTGTTAATATTTTATCCTATACTTGTGTTTTTACATTCTTAGCTTTATAGGTAATTAAGCTTCCTTCGTTATTAAATCCTTTAACTATTATTGGTCTTTTTAATTTATCCCATTTACTTTCTGGTAAACAATTATATCTACATAAATTAGCTTCTGCTCCTGTATCTATCATAAGCGTATAATATCTACTGTAATATCCTTCTACTACTATCTTCATTAATACATATATTTTCATTTTATGTTAATGTTCTTTTTAAGAATAATTTCTCTCTGTTATATGTTATAGTTAATTGTGTATGTTCTATATTATATGGTTTTACTTGTTCTAACCATTTTATTTCTAATATAATGTCTGTTTTTTGCATTTCTTCTTTTACTTCAAATTCTATTTTTATTTTTCTTATTCCTATTATTATTTGTTTTTCTGCTATATTTTTAGTATTTATTAAACTTCTTGGTAGATCTGGGCATATATTATTGTCGGTTTTTATTTCTTCATTTTTAACTAGATATTTTGCTATATAATTTTCTTCTTGTCCTGTATTTTAGAGTATTAAATATTCTTTTTCATTTACCTTTCCCAGTTATGTAATATTGGTTTGAATTATCCATAGAACTTGTTTCATAACTTATTCTTTTTGATGAGCTTGATGATTCCGGTTTATCATAAGTTGTTCTTTTTGTTGTACTTATTCTATCATTTATTATTTCTAGATTTTCTACTACATCTATGTCTCTATAGCTATAATCATTATAATCTATTGTTTTTACAAATTGTTCGAATGAGCTATCTATTTGTATCTTGTTAATCTTATTTTTTCCTGTTATTTTATGTTTTGTTGTTAATACATATAAATTTTTGCATCTTGCTGTGAATATTTTACTTCCTGGGGTTAATTCTATTCCTGATATCTTCCAATATAATACTAGTGATTTATCTATATTTCTATCCGTTACTGCAACTGAATAATTCGCACTTATTATAAATTTAAATTTTTGATATATTAAATTTCCTTTTATGGCAGTTATTATACTTTTTTCTATAGGTTTTATAATTCTATCATCTGCTAAATATAATTCTATTGGTGTATCTATTCCTTCTCTAAAACATGCTTTTATTAATATTTCTGTACCTCCAAGTTGTACATATTTTATTGGGTCTCTACCTTTTATATCGTTTATCTCTTTATTAATTATTCTTTTTGTTACTAGTGGTATACTAGTTTTACCTTTTGCATATCTACAGTCTATTACATGTTCTTTTTGGCTTACTACATAATATTCTTCTTTTTTTCTAGTAAATATATTTTTTATTGTTGGTATTTTAAATATTTTTTCTACACATAAGTCTAACTCTTTTCCTTTTATTTCATCAAATACATTGTTATCAAATATTATTTTTTGATCTGTTCCTTCGTCATTTAAATATTCTTCTTTTGTTAATATTTTTATATCCTCTTCAGTCATTTAATTCGTCTAATTCACTATCTATTTCGTTATCTGTTTCATTCTCTGAAATTTCATATATACTGTCTTCACTTTCTAATTCGTAATCTATGTAATCTATTTGCATATATTCTGTATTTTCTATTTTTATTTCTGATATTTGTTTATTTTTTGGGTTTTTAGGTAATTTACAATCTCTAGCTAAATGTCCTATTTTTCCACAATTATAACAAGTACATTCTTTTATAGATTTTTTCTTTCTATATGGTCTTTTATTTTTATAATTTTTTACATAATATCTTTTTCTTGGTTTCTTATACTTATATTTTGATTTTTTGTATTTCTTATATTTCTTATGCCTTTTTCTTTTCTTATAATATCTATCTTCGCATCCAAATTGAGGTGCTATCTTATCTTTGCAACATGCTAAATTTCATATTAATGTTTTTTCCATTTTTATTTCTTCTCTGTATTTTTCACATAGGTTTCTATACCATTGTTGTAAAATTTTTATTCTTGCTCCTAGAGTATCTACTATTTTTGTTTCATCCCAACTTTTTATTATTTTTGAACTAAATGGTTCAGGTAATTTATTAAAATATAATTTTCTTATTTCTTTACTTTCTTCTATATTATATGCTCCTTTATAATAATATTCTTTAAATGCGCAAGTATATTCATCTATGTAGCACATATTACATATTGCTAATTTTAACATTAAATTCCTATTTATATCTTTCTCTTCATTTTGTTCTTCTTCTGTTGTTGCCATGCTACTAAATTCGTCTTTTATAGCTGTTTCATATTTTTTTAATAATTCTATAGGTGTTAATTTTGTTAATATTGTTCCTTCTGTAGGTTTGTCAGTTCTTAATATTCTTTTACTATTTTCAGTTAGATTTAAAAACCATAATTTCACTGTTCCTTTTAGTGTTCTTTCTATTTATTCTGGTGCATCTATTATTATCTAATAATTGTTTTGTCATATATTCTATCCATAATTGTATCGTTTTTTCTGTATCTATTACACAATCTAAGTCTAAAAAGTTATAATTTTTATTAACTATTTGTTTTGGTGTCCATTTGTCATATTCATTCTTTAGATTATATCTTTTAAACTTATTCTTATAATATGTAGGTTTCCTTATTTCTGATGTACTAGGTATTATATTTTGATCTCTTTTTTTATCAAGAGTATTTATTTCTGTGTTGATATTTTCTAAGTTTTCTTCATTAATTACTTCTTGTTTTTCATTGATTTCTAAATCTTTTGTATTTGTTATTATTTCTGTATATATTTCACTATCTTCTGAATCATAATTGTCTGTCTCTTCAACATCTATATTATTTATTTCTAATTCCTTGTTTTTTATTTCTTTATTGTCTATTTCTAATTTTTCTTTAAATTGATTTATCTCGTTTAATAATTTTTGTTCTTTATCTTTTTCTTCTTTTTCTTTCTGTCTTTTTTCATACAGATCTTTTAACATTTATAGTTCTTTTTCTAATTCAGCAATCCTACTATTTTTAGTTTCTTCTATTTTTCGAATTTCTTTTGTAGTCTGTTGTTTTATTTTTTCTATTTCCTTTTTTCTCTCTATTTCTTTGTTTTCTCTTTCTATTCTTACCATAGCTGTCAATTTATCTTCTAATTTTAATTCTTCGTTTTCTAACATTAAATATAAATGTTCGCCTATTTTCTTATATCTTCTTCCTAAATTAGAAAATAGTATTCTTATTTTTAATCCTTCGTGATTTTCATATATTTTTTCGTCTATTATAAATTCTTCTTTGTTCATTTTATTGTAAATAGTTCATGTTGATATATATATTCTAAACTATCTATTTGTAATTCTAAATTTGATATTTCATCTTTTTGTGCATTTATTGAGTTTTTACTAACTCCGGCAAATATATTATAATTTAATCTTTCTGTTCTTATTTTTAATTCTTTACGTTTTTCAGATATAATTTGTTTTAGTTCTTTGTATTTTTGTATTTTATTCATTCAAACAATATTTATATTATTTTGGTGGTTATCTAAATCTAATTTTATCATAATTAGGTGGTATATGTCTCATTCTTCTAGATTTTAAATGGATTATTAATTTTTCTTCAATACTAGATATTAAGGTAATTAGGTAAGCTAATCTTTGTGGGTTTTCTTTTGTTTTATTTAGACTTATATATTCTGAATAATTACTAATTAAAGATTCTTTAATTTTTCTAAAAGTTTCTCTGTTTTTAAATGGTCTTCTCATAATTAATATTGATTAATTATTGTCAAGTAAATCCAATCTAAAATCATAAACTCAAACATGTATACTAACTCAAACATATATACTACTTCTGTATCTTTTTTAAATAACTGGGCTCTTATACCATTTGTAGGGAGGTGCGGATTAGGTGCGTTAATTTGACTAGATAATAAATACGTAGTTTTGTAGGGGGGTGCGGATTAGGTGCGTTAATTTGACTAGATAGGGGTGCAGATTAGGTGCGTTAATTTGACTAGATAATAAATACGTAGTTTGTAGGTATTTATTTTTATAATGACTATAATATTATTGATAGGAATAATTTTCATTTTTATCTTCTTCACTTAAGATTTTTTATTAATTCATATTCTAGATTAGATATTATCGTGATTAAATTATCTAGTGTTTTAGGATCCTCGTTAGTAATATGTAATCTTTTATATTCTTGGTATAGACTATATAGTTGAGTTTCTATTTCTTTTAATGATTTATTCTTTTCGTAAGATGTATTCATTATTTTGTTTGGTTTATAATTTTATCCTATTGAAATTAGCAATTTCTGTGTAGTATTTTATTCTAACTTTGCTATATTCAATGCGTAGGTTTATATTTTTTATCCGACTAATTACTATTTGTTGTTCATGTATAGCTAATTTTCCATTTGTATTAAATAATTTTTCGTATGTATTAAATAAATTGTTACTTGTATCTTCCTTTTCTAAGGTTAATTTTATTTTAAGTAATTTTTCTTCTAGTTGTCTTTTTTCTATTTCAAGTTGATTTCTGTAATTAACTTCTTCATATATCCAATTTTGCCTTTCTCTAATTTTCTTTATATATTCTAACATCTTTTAATCTGAATAATATCCTTCTGGGTAATTATCTAGGTATAACTGTGCTATCCAATCCATAATTTCAATTTCATAGTCTAATACTTTTTCTAATATTATTCTCCTAATATCTATTTCTAAATCTCTAAGTATATATAAGATTAAGATTTTAAGATTATCTATCATTTAAAATTGACTAAATATTTTATTATAATATTTTGTAGTCGTTTGTTTTATCCTTAGTAGTTCTTGCATATTTTTGTTAAGGAATTCTATATATTTTATTTTCCATGTATTTGTCTATATTTATTTTTATCTGTTTTTCTAGTAACTGTATGTTTCTCATATCTTTTTCTAAAAATTCTATGTAATTTATCATGCTAAGTATTTATAGGAGTAGTTAGGTAGGTATGGTATATAATTTACTCTAGTCATGTAATATTTATCAAATGCTTTTTCTAATATGATTTTTCTTATATCTACTACTTTTATATCTTTAAGTGCATACAAAATAAGTATTTTAAATTTATCTACCATCACATCAGATAAATAATTATTCATTTTCATAAAATTGCTTTTTTCAAAATATTCCCTTCAACCATGTTCATAACAAAATATAGTCATTTTAGATTACTATATACTAGATTATTCTTAAATAACATGTTCTTCGGTCACTATTAGCATGGTAATCTGGATATTTTCCCTTAAACAACGCCTCTACTCTGGTTACTCCCCACCACGGCTTCTTGCCTTATTGGTTTCACCTTTAGGATGGCATAGTTCTTAGGGATTTTTCTCCGTTTCCACTTTGCTAATAAACTTCTTAACATATTATTCTTCGAATAATTCTACTATAAAGTAACTAACATGAATTTTTTTTATCATACCATGATTGTTGGGAATTATGAATTTAGCTATTCATAATCATAAATGGATATACCTGTTCGGGTAGGTTTGATATTTCTGAGCTTTGTTCCTCCATAGATTTTTCCATTGAAATAAAACTGTTTTAATTAACTGAGCAAAATATTTGTTGTGGATTTGAGAGAGTATTTGCTTCAACGCATGAAGGCTTGCTTTGCAATGTCTTCTGCCTTCTCTATTTATAAAACGAAAGAATGAATGTTTACATTTTTGTACACGTTTTTCTAATGTTTACAAAAAACAAATAAAAGTCAAAAAGCCTATATGGCTAAAAAGTTACCTAGGGGTCTAAAAAGTCTTACAAAGATAAACTACATTTAATGTACATTAAATGCTATCCTATCTTCTTTTACGTAAACAATTTAAGACTTATATAAATTTATACAATAAGATTAAATATCTTGATATCTTGTCTTCCGTTTATTTTGTCGTATCTGCTGTATCTCCATTAATGCTCCTGATCTTATTTTTCCAGCTGACATGCTTATCTTCATGATTCATTTATTCTAGCTGAACTTCTGGTACAATATTATCTTCTCCATTACATTTTGAACATTGATGGTCTGGATATTTATGTCCAATTAACTTGCAATATCTGGTTAATAGTTCTTCCGAAATAAATTTTTCTTTGATAGCTCTGGCGATAGGTTTTTTCTCTGGATTGAGTAAGGTCAAAATCCATTGCCTTACGTCTTCCATATCTGCTTCTCGTAGCTCCTTTGAATTCGAGTATATTATTACATTACCTCTTGAATAATAGCTCCATATGGGATTTCTGTTGCGATAATTGTTTGCTAATTCTTGAAGAATCGCAGATAGTCCAATAATTCTTTTATTTGCATAAAAATTTGGTATCTCAATTCTAGGTATTTCTGGTTGTTGAGTAATATCTTCTGGTATAATCATATCTCGAGTATATTAAATTTTTTCTGAAGTGGTTTTAAGTTTTCTGCTAATTTTGGAATATATTCTCTTACTTAGTTTACTAGTCCTAAAAACGATTGTAATTTTTTTTTCGTATCTAATTCTTCTTTCGAATTTATTATTTTTGTACTATATGTTGTTGCATTTTTACTCCACTTTTATCTATTTGTATTCCTAAAAATTCTATCTGATTTTTCATTATTTCAGCTTTCTTTTTACTTAAACTTATTCCCGATTTTTCTATTATATCCGTAAATTGTTCCAATAATTTTAAATGTTCTTCTTTGGTCTTTGTATATAATAGTATATCGTCTATATATACTATACAATTAAGTAGTTGTTTAAAATACCTATCCATAAAATGTTGATATCTACCTGGTGCATTTTTATATCCAAATGGTAGTACATTCCATTCATAAAATCATTGTGGTACCGTAAATGCGGTTAATTCCTTAGATTTTTCTTCTAACTTTAGATGGTAAAATCCTGATTTGCAATCAAATTTACTAAAATAATTATATCCTTGTATTTGCCTTATTTTTAATATCTTATTTGGTATTGGGTAATTATAAGTTATTGTTTTTGCATTTAAATTTCTATAATCAATAACCATTCTACTTTTTCCTCTTTTTTGTTCACAATGTTTATTTACTATAAATGCTGGGCTATTATGTTTACTATTACTTTTTTGTATATATTGTTTTTCTAATAATTCTTCTATATGCATTTTAAATTCTATTAAATCATCAAAATTATATGCTAATGGTTTCTGGGTTATTATGCTATTTTTATCTATTAATTCAATTTTCATAGTAGTTTTATGTTTTTCCCATCCTTTTAATGGATCTTCACTATATAATTGTTCTAATTTTCTGTTAACTATTTCTATCTTATTTATTGAAAATATAGTTATTTCTGTTTTATTTATCGAAAATACGACTAGTTCTATTGTATCTTCAGTATTTTTTATATTTTCTAACTTTTGTTTAATTTTTTCATTTCCTTTTATCCAATCAGTTTTCTTTCTTATTTTATTATTAACTCTTTTTGCTCTTACTTTCTGTTTACATGGTGTCGTAAACCACCAGTCTGTTCTAGTTATTATATGTGGGTATAATTTATCTAGAAACGGCATTCCTAAAAGTATATCTTTTGATGTTAGTTCATAATTATAAATTTCTTTTATTGTTAATATTTTATCCCATACTTGTGTTTTTACATTGTTAGCTTTATAGGTAATTAAGCTTCCTTCGTTATTAAATCCTTTAACTATTATTGGTGTTTTTAATTTATCCATTTACTTTCTGGTAAACAATTATATCTACATAAATTAGCTTCTGCTCCTGTATCTATCATAGGCGTATAATATCTACTGTAATATCCTTCTACTACTATCTTCATTAATACATATATTTTCATTTTATGTTAATGCTCTTCTTAAGAATAATTTCTCTCTGTTATATGTTATATTTAATTGTGTATGTTCTATATTATATGGTTTTACTTGTTCTAGCCATTTTATTCCTAATATTATGTTTGTTTTTTGCATTTCTTCTTTTACTTCAAATTCTATTTTTATTTTTCTTATTCCTATTATTATTTCTTTTTCTGCTATATTTTTAGTATTTATTAAACTTCTTGGTAGATCTGGCCATATATTATTGTCGGTTTTTATTTCTTCATTTTTTACTAGATATTTTGCTCTATAATTTTCTTCTTGTCCTGTATTTAAGAGTATTAAATATTCTTTTCCATTTTCTTTCCTGTTATGTAATATTGGTTTGAATTATCCATTGAACTTGTTTCATAACTTATTCTTTTTTATGAGCTTGATGATTCCGGTTTACCATAAGTTGTTCTTTTTGTTGTACTTATTCTATCATTTATTATTTCTAGATTTTCTTCTACATCTATGTCTCTATAGCTATAATCATTATAATCTATTGTTTTTACAAATTGTTCGAATGGGCTATCTATTTGTATCTTGTTAATCTTATTTTTTCCTGTTATTTTATGTTTTGTTGTTAATACATATAAATTTTTGCATCTTGCTGTGAATATTTTACTTCCTGGGGTTAATTCTATTCCTGATATCTTCCAATATAATACTAGTGATTTATCTATATTTCTATCCGTTACTGCTACTGAATAATTCGCACTTATTATAAATTTAAATTTTTGGTATATTAAATTTCCTTTTATGGCAGTTATTATACTTTTTTCTATAGGTTTTATAATTCTATCATCTGCTAAATATAATTCTATTGGTGTATCTATTCCTTCTCTAAAACATGCTTTTATTAATATTTCTGTACCTCCAAGGTGTACATATTTTATTGGGTCTCTACTTTTTATATCGTTTATCTCTTTATTAATTATTCTTTTTGTTACTAGTGGTATACTAGCTTTACCTTTTGCATATCTACAGTCTACTACATGTTCTTTTTGGCTTACTACATAATATTCTTCCTTTTTTCTAGTAAATATATTTTTATTGTTGGTATTTTAAATATTTTTTCTATTCTTAAGTCTAACTCTTTTCCTTTTATTTCATCAAATACATTGTTATCAAATATTATTTTTTGATCTGTTCCTTCGTCATTTAAATATTCTTCTTTTCTTAATATTTTTATATCTTCGTCAGTCATCTAATTCACTATCTATTTCGTTATCTGTTTCATTCTCTGAAATTTCATATATACTGTCTTCACTTTCTAATTCGTAATCTATGTAATCTATTTGCATATATTCTGTATTTTCTATTTTTATTTCTGATATTTGTTTATTTTTTGGGTTTTTAGGTAATTTACAATCTCTAGTTAAATGTCCTATTTTTCCACAATTATAATAAGTACATTCTTTTATAGATTTTTTTTTCCTATATGGTCTTTTATGTTTATAGTTTTTTACATAATATCTTTTTCTTGGTTTTTTGTATTTATATTTTTATTTTTTTTATTTCTTATATTTCTTATGCCTTTTTCTTTTCTTATAATATCTATCTTCGCATCCAAATTGAGGTGCTATTTTATCTTTGCAACATGCTAAATTTCTTATAAATGTTTTTTTCATTTTTATTTCTTCTCTGTATTTTTCACATAGGTTTTTATACCATTGTTGTAAAAATTTTATTCTTGCTCCTAGAGTATCTACTATTTTTGTTTCATCCCAACTTTTTATTATTTTTGAACTAAATGGTTCAGGTAATTTATTAAAATATAATTTTCTTATTTCTTTACTTTCTTCTATATTATATGCTCCTTTATAATAATATTCTTTAAATGCGCAAGTATAGTCATCTATGTAGCACATATTACATATTGCTAATTTTAACATTAAATTTCTATTTATATCTTTCTCTTCATTTTGTTCTTCTTCTGTTGTTGTCATGCTACTAAATTCGTCTTTTATAGTTGTTTCATATTTTTTTAATAATTCTATAGGTGTTAATTTTGTTAATATTGTTCCTTCTGTGGATTTGTCAGTTCTTAATATTTTTTTACTATTTTCAGTTAGATTTAAAAACCATAATTTCACTGTTTCTATTAGTGGTCTTTCTATATATTCTGGTGCATCTGTTACACTTATATTATTATCTAATAATTGTTTTGTCATATATCCTATCCATAATTGTATCGTTTTTTCTGTATCTATTACACAATCTAAATCTAAAAAGTTATAATTTTTATTAACTATTTGTTTTGGTGTCCATTTGTCATATTCATTCTTTAGATTATATCTTTTAAACTCATTCTTATAATATGTAGGTTTCCTTATTTCTGATGTACTAGGTATTATATTTTGTTCTCCTTTTTTATCAAGAATATTTATTTCTGTGTTGATATTTTCTAAATTTTCTTCATTAATTACTTCTTGTTTTTCATTGATTTCTAAATTTTTTGTATTTGTTAATATTTCTGTATATGTTTCACTATCTTCTGAATCATAATTGTATGTCTCTTCAACATCTATATTATTTATTTCTAATTCCTTGTTTTTTATTTCTTTATTGTCTATTTCTAATTTTTCTTTAAATTTATTTATCTCGTTTAGTAATTTTTGTTCTTTATCTTTTTCTTCTTTTTCTTTCTTTCTTTTTTCATACAGATCTTTTAACATTTGTAGTTCTTTTTCTAATTCAGCAATCCTACTATTTTTAGTTTCTTCTATTTTTCGTATTTCTTCTGTAGTTTGTTGTTTTATTTTTTCTATTTCTTTTTTTCTGTCTATTTCTTCGTTTTCTCTTTCTATTCTAACCATAGCTGTCAATTTATCTTCTAATTTTAATTCTTCTTTTTCTAACATTAAATATAAATGTTCGCCTACTTTCTTATATCTTCTTCCTAGATTAGAAAATACTATTCTTAATTTTAATCCTTCGTGATTTTCATATATTTTTTCGTCTATTATAAATTCTTCTTTGTTCATTTTATTGTAAATAGTTCATGTTGATATATATATTCTAAACTATCTATTTGTGATTCTAAATTTGATATTTCATCCTTTTGTGCATTTATTGAGTTTTTACTAACTCCGGCAAATATATTATAACTTAATCTTTCTGTTCTTATTTTTAATTCTTTACGTTTTTCAGATATAGTTTGTTTTAGTTCTTTGTATTTTTGTATTTTATTCCTTTAAACAATATTTATAGTATTTTGGTGGATATCTAAATCTAATTTTATCATAATTAGGTGGTATATGTCTCATTCTTCTAGATTTTAAATGGATTATTAATTTTACTTCAATACTAGATATTAAGGTAATTAGGTAAGCTAATCTTTATGGGTTTTCTTTTATTTTATTTAGACTTATATATTCTGAATAATTACTAATTAAAGATTCTTTAATTTTTCTAAAAGTTTCTCTGTTTTTAAATGGTCTTCTCATAATTAGTATTGATTAATTATTGTCAGGTAAATCCGATCTAAATTCTTAAACTCAAACATGTATACTACTTCTGTATTTTTTAAATAACTGGGCTCTGATACCATTTGTAGGGTGGTTTGGATTAGGTGCGTTAATTTGACTAGATAATAAATACGTAGTTTGTAGGTCCAATTATCTTCTCCATTACATTTTGAACATTGATGGTCTGGATATTTATGTCCAATTAACTTGCAATATCTGGTTAATAGTTCTTCCGAAATAAATTTTTCTTTGATAGCTCTGGCGATAGGTTTTTTCTCTGGATTGAGTAAGGTCAAAATCCATTGCCTTACGTCTTCCATATCTGCTTCTCGTAGCTCCTTTGAATTCGAGTAAATTATTACATTTCCTCTTGAATAATAGCTCCATATGGGATTTCTGTTGCGATAATTGTTTGCTAATTCTTGAAGAATCGTAGATAGTCCAATAATTCTTTTATTTGCATAAAAATTTGGTATCTCAATTCTAGGTATTTCTGGTTGTTGAGTAATATCTTCTGGTATAATCATATCTCGGGTCATTCCTATCTTTACAACTTGTATAGGTGATTTAACTTCATCATACAATATCTCTGCTGGTGCCGTATAAAATTTTATAAAAAATAGGTTACCTCTCGTTATTCTTTTAAAAATGTTAAATGAATCATATATTTCTGGTATAGTGGATATTTCATATCCGTCTTGGGTATATACGGTGTTAAGTAGTCCATATTCGTACTATGGTTTAACTAGACCAGGTTTGGTCTTAGTCAAAGCAATTAGCTTATTGTATCCGGTTAGCTTTTGGGTTATGTAATTTGTATGTGGTTCTTGGATGTGTATAGCTCTGGGGTTGGTATTTAACAAGGTTTGTACTTTGTAAATATTTTCTATGTATGTTCGGGCTGTATAGTTGTAGGTCTTTTTGTCTTGGTTTAGACTTTCTCGGTATGTGGTAATTTGTGGGGGTATAAACAAAGGATCTTTTGGTGTATTCGGAATAAATGGTTTATCAAATAGCTTGTTTAGGTTCATATTTGTATTTCTCTTAACTCCTTTGCTTGTACCTGCAGAAGTAGATTGATAAATGTTATGGATTTTATGGATTATCCCAACGTCTCCTTCTAGCTCTGGAATTTTAATGTCTTCCGATCGACACAGCTCTGCACACTGCTGAGTTAGCTGATTTGTAGCTATAGACTTCAGTTTATCTTCATTAGTCTTTAGCTTTTCTATCTCATTACCCATACTGTCCATTTCATTGAAAGAGTAGTTAGGGTGTTATGTATCTTTTCTAGAGTATCTTCTTCTACTATATCAGTCTGTGTAGCTTTGTCTTGATATGTAATCTGCAATAACATTTTTGTTAGTACTGATCACTTCTATTGTAAATGTAAAATTTAATATATTTAAAACTAGTCTCCGAATCTCCTTCGTTGTAACTGAATTTTGTATTTTCTTTGTTAGCCACCAGCGTACTTGTGTATTATCTGTTCGCACAATAAATTTATTATATACAATATATGGTTCAAACGCTAACAAACATTTATATAATGAACATAATTCTTTCCTATTTATCTCCCATTTTATTTCTGTCTCGTTGAACGTACCTGAGTAGTATCTACAATGGTGTTCTATTTTTTCTGCTTCATATCTATATTTAAGTACTCCTCCGTAACTATATTCACTAGCATCTGCTTCCACTGTATATATAAATTTTCTATTCTCATCTGGAAATTGTAATTTTGGTAATTCTTTACAAAGTATTTTTATTTTCTGAACTTGTTTTTAATCTTCTTCGTTATAATTATATTCTACATCCTTTTTTAATTTTTTCTGTAGTGGTTTTAAGTTTTCTGCTAATTTTGGAATATATTCTCTTACTTGGTTTACTAGTCCTAAAAACGATTGTAATTTCTTTTTCTTATCTAATTCTTCTTTCGAATTTTTTATTTTTTGTACTATATGTTGTTGCATTTTTACTCCACTTTTATCTATTTGTATTCCTAAAAATTCTATCTGATTTTTCATAATTTCAGCTTTCTTTTTACTTAAACTTATTCCCGATTTTTCTATTATATCCGTAAATTGTTCCAATAATTTTAAATGTTCTTCTTTGGTCTTTGTATATAATAGTATATCGTCTATATATACTATACAATTAGGTAGTTGTTTAAAATAACTATCCATAAAATGTTGATATCTACCTGGTGCATTTTTATATCCAAATGGTAGTACATTCCATTCATAAAATCCTTGTGGTACCGTAAATGCGGTTAATTCCTTAGATTCTTCTTCTAACTTTAGAAGGTAAAATCCTGATTTGCAATCAAATTTACTAAAATAATTATATCCTTGTATTTGTCTTATTTTTAATATCTTATTTGGTATTGGGTAATTATAAGTTATTGTTTTTGCATTTAAATTTCTATAATCAATAACCATTCTACTTTTTCCTCTTTTTTGTTCACTATGATTATTTACTATAAATGCTGGGCTATTATGTTTACTATTACTTTTTTGTATATATTGTTTTTCTAATAATTCATCTATATGCATTTTAAATTCTTTTAAATCATCAAAATTATATGTCAATGGTTTCTGGGTTATTATGCTATTTTTATCTATTAATTCAATTTTTATAGTAGTTTTATGTTTTTCCCATCCTTTTAATGGATCTTCACTATATAATTGTTCTAATTTTTTCTTAATTATTTCTATCTTATTTATTGAAAATATAGTTATTTCTGTTTTATTTATCGAAAATACGACTAGTTCTATTGTATCTTCAGTATTTTTTATATTTTCTAACTTTTGTGTAATTTTTTCATTTCCTTTTATCCAATCAGTTTTCTTTCTTATTTTATTATTAACTCTTTTTGCTCTTACTTTCAGTTTACATGGTGTTGTAAACCACCAGTCTGTTCTAGTTATTATATGTGGGTATAATTTATCTAGAAACGACATTCCTAAAAGTATATCTTTTGATGTTAGTTCATAATTATAAATTTCTTCTATTGTCAATATTTTATCCCATACTTGTGTTTTTACATTCTTAGCTTTATAAGTAATTAAACTTCCTTCGTTATTAAATCCTTTAACTATTATTGGTGTTTTTAATTTATCCCATTTACTTTCTGGTAAACAATTATATCTGCATAAATTAGCTTCTGCTCCTGTATCTATCATAGGCGTATAATATCTACTGTAATATCCTTCTACTACTATCTTCATTAATACATATATTTTCATTTTATGTTAAAGCTCTTCTTATTAATAATTTCTCTCTGTTATATGTTATAGTTAATTGTGTATGTTCTATATTATATGGTTTTACTTGTTCTAGCCATTTTATTCCTAATATTATGTCTCTTTTTTGCATTTCTTCTTTTACTTCAAATTCTATTTTTATTTTTCTTATTCCTATTATTATTTCTTTTTCTGCTATATTTTTAGTATTTATTAAACTTCTTGGTTGATCTGGGCATATATTATTGTCGGTTTTTATTTCTTCATTTTTTACTAGATATTTTGCTATATAATTTTCTTCTTGTCCTGTATTTAAGAGTATTAAATATTCTTTTTCATTTACCTTTCCTGTTATGTAATATTGGTTTGAATTATCCATTGAACTTGTTTCATAACTTATTCTTTTTGATGAGCTTGATGATTCCGGTTTATCATAAGCTGTTCTTTTTGTTGTACTTATTCTATCATTTATTATTTCTAGATTTTTTTCTACATCTATGTCTCTATAGCTATAATCATTATAATCTATTGTTTTTACAATTTGTTCGAATGGGCTATCTATTTGTATCTTGTTAATCTTATTTTTTCCTGTTATTTTATGTTTTGTTGTTAATACATATAAATTTTTGCATCTTGCTGTGAATATTTTACTTCCTGGGGTTAATTCTATTCCTGATATCTTCCAATATAATACTAGTGATTTATCTATATTTCTATCCGTTACTGCTACTGAATAATTCGCACTTATTATAAATTTAAATTTTTGGTATATTAAATTTCCTTTTATGGTAGTTATTATACTTTTTTCTATAGGTTTTATAATTCTATCATCTGCTAAATATAATTCTATTGGTGTATCTATTCCTTCTCTAAAACATGCTTTTATTAATATTTCTGTACCTCAAGGTGTACATATTTTATTGGGTCTCTACTTTTTATATCGTTTATCTCTTTATTAATTATTCTTTTTGTTACTAGTGGTATACTAGCTTTACCTTTTGCATATCTACAGTCTATTACATGTTCTTTTTGGCTTACTACATAATATTCTTCCTTTTTTCTAGTAAATATATTTTTATTGTTGGTATTTTAAATATTTTTTCTATACTTAAGTCTAACTCTTTTCCTTTTATTTCATCAAATACATTGTTATCAAATATTATTTTTTGATTTGTTCCTTCGTCATTTAAATATTCTTCTTTTGTTAATATTTTTATATCTTCGTCAGTCGTCTAATTCATCTAATTCACTATCTATTTCGTTATCTGTTTCATTCTCTGAAATTTCATATATACTGTCTTCACTTTCTAATTCGTAATCTATGTAATCTATTTGCATATATTCTGTATTTTCTATTTTTATTTTTGATATTTGTTTATTTTTTGGGTTTTTAGGTAATTTACAATCTCTAGCTAAATGTCCTATTTTTCCACAATTATAACAAGTACATTCCTTTATAGATTTCTTTTTCCTATATGGTCTTTTATGTTTATAGTTTTTTACATAATATCTTTTTCTTGGTTTTTTGTATTTATATTTTGATTTTTTGTATTTCTTATATTTCTTATGCCTTTTTCTTTTCTTATAATATCTATCTTCGCATCCAAATTGAGGTGTTATTTTATCTTTGCAACATGCTAAATTTCTTATTAATGTTTTTTCCATTTTTATTTCTTCTCTGTATTTTTCACATAGGTTTCTATACCATTGTTGTAAAAATTTTATTCTTGCTCCTAGAGTATCTACTATTTTTGTTTCATCCCAACTTTTTATTATTTTTGAACTAAATGGTTCAGGTAATTTATTAAAATATAATTTTCTTATTTCTTTACTTTCTTCTATATTATATGCTCCTTTATAATAATATTCTTTAAATGCGCAAGTATAGTCATCTATGTAGCACATATTACATATTGCTAATTTTAACATTAAATTTCTATTTATATCTTTCTCTTCATTTTGTTCTTCTTCTGTTGTTGTCATGCTACTAAATTCGTCTTTTATAGTTGTTTCATATTTTTTTAATAATTCTATAGGTGTTAATTTTGTTAATATTGTTCCTTCTGTGGATTTGTCAGTTCTTAATATTTTTTTACTATTTTCAGTTAGATTTAAAAATCATAATTTCACTGTTCCTATTAGTGTTCTTTCTATATATTCTGGTGCATCTGTTACACTTATATTATTATCTAATAATTGTTTTGTCATATATCCTATCCATAATTGTATCATTTTTTTTGTATCTATTACACAATCTAAGTCTAAAAAGTTATAATTTTTATTAACTATTTATTTTGGTGTCCATTTGTCATATTCATTCTTTAGATTATATCTTTTAAACTCATTCTTATAATATGTAGGTTTCCTTATTTCTGATGTACTAGGTATTATATTTTGTTCTCCTTTTTTATCAAGAGTATTTATTTCTGTGTTGATATTTTCTAAATTTTCTTCATTAATTACTTCTTGTTTTTCATTGATTTCTAAATATTTTGTATTTGTTAATATTTCTGTATATGTTTCACTATCTTCTGAATCATAATTGTATGTCTCTTCAACATCTATATTATTTATTTCTAATTCCTTGTTTTTTATTTCTTTATTGTCTATTTCTAATTTTTCTTTAAATTGATTTATCTCGTTTAGTAATTTTTGTTCTTTATCTTTTTCTTCTTTTTCTTTCTGTCTTTTTTCATACAGATCTTTTAACATTTGTAGTTCTTTTTCTAATTCAGCAATCCTACTATTTTTAGTTTCTTCTATTTTTCGTATTTCTTCTGTAGTTTGTTGTTTTATTTTTTCTATTTCCTTTTTTCTGTCTATTTCTTCGTTTTCTCTTTCTATTCTAACCATAACTGTCAATTTATCTTCTAATTTTAATTCTTCTTTTTCTAACATTAAATATAAATGTTCGCCTACTTTCATATATCTTCTTCCTAGATTAGAAAATACTATTCTTATTTTTAATCCTTCGTGATTTTCATATATTTTTTCGTCTATTATAAATTCTTCTTTGTTCATTTTATTGTAAATAGTTCATGTTGATATATATATTCTAAACTATCTATTTGTGATTCTAAATTTGATATTTCATCTTTTTGTGCATTTATTGAGTTTTTACTAACTCCGGCAAATATATTATAACTTAATCTTTCTGTTCTTATTTTTAATTCTTTACGTTTTTCAGATATAGTTTGTTTTAGTTCTTTGTATTTTTGTATTTTATTCATTTAAACAATATTTATAGTATTTTGGTGGATATCTAAATCTAATTTTATTATAATTAGGTGGTATATGTCTCATTCTTCTAGATTTTAAATGGATTATTAATTTTGCTTCAATACTAGATATTAAGGTAATTAGGTAAGCTAATCTTTGTGGGTTTTCTTTTATTTTATTTAGACTTATATATTCTGAATAATTACTAATTAAAGATTCTTTAATTTTTCTAAAAGCTTCTCTGTTTTTAAATGGTCTTCTCATAATTAGTATTGATTAATTATTGTCAGGTAAATCCGATCTAAATTCTTAGATCTTTAACATGATCAACTTGTTTTTTGGATTTAATGATCACATCATCTACATAAACTTCAATTTCCTTATGGATCATATCATGAAACATAGTGGTTATTGCCTTCATATATGTTTCCTCAGCATTCTTCAGACCGAACGGCATCACTAGGTAACAATAAGTAAGTTTCCCATGGTGTGATGAAAGATGTCTTTTCTGCATCATCAGCATCCATAACTATTTGGTGGTACCCAGCATAAAAATCCACAAAAGAAGCAACCTCATGTTTAGCACAATTATCTAAAAGAATATGAATGTTGGATAATGGAAAATCATCCTTCGGGCTTGCCCCGTTCAAATCACAATAATCGACATACACTCGAACCTTGCCAACTTTCTTTGGGACGGGAACAACATTGGACAACCAATTAGGATAACGAGCAACTCGAACGACCTTAGCTTCGATCTGTTTCATGATTTCCTTTTTAATTTTCATGCTTACATCGGTTTTAAATTTTCTCAACTTCTGTTTGACAAGGGGAATCGCAGGGTCAGTCGGCAATTTGTGGACCACTAACTCATTGCTTAAACCGGGCATATCAGCATAAGACCATGCAAAAACTTCTTTATAATCAATTAATGCTTGGACTATCCCTTCTTTTAATTGTGGCAAAGCATGTACACTTATTTTAGTTTCCCTAACCTCTTCCTGATCTCCAAGATTAATTGACTCAGTTTCATTCAAATTAGGATTCGACTTGGCTTCAAATTGTTTCAACTCTTTGCTTATTTCTTGCAATGTCTCTTCTTCATCATATTCCACTTCTTGCTTTATTATATCTTGATTAAACTGGATTTTAAGTTCAGGCTGAAAATTCTGCATGCATGTCATATCACTAGAATCAGCATAAAAAGAATTGTATAAAGAAAAGACAACTGAAAATATTAGAGACAAAACAAAAAGGACATTGCATTTCATTACGAGAAAATATAGGAGGGTTTAGACATAAGCGACAACAAAAAATATAAACAATATAGATCCTGAATTACAACCCTGAAATAACTCAGATAATAGTAAGAAAAACAAAACAAGCTACCAAAACTCCTTTCTGACGGGGAAAAGAGTGATTTCCTAATTGTTGAGCTGGATATCAAGACCTATGAACTGCACATCTGCCTTACTGGTACCTTCTCCTACTTCAACCATATTAGTTTCAATGAACAGATTCTAGAAATCATCAACTAACTCAGCTTCCACCTCTTGTATGGGCTTGATAACACTGTTTTTGACAAATGACTCACTGAGTAGTAGCACTGGGCAGAGGAGTGACCATGTTTCCTTCTTTCACTTCTTGTCCTTTTTCCAATCTTCAACTGTAGGTTTGAACCCTAAACCAGAACTTCCTTGGTTCTCACTTAAATATATTGGAAGAGTTATACCATGCAAAGATACTCCTAAATCCTTTTCTAGCTCAAAGCCGTATTTCAACATCTTATTAGCCATCATGATAGAAGCAAGAGATAACTGTGGCCTTGGCATAACATGTCCTTCACAGATATGATCCACAAACACTGTATCAAAATACTAATAAACCAATATTGACTCTGCATTATTCATCTCGACAAAGGGCATGGGAAAGTCTTTGTAGATGGCCAAATACCTTTCACCGTGAACGATCACCTCCTGCTTATCATGTTTAAACTTGATCATCTAGTGAAACATAGATGCGATGGCTCCAGCCTTATGAACCCATGGTCTTCCTAACAACAAATTGTAAGAGGCATCAATATTCAACACTTGAAACTCTATGGCAAATTTGACAGGCCCTATAGTCAACATTAGCTCTATTTCACCAATGGAATTTGTTTTTGCTCCATCAAAAGCTCTGACACATACATTGTTGGGTTGAATTCTCTCGGTACTAATAGTCAACTTTTGTAAAGTAGAAAGAGGACAAATATTTTCACCAAAACCTTCATCAATCATGACACGAGTGACATAGAAGTATTCACACTTCACAGTAATGTAAAGGCCTCGATTATGCCCCGTACCTTCCATAGGCAATTCAGTTTCCGAAAAGTTAATCCTGTTTAGCTCAAAGATCTTTCAAACAATTTTATCCAACTGATTTATCGTAACTTCTCTAGGGACATAAGTTTCATTCAACACCTTCAATATAGCGTTACGATGTTCATCAGAATGCAACATTAAAGAAAAAAAAGGGAGATTTGAGCTAGAGTCTTCCTCAACTGATCTATGATTGAGTATTCAGTCAATTTTATCTTTTTTAAAAACTTTTCAGCTTCTTCATCGGTGATGAGTTTTTTGAGAGTCGACTGGCCATTCACCACTGTTTTAGACTTTCTTAAACCTTCTGGAACAAAACATCTTCCTGAATGAGTCAAACTCCCAACATCATTCACCTCATCCACAATTTTCTTCCCTTAATAAGTCATCATAGTCTGCTTATAATTCCAAGGGACTTTTTTGGGGTCGATCAACAGGTGTTATGTCACTGGATTAATGATAATAGGTGTCGCAAGTACCCCTTTCATAGTTAAAATAGGCTTTCTTGGGGCACCTAATACCATTAACTTTGGCTTAACCTGACTCGAACAAATAATTTTCCCACTTCTTTAACAGTCAACACAGGTTTCTTCTCGTTTCCTTGAGTTTCCTCTTCTATCGTCTCCTTTGGGATCAAAGACATTTCCTTCATTGAATCCGCAATATTTACCAACTTCTTCTCGTTAGTTAGGATCCTAAAGATTGTCTTATGAGACACCATGGACTCCTTACCTTCATATATCAACTTAACATGTTCGTTTCAGCATGGGCATGCAATGGATTTTGGTTGATGTTTGAAACCTCTGAAGCTTGTATCATAATCTGATTTGTGTCAATCAAATCCTGAATTGCTCTCTTCAAATACCAACATATTTTTGTATCATGCCACGGCATATCAGAATAGTATGCATATCTTAGAGAATAATCAAGGTTCCTTGATGGTAGATTCAGAAGCTTTCTTTCGATTGGGCTCAAGACCTTCATATTTCTCAGCCTCTGAAATAAACTAGTATACAATTCCCCAATGGGTGTGAAATAATTCTTGACTACCTTCTCTTTCTTGAACCTGGACCTAGGTCGAAAACTATTATTGAAAGGGTTTTTGTAATTTTGTGGAGCTGAGGGATGATTATGAGGGGTTGGCGCATGCCATTGTGGGTGAGAAGGGGTTTGAACGTCTATTTGTGCGTTATATACTGGGTATGAGGGTGTTGGAAGGAGATACAATTAATTTTGTAGAGGGTAGTAATGATGGGGGAAACAGATGGAGCTTGGGCATAGACTTGGGCTTGAGATTGGGAGATAAGGGTGAGGTGTTCTTTTTGGATATGAATGTGGCCCAACTACAACATCCGTTACATCCTCCCTTTTCTTCTTCCCTCCAAAAGTTCCAGAACCACTCTGAATTGCTAAGGTGGTTGTCTTTAATATGGAAAAGCTCATGATTCGTCCTGTCTCTGTTCCTTCTTCTATTATTTCTCCTATCTTAAGGACTTGGAAAAATGGTTTACCCATCACCGGAAGTAAGAAAATAGGTCTCATCTTATGCCTGAATGAATAACTCTACCAGTGTGTTCTCCTTCATCGTAGGCTTTATCCTGGAGTCCTGTTCACGCCACCTTATTGCATACACCCTGAAGCTTTCAACACTTTTCTTCTTCATATTATCCAGGGACTTTTCGTCGGGAATCATCTCCACATTGTACTGAAATTGTTGCACAAATTCGTTAACCAGGTCATCCCAGCTATTTCACTTATCGATATCCTGACCAACTAACTATTTCGAAGCCAGACCGAAAAGACTTTCACTGAAGTAAGCCATGAGTAACTCTTTTTTTCCTCCTGCACCCCTCAGTTGGTTACAATAACGTCTCAAATGCACCACGGGATCACTGTGTCGATCATACTTCTCAAACTTTGGCTTTTTATAGACAAGAGGAAGGTTAAAACCTGGGAACATGCATAGATCTTTATAGGAAACACTCTTATAACCCCCGAGTCCTTGTAAGTTTCTCAAGGCCCGTTCTAAACTCTTCAATTTCCGCGATATGCCTTCCTGTTCTTCGGCCGCAAAAGGCTTCTCTGAATCAAAGTTAAATGCAGGAGACTGATTGTAACAATACAAATCATTCATCTTTAAGGTAGGCTACGGAGCATATTGCTGATCCTCTGGCATTTTAAACACTGGTTTACTAGCAAATCGGAGAAGTATAATTGTTGGACGCTGATACAGAAATTCCTAGCTCGAGACCTTTCACACGAAGCAAAGCACGTGAGTTGCAACGACTCCAAGCTTTTTTCACATTCTTGTCCACGTGTGAGGCCCTTGTGAGCCCATCTAAGGGCCTATATTTAATAAAATGTGAAGAGGCCCACCAAGACACCCCAAACCCACCCACTTAAATGCCAAGGGTATTTTGGTCTTCGTCCCTCCTTTCTAAGTGACTATATAAGCCATGTAATAGGGCTAGTCTTGCTTTAGTTCATTCCTATTATTCAAGAAACAAAAGACTTGTAAATTTTTTACTTCTCTTTCTCATTTGGAGAGGCCAAAATCGAATTCTCACTAGTATAGTGATACTAGTATTGTATATTGGCTAGAAACTAGGTTCTTGGGGTTCTTTGAGTTTCTCTTGGTCCAAGTAAGAACTTGGTATTGATATTTATTAGTCTTAGGCTCCTTTCTCTTGTTAGGGTTCTTAGATTAATGAATATTGTGTGTCAAGTTTCTATCTCTTTCTTTGTAAATCTTGTTAACATTGTGTTGTTGAATATAAAAGTCTAGTGAAGTCGTGTGGGGATCTTTCGATTCACTAGAAATATTGTCTTTGATGTTCTTGTTGTTAAGTGAAGCCGTGTGGCCATTTTCGATTCACTAGCACTTTGTTGTTCATGTTGTTGTTCTTGTGTTGGTTGGAATCTCTTGATACGCACTTAGCATTTTATCATTTGGTATCAAAGCTCAAGGCTAGGTTTTTTTCTTACAAAACCAATCTTGGGAAGCTCTTACCAAAAAGTGTGTTCTTGAACATTTTGGTCGAAAAATTGGTTGTAGATCTACAAAAGATTTTACTTGTTTAGTTTGTTTCTTGTGTTGATTTCTTCCTCATCAACACAAAAAGTGTCTAAATTTAAAGTTGAGCTTAATTGGAAGAGAATTGTTGTTGTGAAAACTTGAAGTGGCCGTGAGTTTTGACTTGTGTTGGGGTGTTGGAAGTGACCATTGTGGGGTATTGTTGTTATGTTCTTGAAGGTGTTGATGTTGTGTTCATCCTAAACTTCTCCTCATCTTATGTCTTAACTTCTATAAAGAGAAATAGATCCCAAAAAAAAGGTTTTAAGACAAAACTGAAAAAAAATTATTTGTGAGAAGACTTGCCAACATCACCTTTTCAAGACTTGACAACCAGTTTCCTTCAAACAAGGAACTTTGTCTTGTGGGATTACTGAGGTCAAACATCACCTTTTGAGTTTAAAAAAAAAAAGTTGAAAAAGGTTACAAGACCTTATGTTTTCCATCCCAATAACAAGTCATCCATTACAAAAGATCTAAGGGGACTAAGACTTCAAGTTGATGAACTACTTATGTGGACCCACGACCAATGACATGCTGGCACGTCACCTAAGTTACTGTTCACATGATAATTAAGCTCAAATTTGGATGTTCTAGTTTCTAATTATTGATTCCTAGTTTCCTCCAATTGACTTGAGAACTAATTAACAAACTAGTACATTCCTACTAGCTTGTCAATTAGTCCCTTGAAGCCTTGTGTTCGTGTCAACGTTTGTTTGTGTGCTTTTGTCGTTTGAATACGTTGTAACTCTTGGCTTTAGTCTAAAAAAAATTCTTTGAGTTTCAAACAAGAATCCATTCTGGGAAAGAGCATACAGATACCTTACGGATTCCCGGGTTTCTAGCCAATCTACAACACTTGTGGAACTTTAGTGTGAGTGAACCAAGAGAGTGTGAGTGAGGAGAGGGATTTTAAACTAACTTGTTTGTTGGTTGTGTAGGTGATACCTTAATAATAGAGGGAACCACGTCTCAAACCATGGATTATAATGAATGGAGAATATGAAGGTCATCTTGAGGCTATGACCCGAGCTCTTGAAAGGTTGAGTACGGAAGTGGAAGCCATAAGGGGAGAAGTGACGACTATTAGTGGGAGGTTAGAACAAGTGGAGAGTCGAAGGAACTCTCATCCTTCTACTCCTCGACATATTTCTTCAAGTGGACATGATAGAAATTCCTCCGCCACCGTTACTCCCAAAACATGGCCACAATTGCCTAATCTTTCACTAGCTCCACTAAATGTCGCAAGACAAACCACTTATAACCCTCTAAACCGAGACTCCAATAAACCAACCCATTCCCAAATGCCTCAATTTCCTCAAGATCTACTCGGACGTCAAATGCCTCCACAAAATCCGAACCCTCCCTTCCAAGCTCCACTAAACTAAAGACCACCACCTCCACAAAATCCAATTCCACCGAATCAAGTTCCAAATGTCCAAAACCATCCGATCCACCTTGAGGAATATGGTAGAGAGGATTATGAAGGGTATGGATACTTTGATGATGCCTACATGAAGGATGAAGATATGAGAGGGGGTCGTGTGGATCCAAGGAGATACCGAGGGTATGGAGAAAGGGGAAACCAAAACCTAGAGAGAGACGTGGGCATCAATACCATAAAATTGAGCCTACCTATATTTAAGGGTGAAAGTCACCCCGAGGTTTATCTTGATTGGGAGTCGGAGTGTGATAAAATATTTCAAGTGAATGATATCTCGGAGGAGAAGAAGAGTTGTTATGCCGTAGCTCATTTTGAAGGCTATGCTAACACTTGGTGGGAATACGTCAAGCGGTTCAGAAATGAGTTGGTCGAGGGACAACCACCACCATGGTTTCCGCTGAGGTACCTAATGAGGCAACGGTATCTTCCCGAAAGTTATCGTCATGAGTTGCTTGCTAGGTTGTACAATTTGCGACAAGGGAATCGAAGTGTTATGGCATACTATGATGAGTTTCAACAACTCATGTTGAAGCTTGATCATTGGGGAGAAAAATTTGGCCATGACATCATTCGGTTCAAGTGTGGGTTGAACAAAGAGATCTCCACTAATTTGACGCTTCACAAGTTTGATACCGTTGAAGGGATTTTCCAAGCGGCTCTTGAGATTGAAAGGGAGATTAAAGAGAGGTCGTCGTTCAAGGGAAAAGGACCATCAACCTCGGGTTGGCCGAGGAGCAAAGATATGGTTCAACCATCTTCGGGTTGGCCTAAAAACAAGGACCAACCCGCCACTACAAAGCTTCCCGAGCCTAAAATAGTCCATAAATTTCCTCCCCGGCAAGAAGCTCACAAGTATCCTAATCCTAAAGGGTTCCAATGTTTCAAGTGCCAAGGAGTGATACGGGACAAATGTTCATCTTTTGATGACATCTTTAGAGGCCAACACATAGAGGCTCAAGACTTGGTCACCTCAAGGATACGAGAACATGCATGGAGGACCCGTTTTGAGCATGTCATTAAACAAACCCGTGTATGGAAGATTGTGTGGGGGCTTACATTTGATGCCAATTCGAGACTACAAGCTTTGAAGCATGACCCCATGGTTTTGGAGCATTGAAGAATCACCCTTAATTAAGGGTATTTTGGGGATTGCACATGTTAAAGAAAAAACCCATGACCTCCCCTTTCATTAAGGGTATTTTGGTCCATTATACTATGTAATAAGCTAGGCTATATATAGTCTCTTATTAGGTCTTTTCTCTTTATTTGGTGAATGATGATACATTGAACCACTTGAAATCCTCTCTCTTTAGAGTAGACCACCTTAGTATAGCCTTAGTTAGGACTTGGAAAAGTCATCCTTAGTATAGGGCTTGGAAAAGCCAATATTGTTCTTTGCTTGGAAACGGTGGATCTTGAGGTGAGTCGATTACCTTGACGGTCACCGTAAGAGTGTGGTTTTGATTATTACATTCATTAGGGTTTAATGTTGAAATATACTTGGTTCTTAATCTTGTAATAAACTTGGTCTCACTATCTATCCTTTTATTATTTTGCAAATCCGTGTGTTTTTGTGTTTGTCGTCTTGTATCCCTTTGTGTTGCTTGTTGTTCTCACGTTTTGTGGACTGTTTTGGCATCTTGGTGGACTTATTTGTATCATTTGGTATCAAATCCATCATTTATTTCATTCCCACGAGATCAATCTTGGGTTTGTTCACACAAAAATAAAAAGTGTTGAAAAGCTGAAAAACTCAAAAAGAGTAATCTGTCCACGTTTTTTTGTTTAGGCCAAAATTTGAAGCCTAATTTTCTTATGATTTTTGTGTGTTTTGTGTGTTCTAGTGTTAGATATTTGTTTCCTAACATTAGAAAAGGTGTCCAATGTCGAAAATATCACAAAAAGAAGTTACTCTACGGGTTTGGTGTCTTGGCCGAAGTGTTGTTGTTGTTTGGCCGAATTTGTATCTAGATTTACGTGTTGTTTTGATTGTCTTTGTTGTTTCTTGTGTTGGTTTTCTTTATCTCTAACACTACTTGAGTCTAACCCAAGTTCTTGAGCAAAAAAAAATTGCAAGTTGTTGTGGGAAGAGTGGATGGTTTTGTTGTTGTTGTTATTGAAGTTCTTGTGTTGTGTTGAAGAAGTCTTATAAAAGGTTGTTGTTTGATCCAAATTCAAAGGGAAGAGAGTGTGGGTTCTTTTTAGTCTTGAAACAACTTTCTAGACATTACCAAAGGGGAAAAAGAACAAAAGACCTCCCAAAAGTCTTCATACCAAAAGGGAGTAAGTTCATTTTTCTAGACAAGCCAAAAGAGGAAAGGGGGACAAGACCACTAAAAGGTTGCCTTGCCAAAAAGGTGAAAGTTGGTCAAGGTTTGAATTTTGAAAAAAAAAAAAGGATTTAAAGTCTTGTTTGTTAACCTACCAAAACCGAAATTCCCCCCATCTTTGTGAAATTTGAACAACCAAAATTGTGGAACAAAATTTTTCAACTTCAACAATATTTTTTTTGTCCATCGACCAATAATCGAGTGCCACTTCCTCAATAGCTCAAGAACGTTGGAATTCCTAGTTTCACTTTTTTAATTCTATTGGTTTCCATTTTGTTGGTTCTCATACTAATTAGAAAACTAGTAAATACCTACTAGATTGTAGATTAGTTTTTGAGTATGTTTTCTTTTGTGTTAAGCGTTGTATTTTTTGCTTTTCTCGTTTATAAGTCATAGTATTTTCTTTGTTTCAAGTTTGTAAGTAAATTGTATTTTTGTGTCTTGAGTCGATCAAACAAGAATCCATTCCGACCTCCAAGTATAATTGACATCCTATTGACTACTGGAGTATAAGCAACTTTCAATATTCGTCGCTCCAATTGTGAGAATCACAAAGGTGGGTGTATACGAGTGTTGGTGAAGATCTTTTACTACTAATCTAGTTTGTTCATTGTGTAGGTACAAAGGTGATATAAGGAGAACATGTCTTCGATAGCCAGGGATTATTGTGACTACATCATGGGAGACTATGATTGTAGTGAGGGGTTTTATTTCTACAAAGTTGAGGGAGATTGCGGAGGCTATGAAAATAGCCATGATCAAAACTTGGACAGATTTGAGAGTTACGGTTTTGAGGGGGGAAATAAGGTGAATGAAGTGCCTAGTGCTTATGGTGAATTTGGAGATGATGTAGGACCTCGTGATGGATCTTATGATACATTGGGGCATGTGAGGAGTCTTACACTTCTCACTCTGAACCTAGATTTGGTGTTAGGTATAACCCTTTTTTTCGCAAAGCTTATGAGAGCTATGATGAGAGTACACGTGAGGAGTGTGAAGATTCATATTCTCCACCTTGTAGTACTTCTTATCAAGGTCGATATAGTGTGAATGGTTATACTAGCTCTAGTGGAGGTTGTCCAATGAGAAGAAGAGGGCATGAATCTCCAAAACCGAGGGGTACTCGTGTGCGTTACAATGTTGGTCCGAGAAGGAGTGTACACTCCGGAAAGGTGACCATTTGTGGGATACCGGTCTGCCTCATTGTGTTAAATGATAGGTACTATAGTAACTACATTGTTCCATCCATGGTTGACTACTTGGGGTTGTTTCGTGAGCTATTACTTGTTCCATACTTCTTGGACTGGTTTAAGGTTACCAAGAGGGTCAAGGTTGTCTTCTCCCAATTTGAATACCATGAGAAGGTGTGGTGCGATATTCTTCCATTGACATACGGTCATGTATGCTTAGGTGCCGATTGGTTTGCACAACATAGAGTTCCAAATGTGCAAAATTGGCCAAATATTGTAAGAGACCGGTAGGGAAATCACCTCGTGACATATATGTTGCCTGAGCCGCAGAGAGAAGTGAATACTTACTCCAATCCTAATGCTTATGAGAGAAAAAATATTGAGAGGAGTGAAGGTGTGCAAGGTGATAATCCAAGAGTGGAAAAAGGAGCGGTTGTGTGGAGCAAAGTGAGGGGATTGCCACCAAACCGAGCTAACATTGTTTGTCCTTATATTTTTAAGGATATTTGTGTAGGTACCGACATGGCAAGTGAAGGAGAGCAATGCCGAAGTGAAGTTTCTGCCCAAGCTTGTGGAGGTCCTTCACAACACGGCAAAGGAGAGTCGACTTAAGAACTTCAAGGTAAAATAGCTAACTCTTACACTTTTGTGAATGTGAATGATAATTGTGTGGCTAGTATCCCATTGAGTGTGAGTAGTAGCTTACTTACTTGTGAGTTTAATGATTCTTTTCCTTTTGTTGATGATGTATATTTTATGAGTGTGGATACACTAGTTGATCCTATTGATGACCAAATTGACTCTTCTTGTAAGATCAATTTATGTCCACCTAGTGTTGAAGCCTATATGTTAAATGGAAGTACATCGTCTGGTGTAATTGGTGTTGATCAACCTATTTGTGAAAATTGTCCACCACTTAAGTATGTGTGTGATGTTATTAATCAAAATCAAGTGAGTGAAGTATTTGAAAAAGTTGGTCAACAAAAGGGGAGTAAACCCGAGAGCTATTCTTGGGACAATCTTGTGCTTGAAACCGCTTTGAAACTTGATATTGATCTCTTAGAGAGTGAGGAAATTTCTTGTTCCAAATCTGCCCGTGGGTTGGATCATGCACTCTTTAGGTATAATTTCTTGTTTGAAAATGATATAAACACTCCTAATGAGCCTAGTGGTGAAAAAGATGGTCTAGCTTACTGTCACACCCCAAAATCCCATCGGGCCGGACTGGCACCCGAAGCCGAGAAGGCCCGGGAGAACCCGTTCAAATACCTGTACTTTCCCTTACATTCACCAAAAATTTGGGCAGCACTTCGTTACATACAGAAGGGTCTAATTCCCTGTATCAGCACAACACGCACAAATATATATATATAATATAATACTTGGCCGTCGGGGCCACCACATATACAAATATAACATCACTATATAAGCTCCCATGACTTGACCCTTCCTTATGTCTACAAAGCCTCTAGGATATACATGACATAACTAGGGTCGGGACAAACCCCCGCCCACACATGACTCCTGTACAATAACAAAACATAAGGAACCGACTCGGAAAGCTCCGAAGCAAACTGGAGCTCACCAACAATAGCTGTATGATCTGGCTCCTATCTATGCTGCGAATGACCTGAAGCACCTGTGCCTGCAGCATGAAATGCAGGTCCCCCGTGAGGGACGTCAGTACGAAATATGTACTGAGTATGTAAAGCTGTAAATAATCATATGTAATATAGGGGATCAGGAAAATCAGACGCAAGTGAATAAATCATAATAGAAGTGAACCACACTTCATAAACACTTTTAGGATCATGTACATTATCATTAATCTGAATTGGGTTCGTGAATTCGAACACATTTGTGGAACGGTATACATTCGTTCATTTCATTCTTTACAATTATCATTCGCCATTACCTCCTCCTCCCGAACCTCCAACCACCTAACAATAATCAATATTGTACCGTACTGTGACCATTAGGCTGCCTCCAGTACATATCAACTGGGATCGACCCATTCTAGGCTTATGCCCCTGGGATACCACCCATAAACACATAAATAGGGATAGACCCATGCTAGGCTTATGCCCCTGGGATACCACCCACACGTATATCAAGTAACACACATAAGAGATCTTTCCAACAACTTAGTTCAAAAGCTTTTGAGATTATTACATTAGTGTTCATGCCAATATAGTACCTTTGGAACAATGATACATCAATAGGAATCAAGTAATAGACCTTCTATACAATAACGATGTTATAAAGACTCATTGGTACATCAACAATGTGTTTCAGAATCATCAATATCACAACAATGAAATAGGAGCCTTTTGGTATATCAATGAAACATTTTTACACTTTATAGAATGGAAACAACTTCGTTGGTAATGTAGAACAATACATGTTTTTGGACAACCTTGGAATCTTACTTGATGGAACATTGGTGTTTTCATGCCAAAGAACATTGTTAGAGTATGCTTTACATACCTCGTTGTAGATTCGAATACCAATTCAATACAACTTCCCGCCTTTACAAATCACTTATCTACAATGAAATATTTGGCATCTAGTATTAGCAACCCAACACCACAATTCTCTTCCATAATTCCATACAACCACTATTTGCAAAACATTCCAAAAACCAACTTGAACAATAGGTTTATGTGTATATATATATATATAATCATCATTTCAATACCACATCATCCCTTCACAATTCAACATAATCCAACATCATTTCCCAATCATCTTTCAACAACAATCAAATAGCATACTTCTTATGCTCACATGCATATATATATATATATATATATATATATACATATTCATATAAATAACACCAACATAATTTACATTCTTACCATAAAATGGCCCTTTTGATTTCGAAGTCCTGTTGGAACAAATAAGGGATGCTTCTCGAAGCCCTCGAGACGATGAACACAACTACGGAATCAATTTGGACTTTCCACGGTTGAATCACAAGATAATTGGAGTTGAAATTAGGCTAGGGTTTCCTTATTCTCAATAATATGATGATAATTGATGGATATAAGACCAATTATATCTATATAATGACCAATTTTCGTCCAAGAGATGATGGAAAATGACCATATTGCCCTTAAAAATTTAAATAAATCCGAATCTGTCCATGGTGGACTGTTTTGACAGGCTAAAGTAAATCGGCCATAACTCTTTTCTCCGATATCTTATTTGGGTGAAATTGGTATCTTTGGATAGATAATTCAAAGGGATTTCATTTCATATAAAGTAGGCCACCCAGTTCATCCTTTAAAAGGAGTTATGATCGTTTGAAGTTGACCCTAAAAAACTGTTTTGAGAGGCTGAAGTAAAACGAGTATAACTCCTTACTCAGATGTTGGATTTGGATGAAACCAATTTCATTGGAAAGAAGACTCAAAGATATTTCTTTTGATAGGTCGAAGCCCTCAGTAGTTTGAATTTCCTGCACATTACTGTTCACAATTATCCCGGCCGCCGTTTTATAGTTTCGAACGTGCTCGATTATATCCGAAACTTATCCGTTTTTGGAAATCTTTATATCGTTGGAAAGATTATTCAATAAACTTCGTATGGAAACATCGACGGACAAATTCCGATATAAATACAGTCGATTCCTATACACATATAATCAAACTATACACTTGAAACCATCTCAAAATAATCAATACTCATACTTAAACTCATATATACCTTAGGATCAATACTTATACTCCAACACATATAACCATGGCTAATGCACGTAATTAAGTATGGGGTGTTACACTTACCTTGGAGGCTATAGCCTATATATTAACCCACTATGGTGTGACAACATTCCTCCTAAAGATGAAAATCTCTTCTTGGAAGATAAGAGTACTCTTAAGGGTAAGGAATGTGTAGTCTTGGAAGTTACTCCTTCTTCTACTTTGTGTGAATTTATTGTTGAGAGTACCCATGGTGATGATTGGGAAACTAGTAGTGAGTACACACATGAGGGAACCTTAGTTGAAGTCAACTTGAGTGATACTTTTCTCTACTCTCTATTTTCTTTCGATGATATGTATGTTATTGTAGAGAGTATGTCATTTAGTTTGGGTGGAGACCACGGGAAAGGGGAGTGTTGTCTAGACCCGTGTCTATGGCCACTCTTCCCGTTTGACCCCGGTGCCAAATATGAAAATGGTGATGTTGGTGCACCTAACTTGTTTCTTGGTCTACATGACAAGCAAAGTGTCACTCTTGGTGAATCCCATAACCAAATCCTTCGTACATCTTTCATTGAGTTTTTAATATTTCATTCAAATGATCCTTGGTTATATTGCAAATATGTGAAGCCTTGGTATGTTGAGCTGATTTTTTGTGCTAACCCTAACCCTCATGCCATGAGGAGTTTGTATTTGTTTGTCCCCTCTTCGATTTTGCAAGGTTTGGATTCGAGGTCGAATCTTTTTCAAGAAGGGGAGGATAATACGGGACAAATGGCCATCTTATCTTTTGATGAAATCTTTAGTGGCCAACACATAAAGTCTCAAGACTTGGTCACCTCGAGGATACGAGAACATGCATGGAGGACCCGTTTTGAGCATGTCATTAAACAAACCCGTGTATGGAAGATTGTGTGGGGGCTTACATTTGATGCCAATTCGAGACTACAAGTTTTGAAGCGTGACACCATGATTTTGGAGCATTGAAGAATCACCCTTAATTAAGGGTATTTTGGGGATTGCACATGTTAAAGAAACAACCCATGACCTCTCCTTTCATTAAGGGTATTTTGGTCCATTATACTATGTAATAAGCTAGGTTATATATAGTCTCTTATTAGGTCTTTTCTCTTTAGTTGTTGAATGATGAAAGATTGAACCACTTGAAATCCTCTCTGTTTAGAGTAGACCACCTTAGTATAGCCTTAGTTAGGACTTGGAAAAGTCATCCTTAGTATAGGGCTTGGAAAAGCCAATATTGTTCTTTGCTTGGAAACGGTGGATCTTGAGGTGAGTCGATTACCTTGACGGTTACCGTAAGAGTGTGGTTTTGATTATTACATTCATTAGGGGTTAATGTCGAAATATACTTGGTTCTTAATCTTGTAATAAACTTGGTCTCAATATCTATCCTTTCATTATTTTGCAAATTCGTGTGTTTTTGAGTTTGTCATCTTGTATCCCTTTGTGTTGCTTATTCTTCTCACGTTTTGTGGACTGTTTTGGTATCTTAGTGGACTGATTTGTATCATTGGTCTCTAGGCCTAAACTAGGACATCAACAAGTGTGGATTCACTTGTGATTGTGTATTGCTTGGAAACGTTGGTGCTTGATCGGTGAAATCCCTCTTGTGTCACGTAAGAGTGTGGTGTTGCTATTGTAAGTCTTAGGGGTCCTTATATTTAATACATCTTTGTGTTCTTAACCTTGTAATAGTATATGTCTCACTTCTTATCTTTACATATCATGTACTAGTTGTGTAGTCTAGTGAACCGTTTGGTTCTTGTTGTTCTTGTAATATTGTAACCGTTGGATTGTTGTTATTGTAGTGTTGTTACTCTCGTTATTGTTGGTTATCTCTTGTTGTTTTTAGTGCTTTTGGTGTCATTTACACCTTGTTTCTTGATGTTGTTGGAACTGAGATTTGGTGTTTGTTGAGCTCTCGGGTTTCCCTTTGTTTGTGGACTATTTTTGGCTTGTTTTTGATATGTACCAAATTTGTATCATATCATTTGGTATCAGAGCTTGTGGTTGATTTTGTTCCAACAAAATCAATCTTGGGCTTGCTAGAAAAATCAAAAAATAAAAAGAGAAAAAAGTGTTCTTGTTCTTGTTCTTGTTCTTATTCTTGTTCTTGTTCTTGGCCGAGAAACTTGTAGTGTTCTTGTTGTAGTCTTGGCCAAAATTTGTGGAGTCTAGGTCTAGGATTTGTTTGTTGTTATTGTTGTTTCTTGATTCACTAACACTAAAGGTATCTAGATCTATATTTGAGCTTAAAAACTTGTTAAAGTTGTGTTGTGAACAAAGACCTAGACTGAAATTTGTGGACTTGTTGTGGAGGTTGGAGTGGGCGTTGAAGGTGTTGTTATTGTTGTTCTTGAAAAGTTGTTATGTTCTTGTTGTTCTTCATCACTTCTCTTATCTTAACCAACTTAAAGTAGTTAATAGATCTAGAAAAGGTGAAGACAAAGTTGGAAGACTTGTTGGTGAAAGGACTAGCTCACATCACTCTTGACTTGACAACAACTTTTTCAACCACTTTTCTTGTTTCAAGGAGCCTTGTTTTGTGGAAACTAGTACAAGTCTAATCTCACCTTTTTGAGTTGAATTTGAAAAGAGTTACAAGACTTGTGTTTCTTCCTTCCAAATACTAATTGTCTTCCATTCCAAAAGTATTAAGGACTAAAAATTCCAAGAATGGTGATTAAAACTTGTGTGGGCCCGTGACCAATTAGGGGGTGACACATCACCAATTACTGTTCACGCAACAAATTTTAAGCTCAAATTTGATCTTCTAGTTTCATTTTTTTGTTTCTTTTGTTGATTCCAATACTAACTTACAAGCTAGTAATCACTTACTAGATTGTGAGTTCGTTTGAAACCGTTCTTTGTGTTTACTTCCTTGTGTATTTTTTTTAATTTTGGAGTCATTGTAAACATTGGAATTCACCTCTCAACACCTCACGAAGTACAAGCAAGCATACAACACTAGTGAGATTAAGTGTAAGGAATCCTAGAACAAAGAAATAAAGAGAGAGTGTGAAGACCTTTCTTTTACAACTAACCCATTTGTTGTTTTGTAGTGAAACTTCTTGGCTAAACGCAATTGATCCGGATGAGATTGAAGGCAAATCTCAAGATGGAGAGGAAGACAAGGTGCAAAATGTAGATGTTGGCCGAGACTTGAAATTGTTTTATTCTCGGTCTTTTTCTTATTTTGTGGACTGTTTTGGAGCCATTTTCATTTGTCTAGTGCCATGAATTTGAGGTCAAATTCCTCTCAAGATGGAGAGGATGATACAAGCACGATCATGAAGATGAACGTTTTTGAATATTTTGGATGTAACCTCGGAGGTGTACGAGTTGAAGTGTTAAAAAGGGTTCCAAACCGCCCCTAAAAACACTCCATGGGTGCCTATTTGCCTACTTGATCATTAAAGGGCCTTTTTGTCATTTTATCTTTTTATTTGTAAATTACTATAAATAGAACAATATAGGGTTTTAGTTTATTAGTTTTTGTTGAATATTATTGAAAAAGCATATCTCTTGAGAGAGAGGGTCTCTAGGCCTAAACTAGGACATGAACAAGTGCGGATTCACTTGTGATTGTGTATTGCTTGGAAACGTTGGTGCTTGAGCGGTTGAATCCCTCTTGTGTCACGTAAGAGTGTATTGTTGCTATTGTAAGTCTTAGGGGTCCTTAGATTTAATACATTTTTGGTTTCTTAACCTTGTAATAGTGTATGTCTCACTTCTTATCTTTACATATCATGTACTAATTGTGTAGTCTAGTGAACCATTTGGTTCTTGTTGTTCTTGTAATCTTGTAACCGTTGGATTGTTGTTATTGTAGTGTTGTTCCTCTCGTTATTGTTGGTTATATCTTGTTGTTGTTAGTGCTTTTGGTGTCACTTACACCTTGTTTCTTGATTTTGTTGGAACCGAGATTTGGTGTTTGTTGAGCTCTCGAGTTTTCCTTTGTTTGTGGACTATTTTTGGTTTGTTTTTGATACGTACCAAGTTTGTATCGTATCAGTTGGGGACATAAAGCCAATAATTTCCAAACCGGCGCAATGTAATCCTAAGGGAAGGGATATTGTATTACCTTGCTGAGGAAGTGGGTCTTGAAAAAGAAGAGAATGAGTCCGAGCCTCAAGATGGAGAGGAACCCAAAAATGATCCATATGATGATGATGATGATTGTGAGGATGCTTATCCACAAGAAGAGGAGTTCGTGGTTCCAAAATTTGTAGTGAGGCGTGCCATGATTAGTAAGGCAATAGATGATCCCAGCCAATGGGAGAATCTATTCCACACTAAATGTCTTGTGAAGGGAAGTGTGTGCACTATGGTGATAGATAATGGAAGTTGTGTGAATGTGGTTAGTGTTGCAATGGTGAACTTCCTGAAATTGTCGACTACACCTCACACTAGTCCTTACAAGTTGCAATGGTTGAATAAATGCGGCGAGTTAAAGGTCACAAGGCAATGTGTGATATGTTTTAAGGTAGCCAACTACTATGACGAGGTGCTTTGTGACGTGATACCAGTACAAGCTTGTCACTTGTTGTTAGGAAGGCCTTGGCAATACGATAGGTAGATCAAACATGATGAAAGGTCCAATCGGTATACACTTGAGAAGGATGGCCGCAAGATCGTTCTTCATCCATTATTGCCTTCCCAAGTGAATAAATTACACCAAAAGATGCGAGAATTGAGGAAAAAGGACAAGAAGGACGAGAGTGAGGGGAAAAGAGGGGAACCCAAGAGTGAGGGAGTAGGGTAAATTGAGGGGCTCCTAATTTCTAAGGGGAAAGGAAGTGTGGTGATGATGGCTAGGTGGAAAGAATTATTTGTGGATCATGACGAGGACACTCCGATGCTCCTCTTGGCTGATTGTTTTAATATTAACGCCACTAACATTTCTATTTCTCCTCTTATTTCTCATGTTTTGCAGGATTACGAGGATGTCTTCCCAAAGGAATTATCGCAAGGATTGCCCCCACTGCGGGGAATTGAGCACCAAATAGATTTTGTGCCGGGTTCACAATTGCCCAACAGACCGGCTTATAGGAGAAACCCGATGGATACCAAGAAATTGCAATGCCAAGTTGAGGAATCCTCAACAAAGGGTATATCAAGGAGAGTATGAGCCCTTGTGTGGTCCCGGTGCTACTAGTTGATGATAGGCGAATTTACACGCCTATAGTGCTATATTTTACCCATATTTTAGCCATGTTTTGAGGACAAATTATATAATTCATGCACTTTTAGTCCTTTTTCCTGTAAGTGAGCTAACGAACATGATTAGCAAGTTTTCAGGTATAAATGAGGCAGAATTCAGCATTTTTTGGATAACTTGACGCCAAAGAAAGCTTCATGAAAGGAGGAGAGCAAAGCTTGGACGCCAAGGACCAAAAGGGGCGCATGGAAAACCTGTCCCGGGCAAAAACAGCAATTCTGAAGACTTTGGGGACTAGCAGTAACTTATTAGGATTAGGATAATGATACCTTAACCTAGTAGGATTGGGTTAAGTAATTCATTAGCTTAGTAGGAATAGGATATGGGTATTATAAATACCCTATTTTGCTAGAGATTTTAATAATTCTAATTCTCATTCTACTTCCAATTCCGCAAGACCTTTTCTATTAATTCTACTTTTTATTCTTCTTCTATTCATCTATTCAATTCTTAATCTCCACAATAAGAGAAACGTTACTTTGCAAGGGAGTTCACGCCTAACACGCCATACCACACCTTACTACACGAGATCTTTATTGTGGTATAATAATAATGTCTATGGAGATTTCCTTCGCACTCATGGGTAACTAAACTTCTCTGTTGGGGTTATGGAAGCCTTATGAGATACTATCTATTGCTATGAGTTTGTGAAGTCGTGACACGTGTGTTGCTTATATCATTATTCTCTTCATCTTAATGCAAATTCTTGTGGCTGCAGACGCATAGAATACGCCAGTATAGCATTAACTTGTTCGAAAGAAAGGTTATATGTCTGGAAAAGAGATAATGTCAAGGTAATAGGGTCCCATCCCCTATTAAAAAGTTAGTGTCGTAACTGGATTAACCTCTTGGAGAATTTGTACCGTTAGATACGCTTTAAGCTCGAAAGAGTTAAAGTGAAATAGTCCTTGTTTAGGTCGAAAGACGCTTGGATTTACCATCGAATACAATTCTCTATAAGCACATGCATGTCTGAATTCCGCATAACTCATAGCCAATAGAGACGTACAACTCATAAGGTGGACATAATCCCAACTTCTCAATTCTCATCGTTTACATCTTACTAAACATTCTTTCTTTTTACTTTGCTATTTTCAGTTTTTACTCTATTATTTTTGGTTACACGTTACAATCCCCCCTTTTTACGAGACTTGCACTAAAAGTCTAGTAATCTTTGCTTACTTGTTGACCAAGCTATTCCCTGTAGGATCGATACCCAACCCAGTTAGGTTCTATATTTGACAAACGACCGCTTTACACTCCTACGAGAGCTGTAGATTGAGCGTTATCAAAAATTGGTGCCGTTGCCGGGGAATACAAGTGTCAATTAAGTTCGTAATAATTACTAGACCCTTTGGTCAAAGATTCTCGTACTTTTACTTTTAGTTTTTGTTTTTGTTTACGGCAGGTTTTTTTAGTGCATGCCCCATACCCGAAGTTCTGGTCAACCGTTATTACCTATCAATCCTGAACCACAACGTATTCGCAGAATGGAGGCACAACATGAAATTGAAAGGATGGCTGCTCAACAGGAACAGGCGAGACTAGCTACGCTAGCCGCCGCTCAAGTGCATCAACAGAATATTGATAACCCTGGGCGAGCAACAAATTCTGACGATGAGGATCTAGGTGATGACGAGTTACTAAACCCTAGGCATGCCACTGGGATCGCAACACCTGCCAACAGAAGAGATCGTCAAGCTAGGTTTAGGCCTGAACGCCGAGCTATGCAACCAGCTTTTGACGATGATGATGATGATCTTGATGGAGCCGGAGCCACAGGAGCCATTATTCCTCCACCATTGGCACCCGGAGCCAAGTTCAACATCACGATCACCATGATTCAGTTATTGCAACTCAAGGGATTATTTGGTGGACTAGCAGGCGATGATCCGAATATGCATCTCATCAACTTTATTTCTACATGCAAGTCGTTTGACAATCCTGGAGTTGGTCAGAATGCAATTCGGTTACGCTTATTTCCATTGTCTCTGTCTGGGGAGGCAACTCTATGGTTGAATAGGCTGACTCCTGATTCTATTACAAATTGGAGGCAATTGAGAGACGCTTTCCTCGAAAGATTCTTTCCGCCATCCAAAAGAGCACAATTGAGAGATGAAATCAGCAACTTTCGTCAGCTTCCAACTGAAGCCCTTCATGAAACATGGGAGAGGTTCAAGACAAAGCTAATGAGGTGCCCAAACCATCACATGACTAATGTTCACCTAATGGAGATACTTTACAGAGCCTTGAATTCAATAACTAAACCAGTTGTGGATAATGCGGCTGGAGGATCATTCATGGATCTCACCTTTGGTCAGGCAAGCAATATGCTAGACCGGATGACGAAGCAAAGTAGAGCTTGGCATACCAGGGATTCTAAGGTAGCAAGCCCCACTTTATATATAGGCATGACTGCAGACCAAAGGAGAAGAGAAGAAGAACGTGATCAAGATATGGAGCACATGAAGACACAAGTGGATCTTCTTACAAAGCATCTATTATCAGGGAAGACCAAAAAAGTCAAAGTTGTTGCGTCAAAAGGAAGAAACGAATCTGATTCGAAAGAAGAAGCCAACTACTTGAACAATCAGGGGGATTTCCGAGGCAATGCCCAAGGAAACCAAGGTCGGAACTATCATGGTAAATCTGGAAACATGGACCAAGGTAGTTGGAAGAACAAGAATGACAGTAGTGGTTTGTATGTTCCCCCTGGAAGACGTGACGCCACCACATCTAGTTCTGGATGTATGGAAGATATGATGGCTAAACTATTGAAAGGAGTGGAAGCAACTAGCGCGGGAGTAACGGAGGTAATAAATGATTTGTCCGCTATGAAGCAATTAGTTGATTCACATTCCACTTCAATCAAGCAAATAGAGCAGCAATTGAGCCAACTTTCAGCAGCACTCAATCAAAGAAAGGCTGGCACTTTACCTAGCGACACTGTGCAAAATCCAAAGAATGAGGGATCATGCATAGCTATTACTACTCGAAGTGGTAAGGTGCTGGAAACTTTATCTAAGGGCAAACAAGTGGTCGACGATGTAGCAGCCAACGATGATAAGGCTAATGAAGAAAACGCCATGGAAGCTGACCAAGACGTACATGACGTCACCCCTAGTAGGTTGCAGCCTGAAACTACCAAAATTCGGAAGCAAGAGGAGAAGAAAGCTGTGGAGAAAACAATTCCATATCCACCACCACCTTTTCCTCAAAGATTGAAGAAGCATGCAGATGATACAAAATTCGGCAAATTCATGACTATGTTAAAGCAGCTGACCATTAATGTTCCATTGGTGGAGGCACTAGAACAAATGCCTGGGTATGCAAAATTTATGAAGGATCTTTTGACAAAGAAACGGGCAGCAAGCTATGAGTTGAAAGATACTGTTCATCATTGCGGTGCTATTGCCACCCGATCACTAGTTCAGAAAAAAGGCCGACCCCGGTGCTTTCACTATTCCTTACACGGTTGGATCTATGAATTTTGCCAAAGCATTGTGTGATTTGGGAGCTAGCATCAATTTGATGCCACTATCCATCTACCGAAAGTTGGGGTTGGGCGACCCTACACCAACCAATATGCGGCTCGTGATGGCAGATAGGTCGGTAAAACGACCTGTTGGTATCTTAAATGATGTGTTGGTGAAGGTGTCCACCTTCGTTTTTCCTGCAGACTTTGTGATTTTGGATTGCGAGGTGGATTCTGAAGTTCCCATAATCTTGGGACGTCCCTTCCTCGCAACTGGAAGTGTGCTTATTGACATGAGAGATAATGAGCTTTTATTTCGGTTGAATGACGAAGTGGTCCGCTTTGATATATGCAAAGTAATGAAGCAGCCCAGCGATATGAATGTGTTCTCCGTAGCTGATGTTCATTATGAGGATAAGAAAGCATTATCTGTAGAGAAACAGCTTACTGTTGAGCCATTGTCTGCTGCGCTGCTGAATGTTGAACATGAGGATGCTAAAGAATATGAAGAAACCGTTTGTGATCTAACAGCGAATCAATCTTCACCAACAGAGGTGACTTCCATTGAAGAGCCACCAGTGCTAGAATTGAAAAAGCTCCCCAATTATCTAAGGTATACGTTCTTGGGAAGTGGAAATACACTTCCAGTGAGTGTTGCGGTTGCGGATGATCTAAGTGAACAGGACGTAGAGGCTCTCATCTCTGCTCTGAAGAGGCACAAGAGAGCTATGGGTTGGTCTACTGATGATATAATTGGTATCCCTCCTGGGATATGTATGCACAAGAGTCTTATCGAAGAAGATTGCATGCCTACAAGTAAGCCTCATTGTCGTCTGAATCCATTCAGAAAATGATCCACCATCTATCTCGACGAAGTCTAAGTACTCGAGGTAACTATGTCGTGCCGCGACAATAAATCAAGCGCTAGATGGGAGGCAACCCATCGTTTTTCCTTTATCTTTCATTCTATTACGTGTTTGATTTTGATAAATAAAAAAATCCAAAAATAAGAGTCGTGCCACGACCAAAACTAAGGCGCTTGATGGGAGGCAACCCATCGTTCTAATCTTTTTTATTGTTTTTGAGCAAATGTAGGTGCAAGAGGTATAAAACGAGGAGATTGGTTTCAAATTTTGATTTGGACGTATTGCATGTTAAAGGTGGTAAGTTAGGAATGAAGAAGCAAAAGGCTATGGATTGGGCATTGCTTATGAAAATATAGGCAACAAACAGGGCTAGGCCTAGGTAAAACTAGGCCACGAACAAGGAAAGGCCTATACTATGGCCTAAGATCTCAGAATCTAGTGTGCCATAGCATAGGCGCCGCCCATGCCCAAGTATGCCATAGCATAGGCGCCGCCTATGCTAATGCCTTTTGTCTCTGAATCTCATATGCTAAGTGAAAGGCGCTGCCTATGCCTAGGAATGCCATGGCATAGGCGCCGCCTATGCTAAACAATGCTTTGCAAAAGGCGCCGCCTATGCTTGCAAAACGCGCCGCCTATGGTCACTTCTTGTCTCCAAATCTGATTTTAAATGGGTCAAAACCCGACCCAAAATTCTCCTATAAATATGAGACTTAGTCTTGAACCAAAAACACATTGGAAACCTAGCTTAAGCGCCGCCTATAGTCCCCAAATCCTCTCAAAAATTTTCCTTTTGCTCTTTTACTTCACAAAAACATCATCCAAAGTCATCAATCAAGTAAGTGCTTCTTTGTTCTTCATTTATATTCCGTAAGTACTACATTACTATGCCTATTATGAATTGCTAAATCTTGAAGTAGTATTGATGATTTGAAAGTGATTGAATTGTTATGATACAACCAAGTGAGTGAATGAATACGTAAGGATGATCGTAACTTATTTCCAACTTGAATTTGATGCACTGTCTTACTTTTGCGGAATTGATATGGTCACAAAAATTGCATAATCTTGTCACTTGAATACTTACATGTTGGAATGACTTGTTCATCGGGATAAGAATTATAGTTGCCTACTGACATAGGAGGTTGTGATTATTTCTAGATGCTATACCTTGATTCAATCTCTATGTAGTAGTCTTGATATCTCACACATGCAAGTATTGCCAAGATTACAAGAAGTATGACTGCACTGATTTTATTGTTGGAATAGAGCACCTAAAACGTATGTCGATGAAGTCTGAGTAATCGACCACTTTCACTTTACTAGTCTGTACCAACAAACTAAGTGTGGGGTGGTGCCACTACTGCTTGTTTATAGATTGTATCCATCGAGATGATGCTAACATGAACATTGTTTTAAGTCTCAGGTACAATGGCACCCAAAGCAAGACAAGGCAAAGATAAGGCTACCACTTCACAAAAAGGCAAGAAAAGAGGCCGACAAGAGCAAGGAGAACCCTCCTCGCTGCAAATACCTCGACTCACTCTTGGAATTATGTGGGATACTTATGAGGAACTTCTGAGGATGACGACTCTGATGATGATTCCGACGAAAGGGGTATGACCCCAGACATAGAGGATGAGTCCGACTAACCAGGTTCTTCTTATTTATTTTTCACTGAGGACAGTGTGTCCCGTATAAGTGTGGGGTGCTGGTATTTGCATACTATACTTCTCTATCCACATTTGCATTTATTTATGTTTGTTTGTTTTGTTAGTAGTTAATTGTTTTTTTCAGTAGTTAAAATTTTTTTTTTAACTTAGCTTCGCATGAAATTATTCTAATAGGCAGCATGAGATTATGACAAGAGTTTGTGCTAAAATCATGACTATTGAGACGTTTAGGCTCTAATTGTGACTCACTATGTGATATTGTTTGGTTTAATTCCTTCATCTGTTGGGTCAAGAGTCTATACTACTCCCAATAAAGTCGACCATGTGCCTTGTGTGTGTGAGATAATAGTATATTCTGTGCTTGTGGCTGATGCTAGAACTTGCCTGGTATGTATGTAAAGCGAAAATAAAGAGTGCAAGTTTAGGAGATGATTTAGGCATTTCTTTGGCAACCTATGATTGTTTACCTTCTTTATACCTACCCATGGACATCATCCTAGATAAAACCCTTTTGAGCCTTTAGCCTATTTTCTTTGACAGCCTCATATGTAAGCCGAATCTATTTTTTTTCAAGACCATAATTTGATCCAAATTCCTAAGTGCTTTAAAGTGTAAAAGTCATGTGACAGAATAAGAGGAAATTGGGTGAATATGATGCTTTAGAATGTATTGATGCTTGAATTCATGATGAAAAAGAACTGCTATCATAAGAGGAATGTTATGAAAAGAAAAAGGAAAGGAAAACTAAAAAGTTGGTCATGTTTAAAAATTGAAAAACAAAAGAGGAGAAGAAGGGTGGTAGAATAAAAGAAAGTAGAAAGGTTGTTTGAAAGAAAAGTGTTAATGGTATAATGTGATGTATCAAAGCGCTTAGGAACATAGTCACTATTTCTGGCCAAAATAGTCCTACCCGTCCCTTAGCCTACATTACAACCATCAAAAGACCTATTTGATCCTAAGCTTAGCATTCTGACATTTAGTGGAGCATTACACTAAGGGCAAGCCTATGGTCATCAGTTACAACATATGAATTCTTTGTGAGAGTGGGAGCAAGGATATTTTTATACCCATGTTTAAAAAAATATGCTATACATGTGAGTGATTATGGGTAATACATTGTGAGACACACATGGTTGATGAGTTTTGGGTAGTCTTGTATGATTCTTTGTGCCTTAACCTTTGAATATGAGTTGACCACCATCACGAGTCTATTCTAGAGGTTAAATTGTTTCTACTAATGATCGGAAATCTACTCTTTGTTGATAATTGTTGTGCTTGTCTTGACGAATATTTCGTGTTGTTGCTGTGAAACCCTAAGTAAATGTTAAGAGGGACATGATATTTTGTTCGAGGACGAACAAAGCTTCAAGTGTGGGGTGTTGATGATAGGCGAATTTACACGCCTATAGTGCTATATTTTACCCATATTTTAGCCATGTTTTGAGGACAAATTATATAATTCATGCACTTTTAGTCCTTTTTCCTGTAAGTGAGCTAACGAACATGATTAGCAAGTTTTCAGGTATAAATGAGGCAGAATTCAGCATTTTCTTGATAACTTGACGCCAAAGAAAGCTTCATGAAAGGAGGAGAGCAAAGCTTGGACGCCAAGGACCAAAAGGGGCGCATGGAAAATCTGTCCCGGGCAAAAACAGCAATTCTGAAGACTTTGGGGACTAGCAGTAACTTATTAGGATTAGGATAATAATACCTTAACCTAGTAGGATTGGGTTAAGTAATTCATTAGCTTAGTAGGAATAGGATATGGGTATTATAAATACCCTATTTTGCTAGAGATTTTAATAATTCTAATTCTCATTCTACTTCCAATTCCGCAAGACCTTTTCTATTAATTCTACTTTTTATTCTTCTTCTATTCATCTATTCAATTCTTAATCTCCACAACAAGAGAAACGTTACTTTGCAAGGGAGTTCACGCCTAACACGCCATACCACACCTTACTACACGAGATCTTTATTGTGGTATAATAATAATGTCTATGGCGATTTCCTTCGCACTCATGGGTAACTAAACTTCTCTGTTGGGGTTATGGAAGCCTTATGAGATACTATCTATTGCTATGAGTTTGTGAAGTCGTGACACGTGTGTTGCTTATATCATTATTCTCTTCATCTTAATGCAAATTCTTGTGGCTGCAGACGCATAGAATACGCCAGTATAGCATTAACTTGTTCGAAAGAAAGGTTATATGTCTGGAAAAGAGATAATGTCAAGGTAATAGGGTCCCATCCCCTATTAAAAAGTTAGTGCCGTAACTGGATTAACCTCTTGGAGAATTTGTACCGTTAGATACGCTTTAAGCTCGAAAGAGTTAAAGTGAAATAGTCCTTGTTTAGGTCGAAAGACGCTTGGATTTACCATCGAATACAATTCTCTATAAGCACATGCATGTCTGAATTCCGCATAACTCATAGCCAATAGAGACGTACAACTCATAAGGTGGACATAATCCCAACTTCTCAATTCTCATCGTTTACATCTTACTAAACATTCTTTCTTTTTACTTTGCTATTTTCAGTTTTTACTCTATTATTTTTTGTTACACGTTACAATCCCCCCTTTTTACGAGACTTGCACTAAAAGTCTAGTAATCTTTGCTTACTTGTTGACCAAGCTATTCCCTGTGGGATCGATACCCAACCCAGTTGGGTTCTATATTTGACAAACGACTGCTTTACACTCCTACGAGAGCTGTAGATTGAGCGTTATCACTAGTTCCCAAGAAATATGGGACTTGGCGTATGTGCATTGATTGTCGTGCCATCAACAAGATAACGGTAAAATATCATCACCCTATTTCTAGGTTAGATGAATTGAGTGGTTCGTGTTTGTTTTCTCAAATTTATTTGAGGAGTGGCTATCACCAAATTCGTATGCAACCGGGTGATGAATGGAAAACTACCTTCAAGACCAAATTCGGTCTCTATGAATGGATGGTTATTCCATTCGGCCTAACAAACGCTCCAAGTACTTTCATTAGGCTAATGAATCATGTGATGAAGCCATTTATCGGAAAGTTTGTTGTTATTTACTTTGATGATGTGTTGGTGTATAGCAAGTCCTTATATGAGCATGTAAAGCATTTACAATGTGTGTTTGATGTCCTCCAAAAGGAGAAGTTATATGCTAATCTAGAAAAGTGTTCTTTTGGTGTCCATGAGGTTGTATTTCTTGGATCTGTGGTGAGCTCAAGAGGTGTCGAAGTGGATGAATCTAAGATTGACGCCATTAAAAATTGGCCAACTCCCAAAATCGTAGGTGAAGTGAGAAGTTTCCATGGGTTGGCTAGTTTTTATAGATGTTTTGTCAAAGGATTTAGCACCATTGCCGCCCCCTTGACCGAAGTGATTAAAAAGGATCGGCCTTTCAAGTGGGGAGATGAACATGCTAAGGCCTACGAGAACTTGAAAGCTATGCTCATCTCGGCCCCTTTGCTACAATTGCCAAATTTTGACAAGACTTTTGAGGTCGAATGTGATGCTAGCAAAGTTGGCATAGGTGCGGCTTTAATGAAAGAATTGAATCCTATTGCCTACTTTAGTGAAAAGCTCAAAGGAGAAACTCTAAACTACTCTGCGTACGATTTAGAGTTGTATGCCTTGATTAAAGCCTTGGCCACTTGGCAATATTATTTGTGGCCTAAAAAATTCGTGATCCGAACGGATCATGAATCCTTGAAGCATCTACGGGGACAAGAGAAGCTTAACCGGTGGTATGCCAAATGGATTGAATTTCTTGAAACTTTCCCTTATGTTATTCAATACAAGAAGGGTAAAGACAATGTGGTTGCCGATACTTTATCCCGAAAACATGTGCTTGTGTCTACTTTGTCATCTAAGTTTATGAGGTTTTAAAGACTCAAGTCTTTATATCCCTAGGACCCTCACTTCGCTCCTATCTATAAGGAAAGTGAAGAGTTAGATAGGGATAGGTGAGTTATGGATAGGGATTCCCATCCTTATACCAAATTTGATGGATACTTGTTTAAAGGTAGACGATTGTGTGTTCCCTCAAGTTCGTGGAGGGAATTATTTATGAGGGAAGCACACAATGGCGGTCTAATGGGCCATTTTGGGTTCTAGAAGACCCTCAGAATTTTGGAAGAACAATTTTATTGGCCTAGAATGAATAAAGATGTGGCCCGAATTTACGGCCAATGTGTTGAGTGCAAAAGAGCCAAGTCACGGCTCCAACCCCACAGGTTGTACACCTCATTGTCCACCCCTTTGCGTCCTTGGCTTGACATATCAATGGACTTTGTATTGGTATTGCCGAGAACTAGAAGGGGGAGGGATAGTATTTTTGTCGTGGTGGATCAGTTTTCCAAGATGGCTCACTTTATTCCTTGTTCTAAATGTGATGATGCGCCTAGTGTAGCCTCTTTGTTTGTTGATAATGTTGTAAAACTTCATGGTGTTTCGAGGACCATAATGAGTGATAGGGATTCTAAATTCCTAAGCCATTTTTGGATGTCTATGTGGGGTAGACTTGGTACTAGTTGTTGTTTTCGACTTCATGCCACACACAAACCGATGGACAAACGGAAGTAGTAAATAGGACCTTAGAGTCTATGCTACGGTCCATGGTTAAAGGAAAAATGACTTCTTGGAAGGAGCACTTACCGTTGATTGAGTTTGCTTATAATCGTGTTATACACTCGAGCACGGGGATGACACCCTTTGAGTGTGTATACGGCATCGACCCCCTCACCCCATTGGATTTAACCCCTTTGCTAAGTGATCTTGTGATAAGCTTATATGGAAGCAAACGGGCCGAGGCTATGAAGAAGCTACATGAGAAGGTGAGGTTGCGGTTGGAGAAGAAAAAACAAAAAGTTGCGAGGCGATCCAACAAAGGAAGAAGAAAGCTCATTCTTGAACCGGGAGATTAGGTGTGGGTGCACCTAAGGAAGGATAAATTCCCATCTCAAAGGAATGCTAAGTTGATGCCACGGGGTGATGTCCCATTCCAAGTATTAGAAAGGATCAACGACAATGCCTACAAGATTGATCTACCCCCAGAATATCAAGTGCACAACACTTTCAACGTGTGTGATCTCTCTCGGGTGGAAACGGTGAAGGATGGCAATGATCCAAATTTGAGGACAAATTCCCTTCAATATGGAGAGGATGATATGGGAATTCCTAGCTCAAGACCTTTCACACGAAGTCAAGCACGTGAGTTGCAACGACTCCAAGCCTTGTTCACATTCTTGGCCATGTGTGAGGCCCTTGTGAGCCTATCTAAAGGCCTATATTTAATAAAATGTGAAGAGGCCCACCAAGACACCCCAAACCCACTCACTTAAATGTCAAGGGTATTTTGGTCTTTGTCCCTCTTTTCTAAGTGACTATATAAGCCATGTAATAGGGCTAGTCTTGCTTTAGTTCATTCCTATTATTCAAGAAACAAAAGACTTGTAAATTTTTTACTTCTCTTTCTCATTTGGAGAGGCCAAAACCGAATTCTCACTAGTAGAGTGATACTAGTGTTGTATCTTCACTAAAAAGTTATTTCTTGGGGTTCTTTGAGTTCCTCTTGGTCCAAGTAAGAACTTGGTATTGATATTTATTAGTCTTAGGGTCCTTTCTCTTGTTAGGGTTCTTAGATTAATGAATATTGTGTATCAAGTTTCTATCTCTTTCTTTGTAAATCTTGTTAACATTGTGTTGTTGAATATAAAAGTCTAGTGAAGCCGTGTGGGGCTCTTTCGATTCACTAGCTTTGTTGTTCTTGTTGTTAAACTCACTTTTCTAGTTCAAACAAGTGTTGCAAGCCTAGTGAAGCCATGTGTGGCCATTTTCGATTCACTAGCACTTTGTTGTTCATGTTGTTGTTCTTGTGCTGGTTGGAATCTCTTGATACACACTTAGCATTGTATCAGACGCATAGCATAATTAGGAGCTTCAGATGGTGGTGGAGCCACGAACACAGGTGTTGTAGGTGGTGCTGGCTAAGCAGTGGGCCTTGGTCGAGGAACTACCAAGAGCACACTAGAAGTGCCAGGATAATACTGATGTATAGTGAATCCTGGGGCGTGCTAGGGTGACTCAGTGGGCAGAAAATTGTGCCTAGGAGAGGACGGGCAATTAGAGATGTTCCCAAGATCTTCAGGAAATAGAGGAGGAGGCATGCCCATAACCCATGTTCGGTGCAGATCTGTCAATTGTTATCTGAGTCTCAATATCTCATCATTGTGTTCTGAAGCCTCTTTTCTAAGATCCTGATCTGGGTTAATGAGCAAATTTTCGACCTCCATGTTGCCATGACAAGCTTTGGTTTCGACCTTGTGAAATAAGGATGACTAGCCAGAGTGCTACAAACCCACCACTTTTATCTGAAAGAACATCCTCATCAAAGACAAAACCCATTTAGGATTAGGTCACAGCAAACATGGCAAGCACATTACATGTAATATCCTAGATTCATTCGCATGTATACCGGTTTTTGAGGGTAAAGAGGTCATTTTAACATCATTTTGATCTCTTTTTTTATTACTCTCTACCCGAACTTGCATTTTTCTCTTCCTTGTATTCACTTTTTCTTCTAATCTCTTTTCCTCTCTCACCCGTGCTTCAATTCTTCTCTCGCATTTTTTCTTTCTTTCTATCGTTCTTTCCGGCTTTTGTTTTCTACAAAAGAAAAGAAAATAAGCGAAACAAAATGATAAGATCGAAGCCCAAAAAGTAGGTTGCCTACGTATCATGTTGTACATGAATCAGATTTTGCGTAGTTAGGGATGTATGCACAAAGTTTGATGATTTTTTATTTTTTTTGTTAATAATGAAAAAACAAACGAAAAGAAATAACAATACAACATCACTACATTTTCATAAAAGAAACAATTAAAACAGACTTCGAATTTAAGACCACCTTAATACTAATCCACAAAAACTGAACAACACTTTAGACCGATAAGACAACATACATAATACTCATAACGAAAACTGCAATGTTGAAGCAAACTTGACACCGACCTGTAATGGTACAACAATACAATGACAGAAAAACAAAGGGCTCAAACTAAATATAAGATAGGAAGTGCCCCTTCAAACTTCTGCGTCGCGCCACGACCCTGGCTGAGATGGACTTGTCTATGAAGTTTTCACTTTCCCACTTAAAATTTGTAACATATCTTGCAAGGACCCTTTAATATTTGGGAAGAAGCTTTTGGCACGTATTCCTGCCTCTTGGGGAGTACACCTGACAAGATTTTTCTGATACCCTTCCACAGTTGCGAGCAAGCCTGATAACTGAACTCTCAATAACTCCATGTTACCCCCCGCGTCTCGTCCTTCTTGTCATCACCTATACCCACTTCCTGTATCCGTCTTCTAAGTTGCACTGGTAATGGTCTGCTGATACCCCGAGGTGTGGATTGTAGCCAGATCTCATATCTCTGGGTGTATCCCGAATTATCCGAACCTACTTTGAGAGTATCCATACCTAGCTTTGTTGCGTGACGCCAGAACTGCTTGTATTTTCTCTCACCTAAGGCTTGGTTCTTAAAATGCTCAACATCCTTTAGAAGTTCCATTACTGGTGGGACGTCTTGCAATCTACCCAACTGGCACATTACCTAAACGGAGTGTATGGTCTAGTGCAATTGAGCCCTAACAGAACTAGAAGGAGTTGCATCCGACAACCACACAAGATTATTTTTGGATGAAGCCAGAAATAGGTCTACAGAATGTTATCCTCGATTCTTGACTCGAGAAATTCAATCCAAGCATCAACTCCCACTGGCAGCGAGAACTTATCAAAGCGCATTCTATGTTTCATAGCTTTCACTCGATTAGGCAAACAATGATCAACCACATCCGATTTAATCAAAGAAGGCCCATGAAAATGCTTCATCATCCACAGTTGCAATATCATGATGCTTCTCTAAACAAATCTCATCCCCTTTTCACTTCAGTCAAAGCCTTATATATTTATGCTAAGATCATAGGCACGCTAGTGAACGTATCCCCTATCTTCTCATTAAATAAGACAATCACTACAGACTGCAAACGAGTATTAACCCGTCTTTCTTCTAATGGAAAGACTAAAGTGCCCAACAAGGCGAGAGTGAAGACTTCTAGATGACGTTTCTCCCAATTCTTCTTAGTTGTATAAAATTCGTCCCAAAAGAAATCAAAATCGTCTGAGGGCCCAAACCGAGCATACAAGTAATCAAAGGAGACTCGAGATTGGTTAAGACATCCCAAGTGGTTATTAACCTTTAATCCATAATCATGAAGAAACTGTCTGGGAGAATGAAATCGCACTCGAATCATCTTTTTTTTAATGTAAAACAATTCAAATAAATCAGATATCTCTGCGAGAGTAGGCGTCATTTTACAATTTCCAAACCTAAACACCAAACTATTTGGGTCCCAAAAATTCAATAAAGCCTCGATCAGATCTGGGCGGGGTGTGATGTCTAGGAGGGAAGTGAGAGTGACTAACTTCTTTGTTAACTCCTGTTGTTCGACGTAGTTAAACATGTCCCACCATTTGATTAACTTTTTGGGCACCTTGGAAACTATCAAGACTCTAGACTTTGTAGACGGATCTATCATGTAATAACACATAGGACAATGACTCAGAATTCAATAAGAGAATACGAATTCCTGACCCTCGGAATTATAACATGGAGAAGTGTCGCATGACATGAAGGGACAGACCAACTTATAACTCAAATACACTGATGGTACCACTAAAAGAAGTCAGCCTACTTGGCTAGGACCAACTAACAACACTAGGCTAAAAGGAGAAAAACCCTAAGCTAAAACTGAGACAAACGACCAAACTAAAAAGATTTGCCGGGCCCACCGAGGGTGGCCTACGTATCCCGTCCCGAAGGACGAGAATCAGGTATGCGTAGTTCGTCCAAACCGAATAATTAAACAACAATTAATAGACTGGACCACGACTTGAACGACATGACCAAAACAGACAACAACAAAAAACAATTGATAAAATATTTTTTTTTTTAGTTTGAAATTTCAAGGGACCAACAACTATGAAAGTTTTTTTTTTCTTCGTATTTTAGAATTTTCCTATATAAAGAGACACAAAGACGCTAAAAGAAAAATCTTTTTGAATTTTTTTCTTATTGTAGGAAAACAAAAGCCACAAAGAACTCTTGCAAACTACAAAATTCATTTCTTTAGCTCGCTTTTCTTTTCTTTTTCCCCCTTCTCTTCTTTTTTTTAGCCTAAATACACTCTTTTCCTTAATTAGCACATGCTTACCCAAATCAGTCCATCAAACGATCCTGTTACCCTCAAAGATGCAACAATTAGCACGTTAGGATGCTTAGAGGGGAGTCTCCTATAGAGGACCAAACAAGTCCCGCTAGGTCTCAATATGATGCACATAAGAATGATCTAAAGGCTGACCTACGCTGGGGTTCAACTAACAAGGTTGTTCGGGGGAGCATATGGTTGATAGTGGCTACGATTGCTTTCCACCTACTCCATACCAGCCGACGGCTCCCCCTCCTTAAATAAGGGTGACTCAACTAGAGGTCATGTACACAGCGTGTAATACGGACTTGTTGCGGAAGAAATGACTCGGGTTGTGCAAATGTTAATAGATATAAAGAGGTAACACATAAGAGGAAAAACTATAAACACATAGCACGAAGACACTCAACAATGATAAAACAAATACAAACAATACCACAAACAATATCTATACACCCATAATGTCAAACTAAGCAGATACCACTCCAAAAATAGGCTCGAATTTTGAAAAATCCCCAGTAAAGTCACCAGAAATATTAAATCTACAAATGATGTTAGCATGAACAAAATCTACCACCGCTTTCTTTGATACTGACTTGAAAGTTATTGCGTGTCACACCCCTTTTTTCAACCAAAAAGATTCATTTTAAGTTTTGAAAGAGTTTTTATTATTAAAGTGACAAAAATAAAAATTTATTTCGAAAAGGATTCATTTCTCAATTAAATACAGAGTCGCCACTTGGCATAAATTTGGTGTGTCAAGTCTCCTTTGAAAATCCTTTTTCAAAATGATTTTGACTCTTTTAAACTGATCCGCGAACAGAGATTCCAGTTAAGGAATTCTGTTGACCGAGGGGAAGGTGTTAGGCATCCCTCGGTCTCGTGGTTCGACCATGATCGTTTCATGGAGTATATCGGCTAATATGATACTATGAATATATAAACCAACAAAACATACAACAAGAAAACAAACAATCAAACAAACGAAACCAAAATTAGTGTTCAGTCCAAATTATACAGTCCAAATATAGAAAAATGCGAAAATATAAATTTTATTCTAAACTAGTCCTACACTATGTTTTACCCGACACCTCAGGCCTTCATCACGAACGTTCTTCGCATACAAGATACTTCGGGGCATTTCCCGGTGAATAAATACAAATGACCTTGGGGCATTTTCCGGCTAAATAAATACATTTTTCCAATGCGAGAAGACCAAAATCATTCAACGGTCCACAATCTGTAAATTTGCCTACCCCAAACCTAAGATTTGTCTAACGATCCTCGACCTAAAACATGATACTATCAAGGTCAACATAATTGACGTTCATTTCGATTTGAACAAACAGCAACAAATCGGCATAAACCCACATTTATGTTTATCAATTTTTAATTCTCGACCCAATTCCACCTTAATTCTCGATCAATTGGTTACTTAATTTTAAGACAGAAATCGAATGATCAAAATCACGACAATCAATATTACTCAAATACACTAAAAAACAAACTAGCAAATCACAACATCAACCCAGTTAAAAATAATAGAAGAGTAAAGTCGAGAAATGGATCTCAGAAGAACGTGTTAGGATTTTTGTCCCGATTTTCTTACCAAATTTAAGTTTTACTTTTTCTTGTAAGGAAAATAAAAGTAACCATAATTACTTTTACTTTTTCTAAAAAAAAATATATAAAACTTATTCATATTTGGCTAACCTCTTTCTTGGAGGAAAGGTTTTGGAACCCTATAAATAGAAGACCCATCTTCTCATATCATAACACAATAGCATCCACAATGTAGTCTTTTAAGATTTTCATTTAGGGGGAGATTTTCTCTCTCATTAGTTTTTATGTTTTTAATATTAGGTTTTATATGTAGGCCGATTGGCCAAATCATATAATAATATTATGTTTTTAGTATGCTTTTCTTTGTCGTCTGATTTATCGTCTCATAGTTTGCAACTATTACCTTCCGCATGACGCCCTCTCGATTTCGAACCCAACAAGTGGTATCAGAGTTTACGGTGCAATGGTCCAATGGAGTGGTGAGACGAGATTAAACAGGTTCAAAGCTGTTTCAAAATCAAGTTGCAACAATTTGGATGATAATGAAGATTTTTGTCAAACTCCATGTGGAGAAAAAATTTCAAACAAAATTTCAACAATTCTGCTGTTAATCCATCTTTAAAACCAAAATCAATTTTCAACTTATGTTTATGGGCTTCAATTTTCAACCCATACTTGTTTTAACGCTTGGGCTCATTTCAACTCGTGCATTTATTTTTAACGCATGAGCTCCACTCTTAACCTATGCTCACTTTCAATGCACAAGGCTCTACTTTTAATCTTATCAACCCGTGCTTTTATTTTTAATGCATAGGGCTCCAACTTTTAACCCATATCAAATTTTAATAATGGTAAGCAGCAGTGGCATATGAAGATCGTTGATATATGAAGACCGTGTGAAGAAGAAGGATCAAGAATATTTTGCCAAAAAATCAAGTCAAAAGGGGGAAATTTGTTAGGATTTTTGCCCCGATTTTCTTACCAAATTTAAGTTTTACTTTTTCTTGTAAGGAAAATAAAAGTAACCATAATTACTTTTATTTTTTCTAAAAAAGAAAATATAAAACTTTTTCATATTTGGCCAACCTCTTTCTTGGAGAAAAGTTTTTGGAACCCTATAAATAGACCCCTCTTCTCATATCATAACACAATAGCATCCACAATGTAGTCTTTTAAGATTTTCATTTAAGGGGAGATTTCCTCTCTCATTAGTTTTTATGTTTTTAATATTAGGTTTTATATGCACGCCGATTGGCCAAATCATATAATAATATTATATTTTTAGTATGTTTTTCTTTGTCGTCTGATTTATCGTCTCATAGTTTACAACTATTAGCTTCCGCATGACTCCCTCTCAATTTCAAACCCAACAGAACAGACTTTTCATTGATAATAATGAGTTAATAAAGTCCAAACTCGAATCCCTCGAACGGAATAAACTCGATATCAAGAAACTGCAACCCAAAATAGACCATGACGAACTAAACCGAGACAAACAATACCCAACTCCAAAGGGACTTTGTATTAAAAGGGAAACAAGTTGTCCAATTAAGTGATTGTGCAAAATTATTGAGACAACTATCCCAATTATCAAACAACTATCCCAGTTGTTGGGATAATTTTCAACTTTAAAAAGTTGCGGGATCACTTTTTTTAATTGGAAACTTGGGAGGAATCCAAACCAGTACCAACGTGAACAGTTTTAAAAGCCAATTTTTCGGAAAGGAGAAGCTGGCGACGCCGCTGCTGTTCGCACGTCTCCCGGCGGGTATCGCCGAGAAAATTGGAATCGACGGCGGACGGATTTCTGGTGGATCCCGGTGAGAGACGACCAAATCCGGCTAGAAATTCGCCGGAAAATCAAAGGGTAACCGGCCGCCCCCCCTCCGTTCAAAGAGAATACTGAATTGAAAAAAGAAGCAGCAAAATGGAGAAGATAGAGCACAAAATGGTAGGGGTAAGGTAGGGAGGCGTGGGGGTAGGGAGGCGTGGGGGTAGGCAGGGGTAGGGGTAGAGTAGGGTGAGGTAAATGAGTAGAAATTAATTTTTGGGCGGACAAAATTACGTGTTAAACTTAGAGTTTCAAAATATGTTAGAAAAGGATAGTTCGGTGCACTACCACTCGAAACATGAAGAGCCCCATCACCACAAGAGTGTATTGTACGCAAACTTAAACCGTGAACAATAACTTTACCCGTTATTTCAAGACTCCTTTCAGTTTCAAGACATGTTAGAGGTGTGTCAAGTCAACATGTGGAACGCAGGAGTAATAAGCTAATATAAAACCCCCCAGATTGATCACTCAGAGGAAACTCAAAGAGAATATAGAATTGAAAAAAGGAGCGAAATGGAGAAGATAGAACACAAAATGGTAGCTGTAAATGGAATAAACATGCATGTAGCAGAATTAGGCCAAGGTCCAACAGTCCTCTTCATACATAGCTTCCCTGGCCTCTGGTATAGTTTTCTTGAATCTTGAATCTTTTAATTCCTAATTATGTTTATATATTTGTTACTGGTAGGAGGTGGTAGGTATACTATGGATTTAGTCGAGTTGCATGAAAGTTGGCCCGAACACCATGAAAAGAGGCAAAAGGGCAGCCCGATGCACTAAAGCTACCGCTATGCGCGGTGTTCGGGGAAAGGCCCCACCACAAGGTGTATTGTATGCAGTCTTACCTTACATTTCTATCAGAGGCTGTTTCCAAGGCTTGAACCTTTGACCTCGTGGTCACATGACAACAACTTTACCAGTATATAAGTTTAAGAACACGATGGTCATAAAAAAATATGTTAGCTTTAGTGGGTTTGGGAAACTTATTTTTGTTATAGGTTTAAGAAAGTCATTGTCATGTTTATTGTGTTGTATATTTTTTTTCTCTATTTGTTTGATTGTGTTATTGAAAGTCAACTTACCACAGGTGATGATCAATTAATACTTGTTTAACTTAAGGAATTAAAAGACTATGTTGTTGTTGTTGTTGTTGTTTTGATTGTGCACTAATTAATCCACAATGTGCCACAATGGTATTTGGAACTACTTGAGCTTTGTATAATGAAATTGTAATAAGAAACTTTTCCCTAATGTACGATTCTTCTAACTAGGCTTTGCTGAATCTCGTTAAATCCTTATGCTATTTGTTTTTTCTTCTCTCTTTGCTTTGATTGTGTGCTAGTTAATTGATGATCTTAATATTTGGGAATTCACTTGTTGTAGGAGTCTGAAAGGGCTTGAATAACAATGAAGTTGTCTCTGTGTGACCTATAGATCACGGATTCGAGTGATAGAAGCAGTCCATGCTTCATTAGAGTAGGATGTCTACATTATAACCCTTGAGATGTGGCCCTTCCTTGGACCCTGCGTGAACGCGAGATGCTTTTTGCATTGGGCTGCTCTTTTTACTTCTTGTAGGGTTAGGAACTACCCGAGATTTGTATAATGAGATTGTAATTAGGAGGTTCTTCGTATTGTAGTCATAGTGAAAATCTCTCTTTGATTTTGCCTTTAGGACTAGGCTTGGGTCAACCCGTAATCGTTTGTGTTCTTTTTTCTGCTCTATTTGCTTTGACTCTATGATAGTTAACCCAAAATCTTCCACAACAGGTACTCATGGCGCCACCAAATGGTCTACTTAGCCGAACGTGGCTACCGTGCCGTGGCACCAGACTTAAGGGGTTATGGAGATACTACAGGTGCACCTGCTAATGACATTTCAAAGTTCACTATCTTTCACCTCGTGGGTGATCTTATCGCACTGCTTGAGGCCATAGATACAAATGAAGATAACGTGTTTGTTGTTGCTCATGACTGGGGTACCTTAATTGCTTGGCATTTATGCCTTTTTAGGCCAGACAAAGTTAAGGCGTTGGTGAATTTGAGTGTCCATTTTTCCCCAAGGAACCCACACATGAATACGGTGGAGGGGTTTAAGGCTTTATATGGAGAAGATCATTATATCTCGAGATTTCAGTTTCTCTTTGTTCTTGTCTGTGTATCTGTTTAATTTGTCATTTGTCTTTGATAGGTATTCTACAAGTTTAATGCAACACGGTGCATTAAACTCTAAATGCACATGGGATTCAGGTTGTGGTGGAGGTAGGATTTTCATGAGGAATTCATCATCTACCATATATACATAAGAAAGAAAATTTGCCCTTGTATATACGATGTGATTTTCCGGCAAAGAAGATCTGGATGAACCCCCTGCCCGTCTAGCTCCATCTCTGGCCACTCGGGGATGGGCTGGACCATATTGAGTCTATTGTTGACAATTCTTACCTCGCAAACATTATGTTGGTGATATCAAGTCTTCGGAGCAAATTTGAAGCAGATGATCTGAAAAGCAAACGTAGATCAAGAAATCATCTCATTAATTTGTTTCGGACATGTTGCATACCATTCAAAAGTTCTTTGGAACAACTGTAATATTAACTCTTATCTTAGTCTACCTGACTTTGACTTGAGAGAGTACGTGCTTGCCTCTGTTGTTGAAAAGTTAGCACTCATTTGGGGTCGTCATTTAGCGGTAACAGCTGGAGTTTGCTCCTCTTTCTAGGGATCTAATGGTCGTAAACCACTTTGTATGATAAGGGCGTAGGTTTCTTTAGATTTAATTTTGATTGGTAATTTCAGCAGCAGAAAGTTCACTATGATTTTACACTGCAGGTATCGGGAGAAATTGAGGCTGAATTCGCTCCATATGGTGCTAAGGCTGTTCTTAAGAAATTTTTTATATGCCGTGATCCTGCACCATTTTATTTTCCTAAAGGAAAAGGCCTTGACGCTATCCCTGATGCTCCCGCTGCCCTTTCATCTTGGCTATCTGAGGAAGAGTTGGATTACTATGCCAGCAAGTTTGAGAAGACTGGTTTCACTGGTGCAGTCAACTATTACCGAGCTCTTCCCTTGTAAGCGTTCCTCGCCTTCTGTGATATTGAAACTTTGGCCAAATAGATTTATTAAAAAAATACCTTAGTTTGTCTTAGAAGACAAATTACTTGGACCTTATTAGAATGAAACAAACCTGAAAGGAGCGGAATCGATGTTGTGGAGCTGCACAGAACCTAACTAATTCATAATCGATGCTTAGTTAATTGATCGATATAAATTATCATGCTCTCTATGAAGTCTATAAAACTGTGAATTTCATGTCTTCATTGACGTTATCGTATTCTGTGTTACTCAGGTTCTTCAAAACTGTAGCCACACTTGTGCCGGATCATCCAAAATGTACTGTTTTTGGAGGGTCCGACACACATCCAGAAGCATTTCTAAAGAGTCCGAGCAACATAGATTCTATCAGTTGCGCTTTTAGACTGTCTTGATCAGCTTCTTCATACATGGACACTAGCAGGGCTTAGTATCTTTAGTCAAGAAAATGACATTTTTGACGTATATATACTTGGGATTTGAAGTTTGGAGCTGCCCGAAACTTTACATACATCCTAAAGTTCTGTGTCTTATGAAATGCAGAGACTGGGAACTCACAGCACCATGGACGGGGGCTCAAGTTAAAGTTCCGACCAAGTTTATCGTTGGGGATCTCGACTTGGTCTATCATATACCGGGTGCTAAAGAGTACATACACAATGGCGGATTTAAGAAAGATGTTCCATTGTTGGAGGAAGTTGTGATTTTGGAAGGTGCAGCTCATTTTTTCAACCAAGAAAGGCCAGATGAGATTAACAAACACATCTATCACTTCATTCAAAAGTTTTAAACTCACTCTTTTCTCACTACCACAGGTCGAGTCTGACTCTCTATGGCATGGAGGTCTTTGATTGGATCGATGGAGACAGATGTATAGAAAGTGTGTTGTGCTTGATTGTACTTGTTTTGAGTTACTTTGATAACTCTTCTAATAATAACTTTCTAAGTGATTGTTCTTATGGTTATTTACTTTTTATGCTATAAAAGAGTGCTCTTAAGGTGAATCGATGGTCATAATAATTGTTGCTAAAACAGGTAATGGTAAGGTCTGCGTACACTTTACCCTCATCAGACCTCACTTATGAAATTTTACTATTGTTGTAAAGATATTAAGTATGTTTGATATCACGTTTCTTATTGGACATTTCAACTCAAAATTTGAAAAAATATTTGTGTGATCTCAACCATTCAAGCTAACTACATAAAAAGATTTATCTAGTAAATTAATTTTGACACTCAAATTACCAACATGTTTCTAATTTAGCACCTAAATAAGCGTTCTTAATTATTAGTTATTTTCAACTCAAATTTTGAAAAAGTTTTCGTGGTCTCAACCGTCTAAAGCAACTAGATAAAATATCTCACCTTTTTATGCATGGTTAGTTTTACTATTAGTTGAGATTAGTATGTATAATTAAAGAAGGTGACATATTCTAATTAGTTACTTTATCAACGAAATGGACGCTTAAAAATACGCATAGAAGCTTTTTTAAAATTTATATTATACAAATTTCTAATAGAAACACTTTATCATACATTCAGATATTTAATCGGAACAAGTCTTAGTTTGATTTCATGTAATAGAATATACCTCAAACTATGATAAATGAAACGTATATGTCCTCTGTCATACTTTGAATACACATATGCCCCAGGACCGGCTTGATATAAGGCTGCTAAAGAAATGGCTTGAGATCTCAACTTTTATGAAGCCACCATTTTTAAACTAGAAAATAGTTCACAATGATAGTATACACACACATATTTAACAATAATATCAATGTGATTCGAAAATATTTTTACCAATTGGTAACAAAATGTACTTATGGCACACGAAATGCACATTAAATGCGCGCACGTCTCACAAGATGCACGTACAACGTACGGGGTGTACACAAAAGCTATATTTATTGAATATATTTGAATATTTTATTAAAATTTGACTTTAGGCCACTAAATTTCTTGAGTCGTTCCTGATATGCCCCTACTATTAATAAAATGATACGAAAAAAAATATATATATATATAAACCGTGAAGTATTATTAGTGGTCCATCATGTAGGCCAAACACACCATGTGAAGCTCCAGACATTATTGAATGTCTTTGGACTTTTCTAATGCAAAAGATTTGCATCAAGAAAGGGGAACATCAAAAATTTCTTAAATTTGTCAGTAATTAATATTCATAATCAAATTACGATATATTTTTAATTTAGCACCTAAAATTAGACACTTTCGACTCAAATATTAAACAAGTTTTTGAAATGTGATTAATTTTGCGACTTCAGGAGACTAATATGTATAACTAAAAAAGGTGACATATTTTAAGCAATTACTTTATCAATATAAGACGCTTAAAAATACGCATGAAAACTTTTTCAGAATTTAAATTTAAACTATCTAATAAAAATACTTTATTATATGTTCAAATATTTTGCTGGAACAAGCCTCAGTTCGATTTCAATGTATTGAGCCTTTTAGAACTTGGAAGTATTATTTTTTTGGTTTCCCATCCGGTGTTTGGTATCTGTATTGAAGCCCGACTAATCCGAATTCGCGCCGGGTAGGGCCCCATTCGGGGGTAGCGCTCCCAATAGAGTTTTTTCCATGCCCAGGATCGAACCCTCGACCTCTGATTAAGGGTGGAGCAACCCCATCCGTTGCACCACAACCAATGTGGAAGTATTATTGATGCTCTATCAGTGATAATAAAGTAAAAACTCAAATAGTGAAATTGACAATACGGCCACAGCTACACATAATATTTTCTCAGCTTTATTTTACTTGGCCTTTGTAACAAAAATAAATATTACATTTTACACGTTCATTCTAGAAAATTAAAAGAATTTTAAGAAATTAATAAATAATAGAAGTAATTTTATTTTATCATTCTTTGAATATAAAATTTAATACTTTGAAAAATGTATTAGATAATTAATAGTATTTATTATCAAGGATAAAATGGATACAAATGGGTAAATTATTCATTGATTTTTTAAACTGGATAAATATTATTGTACATTTATTTTTAGTAACGTGAATATGTAAAGATGGACGAAGTATGTATATAAAGTAATAGCAGTAGTCAAACTTAGAGATCTAAAACATGTTAAAAAAGGATAGTCTGGTGCAGTAAAGCTCCTGCTATGTGCATGGTTCGGGGAAGGGCTCCACAACAAGGTGTATTGTACGCAGTTTTATCTTACATAAGCATGGTGCAGGTAAGGGCTCCACCACAAAAATATATTATACGCAGTCTTACCTTGCATGTGCATGATTTGGGGAAGGGTTCCACTATAAAGGTTTATTGTAGGTAGTCTTACGCTATATTTCTCATAGAGGTTGTTTTCAAGGATTGAATCTGTGACCTCTTCATCACATAACAACAACTTTATCAATTACTTCAAAGCTCCACTTCAGTTTCAAAGCATATTAAAAAAAAGGGCTGCACCTCTAATTTTTTTATTTTTTTTTAGAGGTGTGTCAAGTCAACATGCAAAACATAGGAGTAATAGGCTAATATAAAAAACCCCAGATTTATCAATCAGAGAAAACTCAAATAGAATACAGAATTTAAAAAAAAGCAGCAAAATGGAGAAGATAGAGCACAAAATGGTAGCTGTGAATGGCATAAACATGCATGTAGCAGAATTAGGCCATGGTCCAACAATCCTCTTCTTACATGGCTTCCCTGAGCTCTGGTATTATTTTCTTGAATCTTGACTTCTGTAAATCCTAATTATGTTACATTTTCTACTAGTAGTTTTGGGAAGAGTGTCTTGTAGTAATTGGTAAAGTTGTTGTAATGTGATCAGGAGGTCACGTGTACAAGTCGTGGGAATAACCTCTTGCAGAAATGCAAAATAAGGTTGTGCCTGTAATAGACACTTGTGGTCTAGCCTTTTTCGGGACCCCTCACGTAGCCGGAGCTTTACTGCACCGAGCTGCAATTTTTCTTAGTAGGTTTGAGTAACCTACATTGTAGGTTTGAGATAAAATTCTCCTGTTTATTTGAAACATATGTTGACATTTGTATAAGGAGATTGCAATAGAGGATTCTTATTTCTTCATACTACAATTATTCTCATTCATAGTAGAAAATTTGATAGCTGAGGGTCCATCATACACAACTTCTCTATCTCTTCGAGGGAGAGGTAAGGTTTGCGTACACTTTACCCTACCTACACTTCCATTTGTGGGATTATAGTGGGTATGTTGTTGTTATATAGTAGAAAATTCTCTCTGCTTTTATCCCGGGGACTTGGCTTGGCCAAGCCTCGTTAATCCTTGTGTTAGTTTTTCTTCTCTATTTGTTTTGATTGTGCGATTCTGCTACTTAAATAACCACCATTTTTCTGCTTTTGGCTCGAGGACTAGACTTGGTTGAGCCTCGTTAAATCCTTGTATTAGTTTTTTTTTTTGAGTTAATGGCCAAAAGCACATTTGAACTATCACTTTTTCACCAGTTCTCAGCAAAAAATGGGACAACTGATAGTTGAGGTGTGAAACTCGCGAAAAAGTGATAGTTCAAATGTGTTTTTGACCATTATCTCTATTTGCTTTGAATGTGTGACTATGTGCTAGTTAACCCCTGATCTTCCGCAATAGGTACTCATGGCGCCACCAAATCGTCTACTTAGCCGAACGCGGCTACCGAGCCTTGGCGCCTGACTTAAGGGGTTATGGAGACACTACAGGTGCACCTGCTAATGACATTTCAAAGTTCAGTCTCTTTCACCTCGTGGGTGATCTTATCGCACTGCTTGAAGCCATAGATCCAAATGAAGATAACGTGTTTGTTGTTGCTCATGACTGGGGTGCCATAATTGCTTGGCATTTATGCCTTTTTAGGCCAGACAAAGTTAAGGCATTGGTGAATTTGAGTGTCCATTTTTTACCAAGGAACCCACACATGAATTTGGTGGAGGGGTTTAAGGCTTTATATGGGGAAGATCATTATATCTCGAGATTTCAGGTTCTCTTTGTTCTTGCCTGTGTTGTTTAATTTGTAAATTATGTTTGACGGGTATTTACAAGTTTAATGCAGCACGGTGCATTAAACTCTCCTTGCACATGGTATTCAGGTTGTTCACCAAGAGGTTCATCATCTACCTGCTCTTTATTACTATTCATTTGATTTTATGATTTTAGAATGCACATTATGTTCTTTATTACTACTCATTTGCTTTTTCGGTCACACGGCAATAACTCTTATTGATACAAACAATACTCCGGGGAAGGGGCCGCACTTCAAGTTGTCTCCATGTGGCCTATAGGTCACCGGTTCGAGCCATGAAAACAACCAATGCTTGTATTATGATAGTCATATCAAATTCACTGTGATATACAAGTAATTAATAGCCGACCTTGCTTTTAGATATCTTTCTAAACATCACAATAGAAATATACAAAATTATGTTGGTGATATCGAGTCCTTGTAAAATGTGTAAACCAAAGATTACGCCCAACAGGCAAAGCAAATTCAAAGCAGATGATCTGAAGGACAGAAGTAGGTCAAGGAAATACTTCATTGATTTGTTTGGAACAACAACATAACCGTGAAATAAACTCCATCTTAGTCTACCCGACTTTGATTTTGACTTGGAAGAGTACGTTTTTGCTTCTGTTGTTGAAAAGTCAGGACTCATTTGGGGTCCGCCCCTGGCTTTGTCATTTAGCTGTAACAACTGGAGTTTGCTTCTCTCTCTATCCAGGGATCTAATGGTCGTAGACCACCTTGTTTGTAAGGGCTTAGGTTTCCCGAGATTAAATTTTGATTGGTATTTAGCAGCAGAAAGTTCAGTATGGTTTTACCCTTTAGGTACCGGGCGAAATTGAAGCTGAGTTTGCTCCATATGGTGTTAAGGCTGTTCTTAAGAAATTTTTGACATTCCGCGGTCCTGGACCATTTTATTTTCCTAAAGGCAAAGGTATTGACGCTGTCCCTGATGCTCCCGCTGCACTTTCATCTTGGCTGTATGAGGAAGGCTTGGATTACTTTGCCAGCAAGTTTGAGAAGACTGGTTTCACTGGTCCAGTCAACTATTACCGAGCTCTTCCCTTGTAAGCTTCCTCGCCTTCCGTGATATCATACATTTGATTGCATTTTTTCGATAGGTTAGTTGTATGCTTATATAGTTCACATTTGTTTCGACTATTTGGGATTAAGGTTCTAGGTGCTGCTTTTTTCAGTTGCATTAGATTGGATCTTTGTCGAAGAGACTTTTAGTTCTAGTTAGAGACTTGTATGTTGGCATAGAAATAAGTATGAGATTTTATAGTATGTTTGGTTAAGCTTCTGAGAAGCCAAAAGTGCTTGTTTTCTTTAAAAGTAAATTAGAAGACAAATTACTTGGACCTTATTAGAATGAAACAAACCTGAAAGAAGTGGAATCAATACGGTGTAGCCGTACAGAAGCCTAACTAATTTGTAATAGATGCTTAGGTAATTGATCGATAAAAATTACCATGTTTTCTAGGAAGTCAAGAGAACTGTGAAGTTCATGAACATTATCGTATTCTATGTTGCTGAGACTCTCCAAAACTGTTGCTACACTTGTGCCGGCTCCTCCAAAATGCAATGTTTTTGGAGGATTTGGCATGCATCTGCAAGCATTTCTAAAGAGTCCGAGTAACATAGATTCTATTAGTAGCTTTTAGACTGTCTTGCTAGCAGGGCTTAATATCTTTGGTCAAGAACATGACATTTTTGATGTATATTTTGGATTTGAAGCCGGAGTTGCCCTACGTTTCCATCCTAAAGTTCTCTGTCTTACGATCAAATGCAGAAACTGGGAACTCACAGCACCATGGACAGGGGCTCAAGTTAAAGTTCCGACCAAGTTTATCGTAGGGGAACTCGACTTGGTCTATCATATACCAGGTGCTAAAGAGTACATACACAATGGTGGATTTAAGAAAGACGTTCCATTGTTGGAGGAAGTTGTGGTTGTGGAAGGTGCATCTCACTTTGTCAACCAAGAAAGGCCAGATGAGATTAGCAAACACATCTATGACTTCATTCAAAAGTTCTAAATTTACTCCTTCCCCACTACCAGACGTTGTTGCTAACTATGTATTTGTTGTTGTGTTTTCTGTTTGATAATTCATAATTTATGATTGCTAGAAGATCACAAGTGTGTCTGTGTCGACAAGAGGAGTTGCTCGGATGGTAACCCCCCTCACTTCCAACCTTATTGCTAAAACCACAACTTTATTGAAAGTTATTGCATCTTGTCGGCGATAAATTAATGCTGGAAAATATGTTTTATATCACGTCTAAAGTTGCTGCCATGTGACCACAACCGGTAAAGTTGCTGCCATGTGACCACAATTGGTAAAGTTGTTGTCATGTGACGAGAAGGTCATGGGTTCAAGTCTCGGAAACAGCCTCTGGCAGAAATGCAAGGTAAGGCTGCGTACGTACAATACACCCTCGTGGTGGGGTCCTTCCCCGAACCCTACGCATAGCGGGAGCTTTAGTGCATCGGCTGCCCTTTTATCACATGTCTAAGGCAACTTTACTAGCAATAATAATTGCCGCTAAACAAATACCATTGCCACTAAATATCTATTTTGTGTAGTGTTCACTGATATGCCACGTCAACACTAAAGTTGCCAAAAATACGATTTTAATTAGTCCAGGGGTAATAGAACCCTGTTAAAGTTGGAGTGTGTCTCAGCAATTTCGTGTATAGTTCAGCATGGAAACAGAGTATTTTTTCTTTAATAAATGTAATTATTGTTAATTTAAAAAGAGGTATAAGTTTAATTAGGGATATATTAGTAAAATTATTTTTAATTTTATAGGATTAAGAAATTTATTAACAGGGGCGTGTCCAACTCAAATAAAGCAAATAAAAAAAATGGAAAGACTATTTAATAGTGTTAGGCAACATTTTGTGCAATCAGTGTCGGCCTATCGTCATAATTTGACTTGTAAGTTGTTTGGATTAGGAATAATGCGATATTAAGACAAAAAATTTCATCACAAATTTTGTCTGATCCAATTTAACGATGGATAAGTGATGAATTATCAAAAGATTATGTTAGCTATGAGACATTAATTAACTTCATAAAGTGATCTGATCCTTCCCTGAATTTCGTGTATAGCAAAAATTTTAGTACACCGATCTGTGTTCTAACCTGGCTTGTAAGTTAGTTTGAAGTCTTATTAGGAGAAGGGGTCCATAGCGTATGCCAAACACCAAGTGAAGCTCCAGGCATAACTGGCAGTAGGGGTGGGCATTGTGTGGTATATATCGAACCGAAATTTTTGATACCGTGATTTTGGTATTATGGTATTTGGTATGCTATATGGTATACATTTAAATTTTTTTGGTATATGGTATGGTATTCGGTATTTACAAATTACATAGCGAATACCATACCGAAGTATATATGTTTACATAAGTAACTTTTATATATATACACACACAAACAAATATAATACTTAGTATTAATATAAAAACATTTAGACATTGAAACTTTCGCTACTCTATCTAGATTGAAACGTCTTTTTTGTGTAATTGACTAATAAAAGGAATTGTTTGTACTTCATTTTCAATATTTCTACATGTGTAATGTGTATTTATGATACAATTAAGACGTACTTTTGAAAAGTCGAAATAATAATACTCTAGTATACGAGTATATATTTTCGAAGTTGAACAAGCTATGGTTACCGATTACTATACCGCAAAATACCAAAATCAAATGTCAAAATATCGAATCATATCAAATTAATATGGTATGGTAATGATATAATATTTCTAAAAACCGAATACAAAATTATCGTACCAAAGTTTTAAATATCGTACCATACCATACTATGTCCACCCCTAATTGACAGTCATTGGACTTTTCTAATGCAGAAAGGGACTAAACAAGCATAGTTTTTAACGTCGGAAATGCATTGAAAATCTTTTAAATTTGCTAATAAATTTATTTAGACACTTAAACTGACACATATTTCAAATTTAGCACTTAAACACGAAGTTTATGTGCGTGTTATCAAGTATCTGTTACACATATAAATTAACTGCATAAAGTATATCATCTCTTTTTATTATACACATCATCAACCTTAATCGAAATAGGCTTGAGTTTTACCACTTATTGAGGCTGATCAGTTGCGAATCCAGAATTTAAACATAGTGGGCGCTTAAAAAATTTAAGAACTATAAAAAATAAAAACTCACCTCAATGAGGTTCGAACTTGGGGCATCCCTTCTAGTGGAGAACCTTAAAGTCAACCTAAATACCAATGCACCCAACCAACTTTTATTTTAGTGGGTGTTTTTATGTAGGAAAAAAGCTCAAATATGTCACTAAACTATCAGAAATGGCTCATTTATGTCATCCGTTAAAAGTTGGGCTCATTTATGCCATCGCCGTTACAAAACTGGCTCATCCATGTCATTACTTTTAACACCCAATTTTTAGAAAACAGCTTTGCCACGTGGCAACATATTAGAGGTCCACGTCATTTTTTAAAAAAAAATTTATTTTTTATTTTTTAAAAAAATTATAAAAAAAAAAATATAATTTTTTATTTATTTTTTTAAAAAAATGGTGTTGATTACGAAGTTTATAGATTACATATTTCTATGTTTTTATTTATCAAATAACGAATAATAAATTTTGCATATAATTAATGTTCATGTTTTTTCTGGATTCTTATTTTTAAAAATAATTATTTATATATATATATATATATATATATATATATATATATATATATATATATATATATATATATATATATATATATTTGACCAATCTTCTAGGTATTTATTTATACATGAACCCAAAATATTCAAACCTGAAATTCTAGTTCATCATAACCATTGCTAGTCCTTATATGCAATGATAATAAAGGACGGAACCGTATTCTTGTCATATTTTGCCAAATGAAAAAGGTGACCATATTAAAATGATCAATTCAAAGACCTTAAATGATTAATCCTTCTTAACACTTCGAAAGTACATGATAGAGAAAGAAAAGGAATGCAAAAACGTGAACAATTTCTTCCGTTGGTGCATTCTCTTTTCCTTACTTTTCTCTACCTCTTTGTGTGTATGCATGCAAATTGTATGTAGTAAAGTATTGTCTGTGGATGTGTACATTATCATTTATTCTTTTTTGATAATCATTTATATACATGCATGCATGGATCATATATTATATCAAATCTCACTTCAAATTTAATCATAACAAAGATTTGAATACTCTAGTATTACAACAACAAATGTAAAATAAGAGCAACTCCACTTCATAATATTGAAATTGAATTTCGCATGATCGCAAACAAAAGTTGGTGTAACAATTCAAATATGTTATGGTTATTACAATTGTAAATGAGTAGACAACGAGTAGCAACAAAAAGCATTTTGTTATGGTTTGGTTCAAACAAAAAGCATGTGGTTATTCAAACATAATCTTATTTACATTTGTTGTTGTAATACTCGAGTATTCAAATCTTTGTTATGATTAAATTTGAAGTGAGATTTGATATAATATATGATCCATGCATGCATGCATATAAATAATTATCAAAAAAGAATAAATGATAATGTACGCATCCACACACAATACTTTACTACATACATTTTGCATGCATACACACAAAGAGGAAGAGAAAAGTAAGGAAAAGAGAATGCACCAACGGAAGAAATTGTTCACATTTTTGCATTCTTTTTCTTTCTCTATCATGTACTTTTCGAAGTGTTAAGAAGGATTAACCATTTAAGGTCTTTGAATTGATCATTTTAATATGGTCACCTTTTTCATTTGGCAAAATATGACAAAAATACGGTTCCATCCTTTATTATCATTGCATATAAGGACTAGCAAGGGTTATGATGAACTAGAATTTCAGGTTTGAATATTTTGGGTTCATATATAAATAAATACCTAGAAGATTGGTCAAATATATATCTATAAAAAATTATTTTTAAAAATAAGAATCCAGAAAAAACCTGAACATTAGTTATATATAAAATTTATTATTCGTTATTTGATAAATAAAAGCATAGAAATATGTAATCTATAAACTTCGTAACCAACACCATTTTTAAAAAAATATATATATATAAAAAAATTTTTATAAATTTAAAAATTAAAAAAAAAAAATGACGTGGACTCTAATATGCTGCCACGTGGCAAAGCTGTTTTCTAAAAAACGGGTGTTAAAAGTAATGGCATAGATGAGCCAGTTTGTAAAGGCGATGACATAAATGAGCCCAACTTTTAATTGATGACATAAATGAGTCATTTCTGATAGTTCAGTGGCATATTTGAGTCTTTTCCCTTTTATATATTATATACCTATTTCGTACATTTTATATGTAATGTTATCTATTCTGCGTTGAGTTTAGTGGGTGTCAAAGCACCCCACAAATATACGTAGGTCCTCCCCTGAGGCAGATAAACTGTAATAACTGTTATATTTTAAGTAGTTAACTTCTCTACAGAACAAATACTTAAAGGATATGTACAAATTAGGAAAAAAAAACACATTAGCATGCGTTCAGGTGTTTAATCAGAACAAAATTTAGTTTAATATCCGATCTATTCAACATTTTTTTTTTAAAAAAAAAAAGTAAATACATAATTATACCACTGATCTTGTCCGAAATTTTCAAAACGACACCTAAACTTTAACTTCGACCTATTACCCCACGAATCTTCTTTATTTCGTTGTAAATACACCATTTTGATCCTCTACGTGTATACACGCGCCACAAACGCGTGCAAAGACAAAAATTAACTTTTTTGACCAATTAGAAGTTGCCACGTGTAAATAATTTAATATATAATTTATATTCTTTTTTAAAAATATATATTTATTTATTTTTTAAAATTATTTCATAACCCCACCCCACCCCGCAATCCCACTCATCCACCATTGTCTTCTTCCCCAACTTCTTCATCACCATAACTCAACAACAACATCAATTACAACAACAACAACAACATCAATTAAAGCAACAACAACAACATCATCATCATCATAATTTAAAAAAGAAAATCCGATGTACAATCTCTATTTTAATGGAGCTTTAAGCTCCAATGGATGGAACTGGACGGGAATGGGGGAGAGAGGTGTTGGACGGGGTGGGGGTGGAGAGGTGGGGTGGGGTCATAAATAAAAATGAAACTTAAAGCTACATTAAAATAGAGATTGTACAGAGCTTTAAGCTCCATTTTAATGGAGGAAATTGGACGCGGAGGGGAGGAGGAGCTGTTGGACCTGGACGGTGGACGCAGGGGGAGGGGGGGTTGTTGGACGCGGGGTGGGGTGGGGGAAGAGGGGGTGATAAATTAAATAAAAAGAAAAAAAAATATTAAAAAAAATAAATAAAATATGAAATTAAAAATATTTGACACGTGGCAGCACCTGATTGGTGCGTGTATTCACTCTCTTTATTGTAACTGAGATTCAGCGAAAAATGGTGTATTTACAATGAAATAAAGAAGAATCGTAAGGTAATAGGTCGAAGCTAAAGTTTAGGTGTCTTTTTATAAAATTCAAACAAAATCAATTATGTAATTATGTATTTACTCAAAAAAAAAAGCAACTTATTTAATGTCTGATTTGTCTTAATTTCTGATTAATGAATAAGAAGGGGAAATGGAATCGTTGAATTTTGGACTGGCCATGAGCAACGTGTCCTTAAAATTATTATTATTTTGATGTTTTGTTAATGATAACAAAATTAACAATCACATTGAAATTGACAATGACAACCATTGAAATCATCGCCAGATATTTGCTATGGTAAAAATTTGCATCCAGCGGTTATATACATCAAATTAATATTCGTTATCATAGTTAAATAATTAAATTAAGTAAAATATTTATTAATTAATATAATTAAGTAACATAAATTTTAAATTCAAACATACGTCATGCATGTTTTGACTTAGTATATACACTAAATGAATGTAAGCTGTTGATATTAAATAACTAGGTAAAGTAGTAATAATTAAATTAGAGGTAGAGTCAAAATTTCTGTTGAGGGATTCAAAATTTGAAGAAAAATTCATCGAAGGGAGTTCAACATCTACAATATATACATAAAAAATATTTTAATCGTGTATTAATAATATAATTTTTCATCGAAGAGGAATCTGACGAACCCCTATTACCAAGCTGGCTCCGCCTCTGAATCAAATTTAGAGTTCATTAATAAAATTGGTTTAGTACAGTATACATTTGATTAAAACTTTCTTAACGAATGTGTTGATCTGCCAGATCAACTGGGATCAAGTAATATAAAACGGAGGAAGTACTGGCCCACATTTGCCACCACACCAAGGCTAAATAAGCACCCCCAATATTTATCACTCATAGAAAGACTCAAGAAAATAAATAGTAAAAAAGAAAAAAAGGAGAAGCAAAATGGAGAAGATAGAGCACAAAATGGTAGCTGTAAATGGAATAAATATGCATGTAGCAGAATTAGGCCATGGTCCAACAATCCTCTTCTTACATGGCTTCCCTGAACTCTGGTATTGTTTTCTTGAATCTTGAATTTTGTAAATCCTAAGTATGTTAGATTTTCCAGTAAGTTTGGGAAGGGGAGCCTTGAGGTAACCGGTAAAGCTGTTGTCATCGTGTGATTAGGGGGTCACGAGTTTAAGTTGTGGAAACAACTTCTTGAGAGAATGCAAGGTAAGGCTTGCGTATAATATATCCTTGTGGTCTGGACCTCGCTTATAGGGTAGCTTTAGTGTATTAGGTTGCTCTTTTATTTTTCTAGTAGGTCTAGGAAGGAGAGTCTCGGAATAACTAGTAAAATTATTGTCGTGACCAGGAAGTCATGGGTTCAAGTTGTGGAAACAGCCTCCTTCAAAAATGCAAGTTAAGATTGCATAGAATACCGAGATTTTGTATAATCAGATTGTAACTAGGGATTCTTAGTATTGTACAATTTTTCTCATTCATAGCGGAAATCTCTCGATGATTTTGCCTCAATTTAGTATTGATTTTGTGCTAGTTAACCCACGATCTTCCCCAATAGGTACTCCTGGCGCCACCAAATCGTCTACTTCGCCGAACATGGCTACAGAGCCGTGGCGCCTGACTTAAGGGGTTATGGAGATACTACAGGCGCACCCCTTAACGACGCTTCAAAGTTCAGTATCCTTCACCTTGTGGGTGATCTTGTAGCGCTGCTTGAAGCCATAGCTCCAAATGAAGATAATGTTTTTGTTGTTGGACATGACTGGGGTGCCACAATTGCTTGGCATTTATGCCTTTTTAGGCCAGATAAAGTTAAAGCCTTGGTGAATTTGAGTGTCCATTTTTTCCCAAGGAATCCACAGATGAATCCTGTTGAGGGACTAAAGTTTCTTTATGGGGAAGATCATTATGTCTCGAGATTTCAGGTTCTCTCCGTTCTTGTCTGTATATCTGTTTAATTTGTGTTTGATAGGTATTTTACGTGTTTTTTCGGTACTATTCAATAGTACTTGAATATGACTTCATTTACAAAATTAATATCGGAATTAACCTCTCTACCTCCAAGGTAGGGGTAACGTCCGCGTACACTCTACCCTCCCCAAATCCTGCTTGTGAGATTACACTAGCTATGTTGTTGTTGTGAGATAAAGAGAAGCACGGTGCAATTAAACTCTCTTTCCACACAGGATTCAGGTAGGTTATGGCGGAGGCAAGAATTTCTCTAAGGGTTTCGTCATCTACCATATATACATAGGAAAGAAAATTTGACCTTGTATATATGGAGTGATTTTCCATCAAAAGGAGATTCGGATGAACCCCCTTCCGCTAGTGACCTGTCTACCTCCACCCGGGCCATTTGGGGATGGACTAGACCACATCGAATCTATTGTAGACAATTCTTACCCCGCAAACATGCAAAAAGAAAAAGTAGATCAAGAAATTGTCTCGTTTATTTGTTTGGAACATGTTATATACCTTTCAAAAGTTCTTTCGGACAACCATAATATAAATTCCATTTTAGTCTACATGTCTTTGACTTTGACTTGAAAGAGTACGTTTCAGCAGCAGAAAGTTCATTGTGATTTTACCCTGCAGGTACCGGGCGAAATTGAAGCTGAATTTGCTCCATTGGGTGCTCAGGCTGTTCTAAAGAAAATTTTGACATATCGCGATACTGCACCATTTCGTTTCCCTAAAGGCAAAGGCCTTGAGGCTCTCCCTGATGCTCCGATTGCCCTTTCATCTTGGCTTTCCGAGGAAGACTTGGATTACTTCGCCAGTAAGTTTGAGAAGACTGGTTTCACTGGTGCAGTTAACTATTACCGAGCTTTTCCCATGTAAGCGTTCCTCACCTTCTGTGACATCATAAATTTGACTGCATTTCTTTTAAATGTTAGTTGTATGCTTATATAGTTCGCGTTTGTTTAGACTATTTGGGATTAAGGTTTTAGTTTCTGCTTTTACAATTGCATCAGATTTGTAAAGAGACTTGAATGTTTGCATAGGGATAAGTATGAGATTTGGAGAACTTCTACTTTGGATAAATTTGATTGCTTTCTATGATATCGTAAATTGGATTGCATGTTTTCCATGCGTAGTTGTATGCTTATCTCCTTATGCCGAGGGTCTGTTGGAAATAACCTATCTACCTCTAAGTTATGGGTAAGGTCTGCTTACACTCGACCATTCTTAGACCCCACTTTGTGGGACTACACTGGGTATGTCGTTTGTTGTAGTATGCTTCTATAGTTCACATTTGTTTCAACTATTTGGGATTATGGTTTTAGTTGTTGCTTTTACAAATGCATTAGGTATGATTTTTTCCAAGAGACTTTTTGTTCGTTAGAGACTTATATGTTCGCGCAGAAATAAGTATGTGATTTAGAGAATCCTTAATTTGCCTTTTATGACAGTGATGTCTAGGCTAGCTTGCGCTTGCCTATTCTATTTTATTACGTACATGTTACCTTCCCACCAACATTGGTACCAGATAACTCTGCCCACTATTCTAGACAAATGAGAAGAAGTCGCCTAGTGTTTTTTTGTACCCACTGGAATTTGAACCTAAGACCATTTCATTGGCCGGTTGTGTTGCTCGCTCTCTCCAAAAAATGTTGCTTGCACCCGTGCCAGGTCCTCCAAAATGCACGAATTTTGGGAGGATTCGACACATATCCGTCAGACATTTTCTAAGAGTTCAAGCAACATAGTTGACTAGTAGGTCACACCTTTGATTGTTTTGATCAATTTTTTCATGTCCACAACATTTACATCCTAAAGTTGTGTCTTATGAAATGCAGAGACTGGGAACTCACAGCACCATGGACAGGAGCTCAAGTTAAAGTTCCGACCAAGTTTATCGTCGGGGAAGTCGACTTGGTCTATCATATACCAGGTGTTAAAGAGTACATACACAATGGTGGATTTAAGAAAGAGGTTCCATTGTTGGAGGAAGTTGTGGTTTTGGAAGGTGCAGCTCACTTTGTCAACCAAGAAAGGCCAGATGAGATTAGCAAACACATCTATGACTTCATTCAAAAGTTCTAAAACTTTTATTTTTACTTTTTATTTACCGGAGTAACGGATTTTGTGCAAGCAGTATCGGTCTATTGTCATAATTTGGCTTGTTAGTCATTAGGAATTATGCGATAATAAGTCCCCAAATCCCGCTTGTTGGATTACACTAGGTATGTTGTTGTTGTGAAATAAAGAGCAGCACGGTGCATTAAACTCTCCTTTCACACGGTATTCAGGTAGTGGCGGAGGCAGGAATTTCACCAAGGGGTTCGTCATCTACCATATATATACAAGAAAGAAAATTTGACCTTGTATATATCGAGGGATTTTCCGGCGAAAGGAGATTCGGATGAACCCCCTTCCGCCAGTGACCCGTCTACCTCCACCCCCTAGCCATTTGGGGATGGACTAGACCACATCGAATCTATTGTAGACAGCTCTTACCCTGCAAACATGCAAACGAAAAGTAGATCAAGATATTATCTCGTTTATTTGTTTGGAACATGTTATATACCTTTCAAAAGTTCTTTGGAACAACCGTAATATAAATTCGATCTTAGGCTACATGTCTTTGACTTTGACTTGAAAGTAGGGTTGTGCATCGATCGGTTCGGTTTGATATATTATCGGTTCGGTTTATCGATTTTTAAATATGCTAAATCAATAACCATACCAATAAAATTATTTTTATTGATTTTCGATTTATCGATTTTTAGTCCTTAACGGTTCGGTTTACGATTTAACTGAAAGAAAATACTCATAAAATTGAAATAGCATTAACTAACATGAAGAAAAATTGAATCTTAGTTGCAACCAAAAATCCTGCATGATGTGTTTTAATTTACAAGAATCTTCAAGTTTGGACTAAATATTGTTAGGAGAAATTAAGAGTTTGTATAATTGAAATAATAGGTTTGTTAATTTGTAGAAATTAAAGAGGAATTAAGAGAAATATATAATAAGTCATATAATATATATATATATATATATATATATATATATATATATAAATAGGATATTTATTTAAATAATAAAGGAGAATACAATAATTAAATTCAACATCTTTTGAACATGTAAAGATGGAGAATTTATTTAGTTAAACCTAACGTTTACAAAAAAAATATCTCAAGGCGTATCGAAATTTATCTACCACCTGTAAACTACAACAAAATAATACGATGATAGAAATATCAAAATAATAAAATTAAATTTAACCTTTAATTTGCAAAAAGAAAATCTCAAAGTCGAGCGACATTCGTCTACCACCTGTCAACTACAACAAAATAATACGATAATACAGATACCAAAATAATACAATTAAATTCAATCTTTATACACACACACACAAAAAAAGAAATTCTCAAAGTAGAGATATCAAAACAATACAATTAAACCTAATCTTTACCTAAAAAAGATTTCCAAAGCCGACCGACATTTATTTATCACCTGTAAACTACAACAAAATAATACGATAATAAAGATATTAAAACAATACAATTAAACCTAACTTTTGCACAAAAAATTCATAAACTTATTATTTGAGTAGAAACTCTAAAGTTTCCCAATAATGAAAGCTTGTTATTCATGATCAATAAATTTAATGTAATAAAAAAAATTAAAACCTAGAAACAACAAAGTTATGTTGTTGATTCGGTAATGAAAGTTAGATATATACAAACATGAAAATATATTTCATTATTTTTTATCAATAAAACCAATGTAATAGAAAACAAAGTTTAAAACCTGAAAAGTAAACCAACACGTTATATTAGAGATACAATAACAAAACTATTTACGAACATAAAAGGATGATTTATTATTTATAATCAATAAAATCTAAACGTAATAGAAATAAAAATTTGAAATCAAATACCACAAACTTAGCCAATAACAAAACTATCGTCACAAAGTTTTATTACCCAAATAAAATATACGTATAATCTAAAAAATGACCTCTAAAATTTGAAAAAAGAAATAAATATAAAGACTCCTAAACCAAAATATTATAATAATAAAAAAAATAATAGTCCTAACTTTAAAAAAACAATACTACTTTTTTTTCTTGGAAAAGTCCATTATTCTTTTTTAATTGAAAAAAAAAAGTCACGCGTTGCATTTAGTTTTTGAAAGAAATTTTTTCTTCTGCTCCTTGTAGGAGTCTAAATCTATTTTATGTAAAATAGTTTTACCAATTTTTCTAAAATATTTAGAATTTTATTTATATAGAACTTTTTTTATATAAAAATTTTCTTTGAAATTGAATTTTCTTTAACAAAGTATTACCATAAATTTAGAAATTTAACTAAAAATAAAAAATCTTCTCCATTTAAGTTTTTATATGTATTTACTATATTCTAGTTTATATGTATGTGCATTGCACAGATGTCTATGATTACGTTTAAATTTAAGATAACAATCATATGTAGCATAATAAATATTTACAATTATGTGTAGGACATACAACAATAAATAATGTAAATACAAAATAAGAAAACATGAATGAATGCAGGAAGATGGTTTGAGTTAAAACTAAAAGGGAAAAGGCATCGTTTCCACCCCAAACTATACCCGAAAAGTTGAAGCCACACCTAAACTATACTAGTGACCTATTACACACCTAAACTATAAAAAGGTGAAACCATTTACACCCTGTCAGGATACCACCACTTGCATGTGATGTAGTGTTTTACACGCACTACCACGTCAGCACCACGTCAGTAAAAAGTATCACTTTTTTATAGTTAAGGTGTGTAATAGGTCACTTATATAATTTAGGTGTGGATTCGACTTTTCAACTATAGTTTGGGGTGGAAACGATGACTTTTCCCTTAATATTTTTAGCCGTTTAGTTTTGTTATTTAATAGGCTGGACGCGCCTAAAATAAGTGTAACACACGCGCCTTAGAATGAGGGTTGCGGGGAGGTAATAATATCACTTTTTTATAGTTAAGGTGTGTAATAGGTCACTAGTATAGTTTAGGTGTGACTTAGACTTTTCGGGTATAGTTTAGGGTGGAAACGATGCCTTTTCCCAAACTAAAATAAGAAGAAAAGTAAAAGTAGAAGAAATTGACTCACAATTGTAGACACTTAATTTCGTTCCTCCCCGATAACACTTTTTACCCATTTTATCTTATCCTACCGTATATCCTCATCCATATTATTATACCTCTACAAAATGATAAAAAATAACAACTCCCTAACTAATTTTATTTTATCCTAACAATCTACCCCTCCCCCATTCACGTGCACCCCTCCGCTCCTATATTATTTATACATATTCCTTCCCATTTTTCCACATAAGGACAACACCAGAAAACAAAATAGAATGGGCCCCATGAATTTTATTCCATTTTTCACAATACATACATACCCACATATATACAAAAGGGAGACGGACGAGATAGGGGGGGCCCACTGGAAATTTTTCCTTCACAAGCACTCACCTCACATTCACACGGGGGCCCACAGGAAAATATAGGCACAAGGGGGTTTCTTCTTCTTCTTCACTATTCAGGCACACACACACTACACTCGGAGAAACACGCACACACCACGGATACAGTGAAAAACAACGAGAAAAGAAGTAAAAATGGCGTGAGAATTGTGGGGGAGAAGGAATTTCTTTCTTCCGGTTACCGTTCCGGCAATTGTTTCTCTGGAATCGTCTGCAGTCCGTCGTGTTCGATTCGTGCTTCGCCGAAATTGCCTTCGTTTCGTCAGTTTTAACCTGTTCAGCCCTCGAAATTCTCCAAACCCCATCTTTTCTTTTGATTTCTGGACGAGAATCCGCCGGAATCCGACCCCCGCTCGTCGTCGTCTTCTGTCGACGTTGGATTTCGCCGGAACTCCGGTTTCGTTGGTCTTTTATTGGTATTTCCTGAAATCTTGGTCTTTGGAACTCATTGCTCCTTGCGGATTTTTGTTTGTTCAGATTATACTTCGGTGTTCGGTCTCGGTTGTTCATCGATTTCGTTCATAAATCTATTTGTTTGAATTGAAACTTGGGTTATCGCGGTTTTGGGCTGTTATTCTCGACTGATTTAGGGAGTTTAGATTTCGTGGTATTCTTCGAGGTCCTCGGAACGGTTCTTGTTTCTCTTATCAAGTCAATTGAAAGCTCTGAAGGTCCAATTCTATCTTTTCTTCCTCTGATCTTACATAATTATGAATAATTGGTGTGTTTGATATGCTTGAATTTTTATTGTGTGTATGTTTGATATCGATTTTTGATGTTGAAGAAAATTGAATTGTTAATTGAAGAATGAACTAATCGTATGATTGAGTATGAAATTGGGGATGGGAATTGCAAAGTTGATAATATGAATTTGGATTACCTTTGATTTATTATTGTTTTATTTCGTGCGGAATAAATATCAAGTTGTAAACTCGATAGTATTATGTTTAGGCCGACAATTGCTAGGCAAACATAGGTTGGGTAAGCAAACTTAGAACTTGTGTGTTTTGTTGAATGTGGAATGTGCGTGTGAATGTTTCTTTCTAGTTTACCTTATTTAATTAAAATGTATTCATTTAGCCGGGGAATGTCCCGAGACACATTGTATTTATTGACCGGAGAATGCCCCGACGTATTATGTACTCGGAGGACATTCGTGATGAAGGCCCGAGGCATCGGGTAAAGCATTGGAGCGTACTTTAGGATTAGTGTAGGTTAGCGTAGTTCATATTTTTGCATTTTCCTATTTTGGGATTGTATAACTGGACTGGAGACTAAATGTTGGATTGTTTTGTTTGCTTGATTGATTGCTTTCGTGTGTTTTTGTGTGGTTTATACATTTTATAATGTCAAATTAGCTGATACGCTTCACCAAGCTACCGAGGCCGAACCACGGAATCGAGGGGTGCCTAACACCTTCCCTTCGGTCAACAGAATTCCTTAGCTGGAATCTCTGTTCGCAAACCAGTTTTAAAGAGTCAAATTGTTTTGAAAAGGATTGTCCAAAGGTGACTTGGCACACCGGATTATGCCAAGTGACAACTCTGAATAAAAATGTAAATAAAAGTCTTTTTCGAAATAAATTTTTATTTTTTGTCACTTTAATAATAAAAACCCTTTCGAACTTAAAATTATTCTTTTCGGAGTTAAAAAAGGGGTGTGACATCTTTGGCGACTCTGCTGGGGACATTTCAGAATTTGGACTTATTTTTGGAGTCGTATCGGCTTTGTTTGACATTATGGGTATATAAACATTGTTTGTGATTATTGTTTGTGTTATTGTTATCACTGTTGTGTGTTTTTGTGCTCTTTGTTTACAGTTTTTCTTTATGTGTTACCGTTTTATATCTGGCATCATTTGCATAACTCGAGTCAATTCTTTCTGCAACAAGTCTCGGAGTGCACGTCGTGCGCACGAACTCTAGTTAAGTCACCCTTAGTTTAGTGGGGGAGCCGTTGGATGTATGGAGTAGATGGAAAGCAAAGCAGTCACTATCGACCATATGCTTCCCCGAACGGCCTATTTAGTAAACCACAACGTAGGTCAACCTTTAGGTCATTCTTATGTGCATCATATTGAGACTTAGCCGAGCCCACACGGTCCTTTGTAGGAGACTCACCCCTAAAGCATCCCTATGTGCTAAATGTTGCATCTTTGAGGGTAACGTGGTCATTTGACGGTCTGATTTGGGGAAAGCATGTGCTAGAATTAAATAGTGTGTAGGCAAGGAAAAATTGAAAAAAAAAAAAAAAGAGGAAAAAGTGAGTCAAAAAGAAAAAAAAAGTTTCGTAGTTTTTAGAGTTTTTTGTGGCTTTTGTTTTTCACAATCCAAATATTCAAAAAGATTTTTTTTACCTTTCGCACTCATTTTTCTCAAAAACATCAAAAAGATTTTCCTTTTGTTCCTTTACCATGCATTCATAATTTGAAAATTTCCAAAATATTTTTTAAATTGGAGCTTTTTATAAAGAAAAAAAAAATGCAAAAAAGATGATAGAAGTTTGTACATTTCATATAACTAAATACCTAAAAAGATTTTTCCATTCATAATTGTCGGTGTCAGTTTTATGTAAAGCGTCAAATTGCAAAAAAAAAAACCCAAAAAAGATTTTATTGACGTCTTTTATCGTCTGTTTGTAATCGCGTCTCTCAAGTTAGGGTTCAGTCGGTTATTTAATCATTAATTGTCCTATCTGGACGAACTACGCACCCTTGATTCTCCTCTCTCGGGAGTGAGATACGTAAGCAACCTATTGTGGGTTCGGGGATCTTATTTCAAAAATTCAAAAAAAAAATTATTCACTCTTCATTTAGAGTAGGTGTTTCATATACATCTTCAAGAGAAAACTACAAAAAGATTTACTTTAATAATTTCAAGTTTCATTTTCATATGAAATTCAAAATTGAAAACACAAAAAGATTTTTCTTTGGTAATCATAGGTTTCGTTTTGTATAGGTATTTTAAAAGTGAAAAATGCAAAAAGATTTTAGTCAATTCTTTTGACAAATTGTTATTTTCTTTTCTTCTTAAAGTTTCAAGGAAAAGAATGAAAAAAAAGTTTAATTGGCCATTTTGGCAAGACTTCAAGAACTGCACACACCTGATTCTCCTCTCTCGGGGGTGATATACGTAGGCGCCCTTCTTGGGTTCGGTGACCTTTTAAAAAAAAAAGTTTGAAAAATTGTTGAACTCTAACGCATTTGCTATCTCTTGTCCAGTTAGTTTAAGGTGGTTGGTTTGTGGCATTTTAGCTGGTCCTCCATATTGTACCAAGTCACCGAGAAAGTTATGGCCAACAAGGATATCGAGTTTGTTGTCGCTAATCAGATAGGGAGTTCGGGAAATAAGAATTTAGGAGCTAATGAAGAGAATCAGAAATTAAGGCAGCAAATGATAGAAATGCATCGAGCTTGGGCTAATGGGTTGCTGCCTCCTCCAGTTTCCACTGATAATCTGGAATATCTTTCTAGCTTGCCTCCCGTGTCACATGCACATTTTCCTATTTTGGTCGACACGCCACAACATGCATCAGGACCTACTCCGGGGCAACAGTATCCAAACACTTCCAATATTCAATTCCTCACTCTCCAATCCAAGACTACCACATACTCGGCTCCACCTGTTGTTCATGATTTTGCGGTGCCACCCCCACCTGAAGCTCCTACTTTTGATGTTCATCCACAAGTTGTGCCTCCCTACTCTACAAGAGAGCCTGCATTGGATATTACTGAGGATCAACGTCATACTATTGAGCCTACATTCAATTTGACTGGTCTTTACAGTGACACTCACCCACCTGAATTTCCTCCTAATACTGAGAAGCCTATTATGACAGAAGAACAAGAGGAAATGACCAGAAAATTGAGAAGTTTGAAAATGGCTATGAAAAACTTGTAAGGGCTTGGGGGTTACAAAAGTGTCTCATATAAGGACTTATGCATGTTTCCAGGTGTCAACCTTTCCCCTGGATTTAAAATGCCAAAGTTTGAGAAATATGACGGACATCGGGACCCAGTGGCACATTTGAGGCGCTATTATAACCAATTAAGAGGCGTTGGAGGGAAGGAAAAATTACTCATGGCATATTTCGGTGAGAGTCTTTCAGGTCTAGCTTCAGAATGGTTTGTTAACCAAGACATTGACAAGTGGATTAGTTGGGATGACCTAGCTAATGGATTTGTGCAATAATTTCAATACAATATGGAGTTGATCCCTGACGAAAAATCCCTAACTAGTATAAAAAAGAAGAATACTGAGAGTTTCAGGGAGTATGCGATCAGATGGCGCGAATAAGTTGCTAGAGTAAAACCGCCAATGAAAGAAAGAAAAATAGTTGAGGTGTTTATTCAAGCGCAGGATGAAACATATTATCAACACTTGTTACCTGCATTAGGCAAGTCGTTTATTGAGGTCCTTAAAATAGGGGAGATGATAGAAGAGGGAATTAAGACCGGTCGCATTGTGAGTTTTGCAACATTGAAAGCGACTACTCAAGCAATGCAAAAAGGTTCGAGAAGTGTTGGAGGAAAAAAGAATGAGGAAGATGCATCTGACATTGCAGTTGGACAACAGGCACGGGCAAGAGGACCACACCATTGTTACCTGCGGGCTCAAACCCAAGTTTATGCCCAAGCTCCACAGAATCTTTACCAAAATTCATTATATCCCATTCCCCCCACCTCCATGTCAAGTGTATAATGCGCAACCTTATGTTCAACCTCCATCTTACCCACACTGGCACGCACCAACTCTGTCGAGTCATCCTCCAACTCCACATACATACCAAAGCCCTTCTAGGCCTGGTTTTCAATTTAAGACAAACAATGAAATGAGACAGAAATAGAGGGATAGTTTCACACCAATCGGAGAGTCATATGCCAGTTTATTTCAAAGATTGGTACAGCGGGGCATGATCATTCCTCTCCTTGGGTATACTCCTGACCCGCATTCAAGAAATTTTTATCCTAATGTACAATATGCATATCATTCTAATGTTCAGGGTCACAGTATTAAAGATTGTCGTGCTTTGAAAAGAGAAATTGAAAAGAAGATTCAAGATAAATCAATTATGGTGCAGAACATTGACAGTGAGGAAAGTTCTAGTCATGCTGATATGCAAGTCAGTGGCTAAGATATCAGGATGAGCAATTGAGAAGTCACCCCTCTCCCTACTAGGAAAAGGTCTGGTAGCTTGTTTTGTTTATTTTCTGTTGTTCGAATTATTTCAGGATTGTAGTTCGGGATCTATCTTGTTTTGTCCCTTTGTCGTTATGTTCAAACCCTTCTATCTTTCATTTTTATTAAATGGAGTGTTCCTTTTTCTTTTGTCTTTTAAATATGTGTTGTTTGTTTGTTTTCTATACATGGTACATTCTATGTTGACTCTAGTGATATGACATGCTAGTGAAATTTTCAGTCAGATCTTAAAGTCCAGTTTAACCATGAAACATGGAATCAGAGGGCTATGGTTAGAAAAAACACTTGAGAAAATAAGTAAAGTGCTGAGACATTTAGTGACAAGTTGAAGCCTTCTTTCAAAATTAAGGCGATTATTTTGAGAATCACAAGAATAACTTGGTCATCAATTGAAAAGCATAGCTCAATTAGGTCAAATAGTGTCTGCATGATCCTATCAAGAGGAACAGAAAAAAAATCAACTCCACGAAGGCATGATGAGGCATTCAATGTGAGGAATGCGCAACAAAAGTAGAGTTGTATGCTAGAAAAGCACAGAAGAAATAGTGGCACACAGACTCTGTCAAAGTTAATTCTGTAAAAGATGTCACAAATGATCTTCATCTTTCATTTCATAATGCATGATATGTACTTGCATTTTTTCAAGGATTGGTATGACGAACACATTTCATTCTGCTATCCAAACATCGTGTCATCCTTTGTTTATACCATTTGATCTTTAGTCCTATTTTCTTTTATACCCCTCTTTTGAAATCAAGATAGAGTCTGCAAAGCTCAAAAGAAAAGTGTCGAGCAAAACAATAGAGTCAGAAAAAAATTCAAAAAAAAAAAGAAAAAAAAAATGTCCAAAAGGAAAAAAAGTGTACAAATAGAGTCAGAAAAATCCAAAGAGAAAAAGAGTCAACAAAAGAAAAATTAGAATTGAGTGAAAGAACAAGCTGCCAGAACTACGCATCACCTGATTCTTCTCTCTCGGAGGTGAGATACGTAGGCTGCCCTACTAAGGGCTCAGTCCAACCAAATAAATAATTTAGTGTCACCCAGTCAAAAGAAACGGGGGCATGAGTTAATCCTCATTGTTTGAGTCGATTCCAAAAATTGTAAGTCCCACCCCACTTCAAGTGACGTTTGGGCCCCATGTCATCCTTTCTTTCTAGCCCTATCCAAAAGCCAAGTTACAACCAAAGAAAGACCTTCGGATCAATCTTTGAGAATGTTAAGTCTAAGCACGCAATGGATGTGATGACACATTTTAGGAACTACTCGACTTCCTCAGCATAAAAAATCAATAGAGAAATAAAAATGAGAGAGTCTTATCGGTGAAAACCCTCACGGGCATAATAAGGCGATGGTAAGTTGAGATAGATAAAAATGAGAGTCTTATTGGTGAAAACCCTCACGGGCACCATAAGGCGATGGTGAGTTGAGAGAAAAATGAGAGAGGCTTGTCGACGAAAATCCTTTAAGGTGTCACTAGTCGAATAAGGTTTTAAAGGCAATTGACATAAGGAAACAACTCAGTTTCAATCCCAGTTAACTCAACAACAATTGGTAAAAGTTTGGATAGAAATCCTTTCGAACTTAAAATTATTCTTTTCGGAGTTAAAAAAGGGGTGTGACATCTCCGGCGACTCTGCTGGGGACATTTCAGAATTTGGGCTTATTTTTAGAGTCGTATCGACTTTGTTTGACATTATGGGTGTATAAACATTGTTTGTGATTATTGTTTGTGTTATTGTTATCACTGTTGTGTGTTTCTGTGCTCTTGGTTTACAGTTTTTCTTTATGTGTTACCGCTTTATATCTGACATCATTTGCATAACTCGAGTCAATTCTTTCTGCAACAAGTCTCGGAGTGCACGTCGTGCGCACGAACTCTAGTTGAGTCACCCTTAGTTTAGTGGGGGTGCCGTTGGATGTATGGAGTAGGTGGAAAGCAAAGCAACCACTATCGACCATATGCTCCCCTGAACGGCCTATTTAGTAAACCACAACCTAGGTCAGCCTTTAGGTAATTCTTATTTGCATCATATTGAGACTTAGCGGGGCCCACACGGTCCGTTGTAGGAGACTCACCCTTAAAGCATCCCTATGTGCTAAATGTTGCATCTTTGAGGGTAACGTGGTCATTTGACGGACTGATTTGGAGAAAGCATGTGCTAGAATTAAATAGTGTGTAGGCAAGGAAAAATTGAAAAAATAAAAAGGAAAAAGAAAGAAAAAGTAAGTCGAAAAGAAAAAAAAGAGAGTTTCGTAGTTTTTAGAGTTTTTTGTGGCTTTTGTTTTTCACAATCCAAATATTCAAAAAGATTTTTTTTTACCTTTCGCACTCATTTTTCTCAAAAACATCAAAAAGATTTTCCTTTTGTTCCTTTACCATGCATTCATAATTCGAAAATTTCAAAAACGTTTTTTAAATTGGAGCTTTTTATAAAGAAAAAAAATGCAAAAAAGATGATAGAAGTTTGTACATTTTATATAACTAAATACCCAAAAAGATTTTTCCTTTCATAATTATTGGTGTCAGTTTTATGTAAAGCGTCAAATTGCAAAAAAAAAAAACTCAAAATAGATTTTAATGACGTCTTTTATCGTCTGTCTGTAATCGCGTCTCTCAAGTCAGGGTTCAGTCGGTTATTTAATCATTAATTGTCCTATCTGGACGTACTACGCACCCCTGATTCTCCTCTCTCGGGAGTGAGATACGTAAGCAACCTATTGTGGGTTCGGGGATCTTATTTCAAAAATTCAAAAAATATTTTATTCACTCTTTATTTAGAGTAGGTGTTTCATATACATCTTCAAGAGAAAACTATATAAAAAAAAATCTTTAATAGTTTCAAGTTTCATTTTCATATAAAATTCAAAATTAAAAACCCAAAAAGTTTTTTCTTTGGTAATCATAGGTTTCGTTTTGTATAGGTATTTTAAAAGTGAAAAATGCAAAAAGATTTTCTTCAATTCTTTTGACAAATTGTTTTTTTTTTCTTCTAAAAGTTTCAAGGAAAAGAATGAAAAAAGAGTTTAATTGGCCATTTTGGCAAGACTTCACGAACTGCACACACCTGATTCTCCTCTCTCGGGGGTGATATACGTAGGCGCCCTTCTTGGGTTCGGTGACCTTTTAATAAAAAAGTTTGAAAAATTATTAAACTCTAACGCATTTGCTATCTCTTGTCCAGTTAGTTTAAGGTGGTTGGTTTGTGGCATTTTAGCTGGTCCTCCATATTGTACCAAGTCACCGAGAAAGTTATGGCCAACAAGGATATCAAGTTTGTTGTCACTAATCAGATAGGGAGTTCGGGAAATGAGAATTTAGGAGCTAATGAAGAGATTCAGAAATTAAGGCAACAAATGATAGAAATGCATCGAGCTTGGGCTAATGGGTTGCTGCCTCTTCCAGTTTCCACTGATAATCTGGAATATCTTTCTAGCTTGCCTCCCGTGTCACATGCACATTTTCCTATTTTGGTCGACACGCCACAACATGCATCAGGACCTACTCCGGGGCAACAGTATCCAAACACTTCCAATATTTATTTCCTCACTCCCCAATCCAAGACTACCACATACTCGGCTCCACCTGTTGTTCATGATTTTGCGGTGCCACCCCCACCTGAAGCTCCTACTTTTGATGTTCATCCACAAGTTGTGTCTCCCTACTCTACAAGAGAGCCTGCATTGGATATTACTGAGGATCAACGTCACACTTTCGAGCCTACATTCAAGTTGACTGGTCTTTACGGTGACACTCACCCGCCTAAATTTCCTCCTAACACTGAGAAGCCTGTTATGACAGAAGAACAAAAGGAAATGACCAGAAAATTGAGAAGTTTGGAACTGGCTATGAAGAACTTGCAAGGGCTTGGGGGTTTCAAAAGTGTCACATATAAGGACTAATGCATGTTTTCAGGAGTCAACCTTCCCCCTGGATTTAAAATGCCAAAGTTTGAGAAATATGACGGACATGGGGACCCAGTGGCACATTTGAGGCGCTATTGTAACCAATTAAGAGGAGCTGGAGGGAAGGAAAAATTACTCATGGCATATTTCGGTGAGAGTCTTTCAGGTCTAGCTTCAGAATGGTTTGTTGACTAAGACATTGACAAGTGGATTAGTTGGGATGACCTAGCTAATGGATTTGTGCAACAATTTCAATACAACATGGAGTTGATCCCTGACGAAAAATCCCTAACTAGTATAAAAAAGAAGAATACTAAGAGTTTCACGGAGTATGCGATCAGATGGCGCGAACAAGCTGCTAGAGTAAAACCGCCAATGAAAGAAAGCAAAATAGTGGAGATGTTTATTCAAGGGCAGGATGAAACATATTATCAACACTTGTTACTTGCATTAGGCAAGTCATTTATTAAGGTCCTTAAAATGGGGGAGATGATAGATGAGGGACTTAAGACCGATCGCATTGTGAGTTTTGCAACATTGAAAGCGACTACTCAAGCAATGCAAAAAGGATCGGGAAGTGTTGGAGAAAAGGAGAATGAAGAAGATGCATCTTCCATTGTAGTTGGACAACAGGCACGGGAAAAAGGACCACACCATCGTTACCCACGGGCTCAAACCTAAGTTTATACCCAAGCTCCACAGAATCTTTACCAAAATCCATTATATCTCATTCCCCCCACCTCCATATCAAATGTATAATGCGCAACCTTATGTTCAAACTCCATCTTACCCATACTGGAGCGCACCAACTCTGTCGAGTCATCCTCCAACTCCACATACATACCGAATCCCTTCTAGGCCTGGTTTTCAATTTAAGACAAACAATGAAATGAGACAGAAGTCGAGGGATAGTTTCACACCAATCGGAGAGTCATATGCCAGTTTATTTCAAAGATTGGTATAGCGGGGCATGATCACTCCTCTTCTTGGGTATACTCCTGACCCGCATTCAAGAAATTTTGATCCTAATATATAATGTGCATATCATTCTAATGTTCAGGGTCACAGTATTGAAGATTGTCGTGCTTTGAAAAGAGAAATTGAAAAGATGATTCAAGATAAATCAATTATGGTGCAGAACATTGACAGTGAGAAAAGCTCTAGTCATGCTGATATGTAAGCCAGTGGCTAAGATGTCAGGTTGAGCAATTGAGAAGTCACCCCTCTCCCTACTAGGAAGAGGTCTGGTAGCTTGTTTTGTTTATTTTCTGTTGTTCGAATTATTTCAGGGTTGTAGTTCGGGATCTATTTTGTTTTGTCCCTTTGTCGTTATGTTCAAACCCTTCTATCTTTCATTTTTATTAAATGGAGTATTCCTTATTCTTTTGTGTTTTAAATATGTGTTATTTGTTTGTTTTCTATACATAGTACATTCTATGTTGACTCTAGTGATATGACATGCTAGTGAAATTTTCAGTCAGATCTTAAAGTCCAGTTTAACCATGAAACATAGAATCAGAGGGCTAAGGTTAGAAAAAACACCTGAGAAAATAAGTAGAGAGCTGAGACATTTAGTGACAAGTTGAAGCCTTCTTTCAAAATTAAGGCGATTATTTTGAGAATCACAAGAATAACTTGGTCATCAATTAAAAAGCATAGCTCAATTAGGTCAAACAGTTCCAGCGTGATCCTATCAAGAGGAAAAGAAAGAAAGTCAACTCCACGAAGGCATGATGAGGCATTCAATGTGAGGAATGTGCAACAAAAGTAGAGTTGTATGCCAGAAAAGCACAGAAGAAATAGTGGCACACAGACTCTTTCAAAGTTAATGCTGTAAAAGATGTCGCAAATGATCTTCATCTTTCATTTCATATTGCATGATATGTACTTGCATTTTTCAAGGATTGGTATGACGAAGGCATTTCATTCTGCTATCCAAACATCGTGTCATCCTTTGTTTATACCATTTGAGCTTTAGTCCTATTTTCTTTTGTACCCCTCTTTTGGAATCAAGATAGAGTCCGCAAAGCTCAAAAGAAAAGTGTCGAGCAAAACAATAGAGTCAGAAAAAAAAAAGAAAAAAAAATATGTCCAAAAAGAAAAAAAGTGTCAAGACAAATAGAGTCAGAAAAATCCAAAGAGAAAAAGAGTCAACAAAAGAAAAATTAGAATTGAGTGAAAGAACAAGCTGCCAGAACTACACATGACCTGATTCTCCTCTCTCGGGGGTGAGATACGTTGGCTTCCCTACTAAGGGCTCGGTCCAACTAAATAAATAATTTAGCGTCACCCAGTCAAAAGAAACTGGGGCATGAATTAATCCTCATTGTTTGAGTCGATTCCAAAAGTTGTAAGTCTCACCCCACTTCAGGTGACGTTTGGGCCCCATGTCGTCCTTTCTTTCTAGCCCTATCCAAAAGACAAGTTACAACCAAAGAAAGACCTTCGGATCAATCTTTGAGAATGTTAAGGCTAAGCACGCAATAGATGTGATGACACATTTTAGGAACTACTCGTCTTCCTCAGCATAAGAAATCAGAAAAGAAATAAAAATGAGAGAGTCTTATCGGTGAAAACCCGCACGGGCACCATAAGGCGATGGTAAGTTGAGATAGATAAAAATGAGAGTCTTATTGGTGAAAACCCTCACGGGCACCATAAGGCGATGGTGAGTTGAGAGAAAAATGAGAGAGGCTTGTCGACGAAAACCCTTCAAGGTGTCACTAGTCGAATGAGGTTTTAAAGGCAATTGACCTAAGGAAACAACTCAGTTTCAATCCCAGTTAACTCAACAACAATTGGCAAAAGTTTGGATAGAAAGATTAGGCAGCTTGATCCAATTGCATGGCATAATCATTGTAGTTGACTTTCATTTCTAGATAAATTTTTCATTTCTTTGTTTTAAATGGGGACATTCATTGTCTTTTCTTTCTTCTCTTTATTTTTATTTTATTTTCTTTAGTCAGTTGTCCAAATAAAATCATTGTCATTTTTTTTTCTTGTCTTTGAGTCAAGTTCGTGTTAAAACAAGTGAAAAAAGATCTCAAAACTGGCTACCAGAAAAGATCTCAAAACTTGCTACCAGCTTCTTCAATTGCACAAAGCAAGACAAAAGGGCCAGCACATGCAAAAGACATGATTGTGAGACGAAATAAGGCATAAAAAATTTTTATCAACAGACAAGGCTGGAAACTCATTGAAATACCAAGGTTCAAAGGGTGTATCTGAGGAACTTGGAAAAGCTGAGATACTGTGTTTGTCTCAGAGTCACTCTTAATAATCTGAGTTTGGGTCAATAATGCAGCAAGTCAGTGATACATTCTAATGGTTGAAAGCAAGATTAAATGTGACAGGGGCAAGAGCGATTTCCAAGAAAGCCAAAGCCACAAACCAACCACCATGTTTTTAAACTAACAAGTTTTCTTTGTATGAAACAGGAACACATGCTACCTTCGAATCAAGGATTTCAAAGCCTAAACATCAAGGGACGTAATATTCTCACTTCTACAAATGCAAGAGGCAATGTTGCTTCACATATTTGGTATTCAAACCCATGGTAATTCAAGCGGCATTTGTAAGGAGACGCGCTTTCTTAGTTTGGTAATTCTAGCAACATTTGTAAAGAGACGCACTTCCTTGTTTGGGTAATTCCAGCAATATTTGTAAGGAAACACACTTCCTTAATTGGTAAATCCAACAACATTTGTGAGGAAACTTATTTGGTAAATCCAGCCACATTTGTGAGGAAACACACTTTCTTGTTTGGTAATTCAAGCGGTATTTGTAAGGAGATACATTTCCTTATGTGGGAAATTCAAGAAACATTTGTAAGGAGATGCACTTCCTTGTTTTATAATTCAAGCAACATTTGTAAGTAGACGCACTTTCTTGTTTGGTAATTTGATAGGCATTTGTAAGGAGACACACTTCCTTATTCGGGTAATTCCAACAACATTTGTAAGGAGACGCACTTCTTTGTTTGGGTAATTCCAGCAACATTTGTAAGGGGACGCACTTCCTTGTTTGGACAATTCAAGCAACATTTGTAATGAGACACACTTTCTTATTTTGGTAATTCAAGTGCTATCATAAGGAGACACACTTCCTTGTTTTGGTAATTCAAGCGGCATTGGTAAGGAGATGCACTTCCTTGTTTGGTAATTCAAGTGGTATTTATAAGGATACGCACTTCCTTGTTTGGGTAATTCAAGCGGCATTTGATAAGGAGACGCACTTCCTTGTTTGGGTAATTCAAGCAACATTGGTAAGGAGATGCACTTCCTTGTTTGGTTAATTTAAGAAACATTTGTAAGGATACGCACTTCCTTGTTTGAGTAATTCAAGAGACATTTGTTAGGAGACGCACTTCCTTGTTTTGATAATTCAAGCGACATTTGTAAGGAGACGCATTTCCTTGTTTAGTTAATTCAAGCAACATTTGTTAGGATACGCACTTCCTTGCTTGGACAATTCGAGCAACATTTGAAAAGAGATACACTTCCTTGTTTGGTTAATTCAAGAAACATTTGTGAGGAGACGCACTTCCTTGTTTGAGTAATTCAAGCGGCATTGGTAAGGAGACGCACTTCCTTATTTTGGTAATTCAAGCGGCATTGGTAAGGAGATGCACTTCCTTGTTTTGATAATTCAAGCAATATTGGTAAGGAGATGCACTTCTTTGATTGGGTAATTCGAACTTTTCTTTTGGGTAATGCACTTCCTAGCTTAAGTCTTGATTCCTAGTAGATGTACCTCCTAGTCGAGTCAGTTCCCTTGATTTCTAGAAAATGCACTTTCTAGTCGAGTTATTGCACTTAATCTTTTGGAGATGCACTTTCTTGCTAGTTTTCATTTGTTAGGTGACACATTTTTCAACTTAAACGTGTATCTCTAGAAGACACACTTTCTAGTTAGAATTCCTCACTTTAATTCTTAGGAGACGCATTTCCTAGGTTTGGTTATTCAATTTTACTCTCAAGAGATGCATTTCTTGGTCAGAGTCTTGATTCATCATTGCAACATGCAAGTAGGTATGATGTGACTTTCTCAAAAGTCTTCTGACGATAAATTGGGGAAAAAATTTAGTTTCTGTTTTTGGAACTTTACTTTTCTGGCAAACAAAATTTCTCTTTACAATAATTTTGTTTGGGATAATTTTCTTTCTAGTTTTGATGTGATTCCAGGAGCCCACCTGAAAAACAGAGCGAATAAATGGAAAGTCAAGCAACAAAGTGAAGAAGATGAAAAGTCAAGCTACAAAGTGAAGAAGATGAAAAGTCAAGCAACATGGTGAAGAAGTTGAAAGTTAAGCAACAAGGTGAAGCAATTGAAAATCAAGCAACAAGTGATAGGCAGGAACCCGCCTGAAGAATAGGGTGATGAAACTTAAGTCAGGAGTCCAACAGAAGTTGTATAGATAGGGTTTTTGTAATTTTATTTATTTTTTTAACTTGTAATTTTCATTTTTGATGCAATGACAGAGCCGCGGACTAGAACCTCGATGGAACCTCACTCGACTCTCCAACTCGGTTGCTCTTCTTCCTTTTATTTCTTTCTTTGAATAATGGTCAGGACAAAATTCTGTCTTGTTGTCTACTTCTTTGTCTGAAAATACTTCGTGTTTACATTCAAAGGGGGCATGATATAGACACCTAATTTCGTCCCTCCCCGATAACATTTTTTACCCATTTTACTTTATCCTACCGTGTACCCTCATCCATGTTATTATACCTCTACAAAATGACAAAAAATAACAACTTCCTAACTAATTTTATCTTATCCTAACAATCTACCCCTACCTCATTCACGTGCCCCCCTCCCCTCCTATATTATTTATACATATTCCTTGCCATTTTTCCACATAAGGACAACACTAGAAAACAAAATAGAATAGGCCCTACGAATTTTATTCCATTTTTCGCAATGCATACATACCCACATATATACAAAAGGGAGACGGACGAGATAGGGGGGCCCACTGGAAATTTTTCCTTCACAAGCACTCACCTCACATTCACACAGGGGCCCACAGGAAAATATAGGCACAAGGGGGTTTCTTTTTCTTCTTCACTATTCAGGCACACACACACTACACTCGGAGAAACACGCGCACACCACGGATACTGTGAAAAACAACGAGAAAAGAAGTAAAAATGGCGTGAGAATTATGGGAGAGAAGGAATTTCTTGCTTCCGATTACCGTTCAGACGACTGTTTCTCCAGAATTATCTGTAGTCCGTCGTGTTTGATCTGTGCTTCGCCGAAATCGCCTTCGTTTCATCAGTTTTAACCTGTTCAGCCCTCGAAATTCTCCAAACCCCATCTTTTCTTTTGATTTCTGGACTAGAATCCGCCGGAATCCGACCCTCCCTCGTCGTCGTCTTCTGTCGACGTTGGATTTTGCCGAAACTCTGGTTTCGTTGGTATTTTATTGGTATTTTTTGAAATCTTGGTCTTTGGAACTCATTGCTCCTTGCGGATTTTTGTTTGTTCGGATTATACTTCGGTGTTCGGTCTCGGTTGTTCATCGATTTCGTTCATAAATCTATTTGTTTGAATTGAAACTTGGGTTATCGCGGTTCTGGGCTGTTATTCTCGACTGATTTAGGGATTTTAGATTTCATGGTATTCTTCGAGGTTCTCGGAACGGTTCTTGTTTCTCTTATCAAGTCAATTGAAAGCTCTGAAGGTCCAATTCTATCTTTTCTTCCTCTAATCTTACGTAATTATGAATAATTGGTGTGTTTGGTTTGCTTGAATTTTTATTGTGTGTATGTTTGATATCGATTTTGGATGTTGAAGAAAATTGATTTGTTAATTGAAGAATGAACTAATCGTATGATTGAGTATGAAATTGGGGATGGGAATTGCAAAATTGATAAGATGAATTTGGATTACCTTTGATTTATTATTGTTTTGTTTTGTTGGGAATAAATATCAAGTTGTAAACTCGATAGTATTATGTTTAGGCCGACAATTGATAGGCAAACGTAGGTTGGATAAGCAAACTTAGAACTTGTGTGTTTTTTTGAATGTGGAATGTGCGTGTGAATGTTTCTTTCTAGTTTATCGTATTTAATTCAAATGTATTCATTTAGCCGGGGAATGTCCCGAGACACATTGTATTTATTCACCGGGGAATGCCCCGACGTATTATGTACTCGGAGGACGTCCGTGATGAAGGCCCGAGGCATCGAGTAAAGCATTGAAGCGTAGTTTAGGATTAGTGTAGGTTAGCGTAGTTCATATTTTCGCATTTTTCTATTTCGGGATTGTATAACTGGACTGGAGACTAAATGTTGGATTGTTTTGTTTGCTTGATTGATTGTTTTCGTGTGTTTTCGTGTGGTTTATACATTTTATAATGTCAAATTAGCTGATACGCTCCACCAAGCGACCGTGGTCGAACCACGGGATCGAGGGGTGCCTAACACCTTCCCCTCGGTCAACAGAATTCCTTGGCCGGAATCTCTATTCGCAAACCAGTTTTAAAGAGTCAAATTGTTTTGAAAAGTATTGTCCAAAGGTGACTTGGCACACCGGATTATGCCAAGTGACGACTCTGAATAAAAATGTAAATAAAAGTCCTTTACGAAATAAATTTTTATTTTTTATCACTTTAATAATAAAAACCATTTCGAACTTAAAATTATTCTTTTCGGAGTTAAAAAAAGGGTGTGACAACAATTGATAACTTGATACACCATAATTATAAGTAAAGTTTAGTCGTATCTTTAACATCTCAATAAACACGGCCGATAAGATATAAGAACAATATGAATCCTAATAATAATTAATTTTTTATTTAGATGAATATGAATCCTTATGGGTTATTGCATATAGATTCTAAATATAATTATAATAGATGTAGTTCTAACTTAAATTGATTCTTATTTATCTATGTACGTAATTCTAATAAGTTGACTAAGGAATCCTAATTAATTTAAGTTATTGATATTACATTTTTTCATATTTGGAAAATAAGAAGTCCTACTTTGGAATTAACTAAAATTTAACTTACGAAATCTTTCCTTGTAATTGTTTGAGTTATGTTAAAATTCAAAAATTATAAAACAATGTAATTTTACATTTAGATTTAGATTAATTATGGTAGGGTGTAGGATGGTAGAATCCTATTCAATTCTTCCTTTAATATTTTATATTTCAAAATTAAAGTACTTAAACTTTACCTTAAAAAAACTCTTAAAGCTAAAGTAACAAAATTGATATTAAAAAAAAGACTAAGGGGTCGTTTGGTAGAGCGTATTGAAATATTAATGCATGCATTAGTTTAATGTGTATTAGTAGTACCTTGTTTGGTATACCTTTTTACCCTATGTATAACTAATGCAAGCATTAGTTATACACTCTATTGTGTATTGAGGTTTGTATTATTAATACCTCAAAATTCATGGCATTAGTAATGCAATAGATCTAATGCATGCATTAACATGCTTAAAGACCTTATTACCCCTCAAAAAAAATTCCGCATCCTTTCCAACATATATTTAGGGTATTATGTAAAAAAAAAAAAAATCTTAGAAATTATGTAATTCATATTTTTTTTAATACATCGAACCAAACACTGCATAAGAAAAATACAAGCATAACTAATACACCATATTTTGCATTATTCTTATATACTCTACCAAACGACCCCTAAATATAAGAAAAGAAAAATCAATAGAACCTTTCCACATAAAACATAGTGTACTTATTCTCCTTATATTTAGGAAAACATAAAAATCTTGAATTAAAAATTATATATCATGATTTTACATTTTCAAATATAAAGTTTGACCCAAAAATTTATATTTTATGAAAGAATATTTAAAATTTTACAAAAAAGGCATATGCTCGGCGCAAATTACAATGCGAAAAATTTATATTAAAAAATACTAACTAGTTACTATTATGAATTATCAATGACAGTGGATCTTTATAAAATCATGTGTACTTGAATGTATTTAATCACAAATATTTATTTATAAAATAAAGGCACAATACATAAATACGTCTTTTAACTTGACCTCAAATTACATCTATTATCTTCAATTTTGAGTGTGCACAAGTAGACACTTAAATTTGTATAAAGTTGAAAAAGTAAACACATATGTCCTATGTGGTGTTCCATGTGGATAATTCTTGTCCTACACGGCATCTTACTTGTATTATGTCACATAAGACGAGTATGTCTACTTATGCACACCCAAAATTGGAGGTCATAAATGTGATTTGAAGTCAAGTTAAAGGGCATGTTTATGATTATTGATAATGAGATATACAATTTATCAATGCAATGTCTTAGCATATTACAATATTCTATTTATGAACTATGATTTGCTCATTTGATAACATTATAAAATATTTCATAAATTATGGTGTTTTGATGTTTTATGAGAAAACATATAATTTAAAAAATTTAAATTATATATCCAATTAAAACTTCAACTTTCATCTTAAATGATTTAAATCAGAATTTGAAATAATAATAGCATGTTGCATCCAAACGGGTCCTAGGGTTTACACTCCCGGTCCCCACACCCCCACCTTCGGAGATTAGAATGTAAACACATGTTTTTGTCAATTTGATTGCATTTAAGAATTTTCATCGAATTTAAATATAACTTGACATAAATTTAAAGAAAAAGTACGAATATATCCTGAATTTTAATAAATGATATAAATATATCCGTCATTATACTTTAGATATAAATATACCTTTACCGTTAATGAAAAAATATATGTATACCTCTAAACTTTAATAAATGGTGCATGTATATCCTCCGTCATATTTTAGATACAAATATACTTTTGTCGTTAATGAAAAGGTACATATATACCCTTCTCACTAACGGCAGAACACGTGTCACAATCTAATTCATTTGCCCTTTTTAATTTAATTTATTTCCACCATATCCGAAAATAATTTTATTTTAACCCACAAATCAAACCAAATAATAACCCAAACCTGATCTGATCTAACAGAACCTTCAAGACGCATATTCATTCTCTTTTTCTCTTTCTATTAAGAAAGGGTTGGGTTTGGGTTATTATTTGAACCGGGTTATGGATTAAATTAGCATTATTTTGAAGTGGAATTGAGATAAATTAAATTTAAAAAAGGCTAAATGAACAGGATTGTGACACGTGTTCTGCCGTTAGTAGGGGTGTTCATGGGTCGGTTTGGATCGGTTAGTGGTTAAAATCATAACCAAAATCAATTTAATCGGTTTTTGAATTTCTAAAACCAAACCACAAAAAGAAAATAACCGTCGATTTGGTTCGAATTTTTATTTTTTTCGGTTATTTACTAGCCCTACTCCAACCATTTCTAGAATAAATTCCTTTTTTTAACCCATAGAAAAAGAGTATCACATTGAATAATTTCTCATAAAATATTTGTACAGTGATAGACAAATGATACTATAAACTCTTAAAAATCAGAACAAATACATTAAATAAAATCAACATTGAGATGAAAAGCACCAGCTTTGTATTGTAGGCATTAAGATTATCCAACAACATACATGTACATTGTAAAACAGAGCTTTGTATTATGTTGCAATGTACTGCAGGAAGAGACAGAGTTGGGCAAAGTTGAGTTATCTGTTTACTTTATAGACTAGCTAGGTGAGCTAATCATATAGGAAAACTATTGAATAAACAAGGAGACATAAAACTACCATTTGAACCAGCGACCATGGTAACTCATATTGTGAAAGCTGAAGTAGAAAAAGTGAGGTAGGGACCGTAGGATTAACTTATTAGTAATAGAAAGTAGAGTTGGGCTTGGGTTTGGGCTGAGCTAAAGTATAGGTTGGACTAGACATAAATTAAAATTTAGTTTTAGATTAAATTTAATAAAATATTTATATTTTATTCATAAATTATATATAAATATTATAACATATATATATATATATATAAATTATCGGTTCGGTTTGATTATTTTCACGATTTTCTTTAAGTAAAACCATAACCAAACCAAATAGCATCGATTTTTAAAAATTTAAAACCAAATCTAACTAAACCAAACCAAACCAAACGTCGATTTTTTAATCGGTTTGGTTCGATTTACGGTTCAATTTGATTTTTAACCAAATCCATGAACACCCCTAACCGTTAGTGAGAAAGGTATATATAGAAAGATAGGTATTTATAATATATATATATATATATATATATATATATATATATATATATATATATATATATCTTTTCATTAATGCAAAGGTATACTTGTACCTAAAGTGTGACGGAGGGTATATGTGTACCATTTTTTAAAGTTCAGGGTATATAAATATACTTTTTTATTTGTGGTAAAAGTATATATATATATATATATATATATATATATATCTTTTCATTAATGCAAAGGTATACTTGTACCTAAAGTGTGACGGAGGGTATATGTGTACCATTTTTTAAAGTTCAGGGTATATAAATATACTTTTTTATTAGTGGTAAAAATATATTTATACCTAAAATATGACGAAACATATTTATATCATTTATCAAAATTTAAAGATATATTCGTACCTTTTCCATATAAGTTTTAAAAAGGAGGAAGGAAAAAAAAAAAGACCTGACAAAACCAAGTGGGCGTAGCACTGCAATAAATCTAAAAAGGAAACAAAGAAAAACAAAAAAAAATAAAGGCAAAACAAGTAATGCAAACCCCAAGCCAGCCAAGAGATTCCCATTTCTTGATGAGGTGTAAGTATCCCCATTTGTCCCCTAAGCATCGTTTGGTTTAAGATATAAGGAACAAGTAGTTCAGGATAAAATGAAAAATTATTTTATTTTATATTTTGTTGGAGGTATTAGTTAATATCGGGATAACTTATTTCATTATTTACACTATAGTGATGGAATAAGTTATCCCATATGCATGATGAGATAAGTTATCCTGAATCAAGGACGACTTAAGCAATTTCGTGATCTAAAATCAAAATCGAACGGAGATCTAAAATTTTTAAGAAAAATTAATTATTTTTATAAAGTTTACTTTTAAGATTATATAATAGATTTATTCTAATAATTCTTTTTTAATTAATAATATAGTGATTGCATCAATTTCTTGAGACCTAGTACTCTGAGCTACTAGATATATCAAATTCCTTCTAAATTTCTTTTATACAAAAAAATTAATTTTCGATAAATAGTATTTAATTTTTTAAAAATATGTAATTTACTATTACTAAAAAAAAAAAAAGGAGCCCCCTCAAATTTGGGGGTCTAAAGCGACCCCTTTTTTTTTACGTAAGGATAGAGTAGCTCATGTCCCAAATAATTCCGAAATAACTAATTCCGACATAATTATTTCTCAACCAAACGACCCCTTAATGGTTTATAGTCTACCCCTTAAAGGACTTTGAACCAAATCTAGAAAGAAAAATCAATTTATTGAACACAAAAAGAAACTTGAACACTTTGCTTTGCCTTTACTTCACAATTTTTCATTTTCCTTCCCAAAAAACAAAAATCAATCTCTATTCTAAACTCGTCTACTATACATTTTACCTTCTTCTTGTTTTTCCTGTTGGATTAGTTCTTTGGCATATCAAAAAAAATCTAACCTCATTGATTTTGTCCCAAAAAAAAAAAAAAAAAAAAAAAAAACAATATGACTGACAGAGTTTATCCTAATGGCACCGCCGCTGCTGCAAATCAAAATGCAGCCCCCGTCAAGAACCAGATGTACAATCCTAATCGTGTCCCTTATCGACCGACACCAACCGCCTATCACCGACACAACCACAGTCGCCGCCGTTCCTGCAGTGGCCGTCGTTGTTTCTGTATGTGTTGCTTTTGGTCTATTCTAATTATCTGCATCGTTCTCCTACTTGCCGCCATTGCCGGTGCCATTTTCTACGTCCTCTACCATCCTCAGCGCCCCATATTCTCAATATCTTCACTCAAGATCTCTAATTTCAACCTCACTACCAACTCCGCCGACGACGCTACCCACCTCACCGCAAGTTTAAGCCTCACGATCTCAACCAAAAACCCAAACAAGAAGCTGATCTACAAATATGACACTATCTCTATAACTGCACTGTCGTCTAATCAAGTTGTTTTAGCAAATGGATCGTTTCGGGGTTTCACTAATAGTCCTGGTAACATTACAATTATACACTCGCCTCTGTCGATGGTGTCACAAGTTCTTGATGCTGATTCAGTTACATCATTGAAGTCAGATCTGAAGAGGAAAGCTGGTATGCCAATCACAATCTTGATGGATACAATGGTTGTAGTAAAAATGGACACATTGAAAAGCAAGAGAGTAGGGATCAGAGTAACGTGTGAAGGAATTCATGGACAAACTCCAAAGGGTAAAGCTCCAGCTGTGGCATCAACAAATAATGCTAGGTGTAAGGTTGATCTGAGAATCAAGATCTTGAAATGGACCTTTTAATTTCAGCTCAATTTTTTTCTTCTTTTTTGGTTTAAGTATAATCATAATTACTTTCAAATCAAGAGACATGTTAAACATATCTTTCAGACATGTTGAAAATACTCTATCCTTGCACTTTTACTTATCACTAATTTTTTAATTGTATTTTTATTTTCATTTGTTATTTTTGACGAATAAAAAAAAGACAACTTATATTTTTTTATTTTATCCTTAACATGTATTGTTCTTTTTTCAAATCAATTTCATGATATAATGTAAACATTATTTAATAGAAATATTTTAGTAAAATAATTATGTTATTAATTATTTTTCTTAATGAGTGTGTCAAGTTAAAATATGACAAGTAAAAAGATCGAAGAGAGTATCTTTCATTTAATGAGAATCTTAATATCCAAAATAAATGAATTGTTAGACATGTTGAAAATTGTTATGACCCGATTTTTCAAGTCATGACGGCGTCTAGCTTATCCCACCAGTAGGCAAGTCAAGTCATAGCCTGGAATAATAAGTAACAGATTAACATGTAAAAATAAAAAAAGATCACGTATAATGATAGCAGTAGTAATAGCAAGTGATAACAAAAAAGGAAACATATATAATATATCAAAATAAGAGAATGAAAAAGGACCAAATATACAAACGACTCCCTTCCAAATCCTGATAAGGTCGGTACTAGAGCCACTATTAAAAGATACCCAGGGTACTAGATAGAATTCAAATATATACAATATATACAACTAGTCTTGAGTACAAAAGACTCGAGTACAAAAGACTAAGCTGGAAAAGATAGAGGAGGATCAACCTCGGACGACAACAAGCTCACCTTGCTCTGAATCAGTACTGAAAGGTAGAAACCATGTCAATGTCGACTGCTAGTACTTGAATCTGCATCAGAAAAAAGGATGCTGAACGTCGGTTGCTAGTACTTGAATCTGCATCAAAAGAAAGGATGCTGAACGTTGACTGCTAGTACTTGAATCTGCATCAGAAAAAAGGATGCAGAAGTATAATATGAGTACCAAAACAACGAATACTCGGTAGATATTCTCGATCAATTGAGCTCAATACAAGAAAAGTACAACTAAAATGCGAGGGTGTAATCCAAGTCAACAATAAACAAAGACAAAAAGATAAATAATTATCAAGCTACACAAATGCGATAAAGGAATAAATATAAGCGATACAGAAAATAAATAATACAGTAATAACAGAAAAATAAAACATAACCTAACTGGCCCTCATAAGCTCGCTAGGCATACTGAAGAAGACAATTAACTCACCTGTACCCCCATAAGCTGGTGAGACACACAAGAAATAATTTTGATATAAATAAACATAAATAATTCGTAATTGAATCTCATCCCACGAAATCATAGTAGCCATCCAGATGTGCATCCGGCTTGAATAGACACCAATGAATAGTAATGAGAGGCCAGACGTCGGGCTTGATGTCACGACCCAATTTCTTAGGTCATAATGGTGCCTACTATATCCCACCAGTAGGCAAGCCAAATCCGTAGTTTGGAACGACGAGTAACGAACTACCAAATATATAAAGAAAAGAATTGCGGAATAGATGAAATAAAGAAGCAATTACATAATGTAATCCCAAAATCTAGTGACACCAGTACAAGAGTTGCTAATAATACAATGTACAAAGTGAAGTTCAATTGAATACACTGATATAACTTATCTTCGAATACAATATAAAATCTAGTCTTATACATAAGAGAGAGACAAGTAATACTCCGAATGTCAAGAGTTCACTCTAAGTCTCTGAACTATGGCTGCTCCGCACGATGCACACATCAACGACGATAAACCCGTACTATGATCTGCAGGTTGCAGAAATATGGTATGAATATCAAAATAACGGGTACTCAGTAAACATCATCGGCCGATTGAGCTAAATTAAATATTCAAATGGACTTCTCTATTTCTTTTTGGATTTCTTTGTAAACTTTAGAAGAGACTAGGAAGAATGCGAAAGTTACTTGAATTAAAATTTAAAATGTAGTTAAAACAAATGATAAAGTGAACAATAATTTAAGTTGCAATGCAATTTATGAATTCGAACATTTCTTTTTGGCAATCCATCATTGAATTATAATAAATGAAATATATATATATATATATATATATATATATATACGCTTTACGTAGCATCAATTTGCACTAAACACACATTTTATTCTACTCTTACAAAATAAAACTTTCTATAAATATATAAATGGAATCAACTTGATAGAATAAGAACAAAGAAAAAATTTAATATGAAGCTCTAAATAGTGAGTTCATCTACTTGATTCTCACAAATGCACTCAATAACAACTTGAATAAATTTCTCTATCCTTTTACAATTTTTTAAAGCACCACTCATCAATTTACATCAACATTATAAAATACAAGTGACCTTTATTGTAGCAATTTTATGCACGCATTCTAAAATAGTTATATAATTTATCAATATTGTATAAATAGTTATGTAGTGTATACGTCACGTATCGTGTATAAATAGTGTATAAACATGTATCAATATTATATAAATTTGTTCATTATTGTATTACTAGTCAAGTGTACATACTTTGCACGTGTGTATCGTGTTAATTTATAATGCTAAAAGAATTAAACAAAAATACTACTCTCAATTAAGAGCGGAGAGACACAATATAACTGAAAAAATAAATTAGAAAGAAAAGCAACATAGGACTTAATTCTTGAATTACTTGCAACAAATTCTAAATGACAAAAATAAACTATTGATTCTATTTATCTTTATCTCTATGTCATGTGGCTGCAATAATTGAACCAAAACGATAATAATTTATTTAACACAAAGTAAATATCAAATAAATGATCTCGAATCGGGGTCTATTGAAAACAATCTATGCCATCTTTGAGGTGGTGATATAAACTACGTACATTCTACCCTCTTCAAGTCCCACTATGTAAGAATATTCTGAATATGTTGTTACTGTTGTCAAATACCACATAAAATCAATTTGTAATAGAAAAAGTAAGACACAGAAAAAAAATAAAAAAATGACCCACGAGTTCATTATCATAGTGTTAAACCCCTTGTTGATCTTGTTGTCTGTGAATGATATTTTTTGAACCACTATTTTAGATTCCACTTTCTTCGAATTTCTTACAAGACTACTCGTCAAATCATCTAAAGTGAAATATCCCAGGTAGCCTGATCTTGTTGTCTCAAATTGTCTACAAATTACACAAAAAAGACATACATTTCATCCACTTTGAAGAACTCATAAAACTAAAACATATCACAACATACAAACACAAACATAACTATAACGAGAGTAAATTAGAAAAGAAAAAAAAAGAAGCAATTTACTATCGTCATAATATTTTTTTAATCCCTTTTGGTTTATGAAATCATATATTTGTCCTAGGAGTCTTATTTTGATATATATACATATATATAAAAGTCCTCTTTAGACAAAATATTTATAGAATCCTTTTTGGTTTATATATCATGTGGGTATGTCCTAATAATTTTTGGGAAAAAATAAAAAAGTGCGGCAGTAATCTTATTTTTGGTTATATATTGACTTGTTTTTTTTAGGTGTGTTGAATCTTGTTATTTGTCTATTTAAAAACACAATTATAAAAGACATTACAATTCAAAAATTTTACCATCTTCTCCACAACTTTGTTACTTTTTTCCATAATATACACATAAATCATGTGTGTATGATGAAAGAAAAATTAAATTAATTATTTTTCCATATATTTTTAGAGATTTTTTCTAATTCTTTTTATCATATATTTTGGGGTCTACACGAATTTTCCTATTAATTCTTCAGTTATACAAGGAAAAGGAAAATTACATTAATTCTCTTTTCCATATATTTAGGAGTCTTACCATATATTATAGGAATACTTAAATATTAACTGTCCTAATATTTCTTATCATATTAAAAAATAATTGGAGGAAATAAATGATTTTTTTTATCTATTACAAAGTTTTTAAGACCAAATTTATTGTTGGTGAATTCGACTTGGTTTATCATATACCAGGTGCTAAAGAGTACATACACAATGGTGGATTTAAGAAAGATGTTCCATTGTTGGAGAAAGTTGTGGTTGTGGAAGGTGCAGCTCACTTTGTCAACCAAGAAAAAACAGATGAGATTAACAAGCACATCTATGACTTCATTCAGAAGTTCTAAAACTTTTATTTTTACTTTTTATTTACCGGAGTAACGGATTTTGTGCAAGCAGTATCGGTCTATTGTCATAACTTGGCTTGTAAGACATTTGAAATAATGTGATAGTAAGGCTTTACTATGTCATCACAATTTCCTTTCCTAGTCCGATTTAACGATGAATGAACAATGGATTATAAAAAAAAAATGTGCTAACCACAGGATACTCCGGGGCCGTTTGACCATGAATATTTTTTTAAAAAACTTTATTTCGAAGTTGACTTTTGGAAATCGTGTTTTGCCATAAAATTTCAGAATTTAACTTGAATTCCAAAATTTAAAAGTCACAAAAAAGTATTTTTTCACTCTAAATTACTCGTAAAAATTCAAAAGCAACTTCAATTTGTAAATACTATTTTTTACTTTGAAAAAGAAAAACTACGCTTTTTAAATTTCACAAATTTCATGGCCAAACAAGCCTTAACTTCATACTTTGGCTTGTAAATTAGTTTTAAATGGTGTGCTTTAACAACCTCTCTCACTTTCTCAAGAGAAAACAAAAAATAAAATAATTGCTTTGTCTTTTCAAGAACAGTAGACAACACTACTAGCAACATAGTAGCATACAACAAATGTATGCAACAAATTATTATAAATGTTGAAATTGGACTAGTGTAGCGAGTTAAAACTTACACGCACCCGGTGTATATATCAAGCCAATACATGCATACCATTTGTTTGCATTTAGAGTTCATGTTACTTAACCATGATTAATTGACATATGTTTTACTTAATTTAATTACTTAACCATGATAAAGAACATTAATTTGATGTATACACCGGGTGCGTGCAAGTTTTCCAATTAGTGTCAGTGTCAATAACCTCAACCTCAATTTGCTCAAGTAATTTACTCCAATCTTGAATCTTTATTGTCATGTGTCTTCTTTGTTTATTATCTAAAACTCAAAATTTGTTAACTTGATTGATTCAAATTCACGTTGCGTAAAATTCATAATAAAAAAAAAGCTTTTTTACTAGTAATTTTTCTATTTGAAGATTTCGAATCGAATATTTTTAGTTTAAAATAAAAACGGAGGAATGAAAATCTATCCCATCACATACTTTGGCAGTAAAGGTGAAGCTACAATTCAAAGTTATATGTTTAACAGAATTCAACAACTTTGACTCAAACCTATATTTCTAAATGAAAAATTCACTTAATATGTATAAATAATTTGTCTCGAATCCAAAAAGCAGACATAGTTACAATTCAAAACTCATAAACATAAAATTCTGGCTTCGCGGCGTCAATTGCTTTGCTCATTTGAGCTATGAAATTATCTTACGTGAAACATGAGAAGCAAAAATGAGAGAGTGATAGCATTGATATTTGGGAGATTCATAGGCCCAATACTGTTGAACACAATTATTATCAATCTTGATACTTTTTCTTGACACTCGATTATTATATGTTGTTTTCGCTTATTGTCTATTATCTCTTGTACTTTTGTTATATTTTTTTCTGATCACTTTTTGTTTTGAAGTAGAGGCCGTTTGAAAATAGCCTCTATACTTCACTTCCGAGATAACGATACGATCTGTATATATTTTACCCTCCCAAAACCCCATTGTATGAGAATACACTGGTATGTTGTAGAATCAAAACTTCAATTCTTGTCATGGCAATGGCAGAAATTTGACTGAAACTTCCAAAAAACAAGTGGATGAAACTGAAAAAAAAAAAATCCATAAACTTTACCATACCTTTCAAAATTATGAAGTGACTAAATATTATAGAACTCAAGATAATTTTAAAAAATTAAAAATTGGATGTAGAAAGTGAAACAAATGTTTACTTGTTGAATAGCTTATTGAAGAGTAGGATATAGAATATTGCCCTCTTAGGATTATTATTAAAGATTGTAAATATTTACCGGAAGTTAACAAGATTTTTTTGAAGCTAAACTCATGTTTTTTAATGTATTTTTGTGCTGACATAACTGTCAAGTCAGCACAAAAATATTCTGTCACTTGAAAGCCATGTTAGTACCAAAAGCACAAGAATACAGAAAAAATGAATTTAGGAAATAAAAGAATCCACATAAAATTTAAACGTGCATAGCAATTTCGAATATAGTTTAGAGGGTAATTGTGCCCTATCTCTTTTTGAAAGGTTGAAAACATTAATAACCCCTTAAATGTCAGTAAATTCATTCAAACACTCGAACTACGACATGTTCCAATCTTAGCATCTGAACAAGTGTTGCTATTACACACTTTTAGCTCAAATTTAATTAAAAAAAACTTCTTTGTGGATTCTCAAACGTCCCGTACATATATAAATTAATTACATAAAATATGTTACCTCATTTATATACACATCGGCATCAACTGGAACAAGCTTGAATTTTACAACTTATTGAGGCTAATATGCTGAAGTAAAGAATGTGATATAGTTTTAAGTGGTTAAAGAATATGTATAAAAGCTTGAGTCGGAAACGTTTAATACAAATAATTTATTATATGTTCAGATGCTTAATCTAAATAAACCTTAGTTCGAATGTCTAAATCTACTAACAAATTTAAGAAGTTGTCGATGTATTCTTCTTTTTAAAATCTTGAAGTATTATTGATCTAAGTTGCATGGACTCTTCATTTTTAATGTCACACCCACGCCGAATTCTTCAAAAATACACTAATTTTGATTAATCCGATATGTACCCATTGACATTTTTAACAAGTCCAAGCAACATAGTTATTGATGCTATATTGTACACCAAACACCGTGTGAAGCTCCAGACATGGGGACACCATATTTAGTGAAATTGACAATGAGTTCTATGACAGCCACAAAAATCATAGCCTGATATTTGCTACAGCTACACTGAACAATAGCCACATTTGCCCAACCACACCACGACTAAAAGTTTGGTGCACTAAAACTCGAGCTATCTGCGGGAAATGAAGAATGGCCGGACGACATGGGTCTATTGTACACCAAGACTAATAAAAACCCCAAATTTATCACTCCAGAGAAAGATTCAAGAAAATATAGAGTGAAAAAAAGAAGAAGCAAAATGGAGAAGATAGAGCACAAAATGGTAGCTGTAAATGGAATAAATATGCATGTAGCAGAATTAGGCCAAGGTCCAACAATCCTCTTCTTACATGGCTTCCCTGAGCTCTGGTACTATTTTCTTGAATCTTGAATTTGCAAGTCATAATTATGTTAATATCTGTTATTGGTGGGAGGTGATAGTTATCTTGTAGGTTTAATCAAGGCGCTTGAAAGCTGACCCGCCACCACGATTATCAAAAAACCCTGTGGATTTAGTCGAGGTGCGGGAAAGCTAACCCGCCACCACGGTTATAAAAAAAAAATTCTTAATTATGTAGATTTTTTGTGTTATTTTTTTCTTCTCTAATTTGCAGTGAGGATTAGGCTTGAACGAACTTCGTAATCCTTCTGTTAGTTTTTCTACTTGGTAATTGTTGTTTGTGTTCTGAATTTTGTGAATCCTACTTAAGTTACATTTTCTAGTAGGTTTGTGTTATGTACCAACTGTCCCTCAATAGGATAAAAGAGAAATGCTAATTATAGACTAAATGGACTCACCTATCAGATTAGTTTTTTGGGTTGGACTTTCCTGGTTAGTCTATAACAATTTGTTATTGTCCACTCCAAGGTATGAGAATTAGTCCCACATTGGTATAGAAATGTGCTGATGTGGGACTTGTGTAGCCTTGGATCATTCTATTTCAATAGCTAGCTTTTGGACTGTGGTTCACCCTGAATTGTATTGATGATATCAAAGTCACTTGAGTCCCACATCTAGTTGTGTCTACCGCATAACCGTCGAGCACGACTGATGCGTATCGTGGTGGTTTGTTATGGTCTATTGCAAGGTATTGGACTTGAGTCCTACATCAGCTTAAAAACAAGCTGATATAGGACTGATATATGCTAGCTATTTTCCTTGGTAGGTTTGAGAAAATTCTCATCAAGTTTGGGAGATAGATACGAAGCGTGATGGTTTGCTATGGTCCATTGCAAGATATGGAGCTTGAGTCCCATATCGATACAATTATAATGGATAAATACACCCACACCTTAACAATAACTCTTTTTTTTTCCTCCTAAAACGACGACATTTTATTACTTAAGAATATGTCTTACATATCAATAAGATATCATTGCATCATTTTCAATCCAACATGGGAATTGAGCTATATTATGAGCTAGCTAGCACATTCCAAGCGCAAGGGATTATACAAAGTAACAATACCTCTAATTGATTCAGTAGCATACTCTTGCTACCATAACGACAACAACATACCCAGTGTATTTCCATAAAGTGCGGTCTGAGAAGGGTGAAGTGTACACACTCCATACCACTACCTTAGATGAAGTAGAGAGAGTGTTTCCGATAGACCCTGACTCAGGACAGATAACAGTATAACAAACAAAAAAACATAAGCACACAACACAATGAGATAACACACTGCTAGATAATTAAGGAAACAAGACACCCACAAGGTAATACTATATAACCTATCTATTCAAAATCATAGACATAACCGGAACACCAAGAACAAGAAACTCCAGAAGCAGATACAAATGAAGCACTCTTCCCTATAATTACGGACGAACTCCTACCCACTAACCCTCTACTCTAGAATACCACAAAATGTAAAAAAAATTTGTTCTCAATTCTAGGAATCAAGAATAGTTTCAATGAATAGTCCTACAGAAATGAAAGAAGATCCACCCTCCATCTGTGCCTTCCTGCAAATCTCTCCCATGTATTCGACTCTCTTCCTCATGGGATTTTCGCTGTCCATTATGCATCTTATAGCTCTCTCCATCTCCTCTGCCGTCACAATTTCACGATGATCACTATCGTGCATCCTGTAATCCAATCTCAGCTCCATTGCCATCTCGAGATCTCTCACCAATTGAAACGAATTCATGCATTGTTCTGCATAAAGCGGCCATGTCACAATTGGAACTCCATGCCATACACTCTCTACAGTCGAATTCCACCCACAATGAGATACGAATGCTCCAGTGGCTTTGTGATCCAAGATATCGACTTGGGGTGCCCATCCACATACTATTCCTCTATCTTTTGTCCTCTCCAAGAACCCTTCCGGCAATATCTCATCTAATTTTGTAGTTTCAGTGTCCACAGGAAGACGTACTGACCACAAGAACCTAACCTCACTCCGTTCAAGTGCGATTGCCATCTCGATTAGCTGTGGTGGCTCAAAATTACCTGTGCTTCCAAAGCACAGAAAAAGAACAGAAGAAGGTGGCTGTGGTCTAGCCATTTCATGATTTCATCATCTTCAGACTTGGAATTTCCCGTACCTGTTTGACCCTCGGGGTCAAGAAGAAATCCTACTGTGTAAACCGGAGGTAATTCAGGATCAGCTGCTAAGCTATTGACAGCATGACTTTCGAATTCTCCAACTGTGTTGATGAGAATTCCTTTGGTTTCTTTGAACCTGACACCATGGTCGCGGAATGAGTCGTAACCTTCCTTGACAAATGCAAACTTAGGCAAGACTTTTGAGGGTACTGGATGAGCATAGGCCGCTATCTTTAAATCAGTATCAGATCGGTTAAATTCTCTCCCAAATTGGTCATGCCAAACGGACAGGTAAAACAGAAAACCAAGAAAACCAGCACCAGAAGTGAAGAAAAGATAGGAAGGAATGTCAAGTTCATTTGCCACATCAATCATTGAAAACAATTTTCGTGTTCAAATCAGACCACTTGTTGCTGACTATTGCTTCCTTGACAAGAGGTCGATAATTTGCTATAAAAAGAGAGATGTAGTTCTCAAAAGACTTAGCTAGTTCTTCTGAAGATGGCGGTTCAACTTGAGGAAGTATCATATATCTAATTTGACTGCCCTCGGTATCATAGGAGCTTCGCCTGATGTAGGCATCTATGCGGGAATCCCACGGGGGGGGGGGGGGGGGGCTTATAGTCAGAATTGTTACACATAGCCTTTCATCTCTTTTAAGCAAGGTCTCTGCAAACTTGCATACTGAAACTAGGTGACCGATGGCCGGGGCAGGCACAAATACCAGCTCTAATTTGCTCATTTTTGGAACAAGCTAATTAATCAAAAGATGAAAATGTTTGATGATAGAAGAATGGATGTATGAATGTTTTTGTAGTGGTAGTTCTGCCTTTTTCTTTGAGTACAACTCTGAAATGATAATAGTCAACCCATGTTATAAGATATTATAAGATATGATTCTAATTTGATCATTGGTTAGGTATTAAACAAAGACCTATTATCTACTGGCTTATGGCAGGTAGGCCTTATCTTTAAATAGAAGTCAACATGTTAACTTTCTACATCCCTCCATCTCATTTTACTTGGCCCCTTATTAAAAACAGATGTGTTAATTTACTTGTTCATTTTCGCAAATCAAGAGGGTTTGTTAATCCCTCCGTTCTTAAATATTTATCATCCTTACTAAAAATAGATGTTCCAGAATACTTGTCATTTTAGAAAATCAAGACATAATTACGTATATTCTTCTCATTTTACCCTTTAACACGTTTTCATTTATTGAAGAGAGATCACATTTTCCATTAACTAAAGAGAAGTGATTAAAAAAAATTGAAAAGGGTATGATGGTAAAATGCACTGTTTCTCAACGGGCATGCAACCAAAGTGTGACAAGTATTATGGAACGGAGGGGGTACTCTCTTTCCATACTACCCCTAGTATTAAATAGCTAAAGAATCTAAGTTAGAGTTCAAAAACATTGTTGATAAGGCTAGTCTAGTAAAAATATACCTCGAGTTAAAGTTTTCTCAAGGGTGTATCAAGTCAACATGAGCCAAGTAAAATGAAACGGGGGAGTAATTATCATAAGAATAACTGTGACAAAATTTGTTTCCTTGAATATGTGGTGAAGAGGTTACTTAACCATTTCTGTTTACCTCTAAATTAGTCTATTTAAGCTTCTGACTGGATAATTTTTGATATATCAAAATACGTGAAACTCTAAAAAAAAAGGTAGCCCGGTGCACTAAAGCTCATCCGCACAGGGAAATTCTCAGTTTTTCCCTAAGGACTAGGTTGCACTGAACCTGGTTAAATCATTGTGTTATTTTTTTTTTTCTTCACTATTTGCTTTGATTGTGTATGTGCTAGTTAATTCACAATCTTCCCCAACAGGTACTCATGGCGCCACCAAATCGTCTACTTAGCCGAACATGGCTATCGTGCTGTGGCGCCTGACTTGAGGGGTTATGGAGATACTACAGGTGCACCCCATAATGATGTTTCAAAGTTCAGTGTCTTTCACCTTGTGGGTGATATTGTAGCACTGATTGAAGCCATAGCTCCAAATGAAGATAATGTTTTTGTTGTTGGACATGACTGGGGTGCCACAATTGCTTGGCATTTATGCCTTTTTAGGCCAGATAAAGTTAAAGCCTTGGTGAATTTGAGTGTCCATTTTCCCAGAAGGAACCCACAGATGAATACTGTTGATAGGGTAAAGGCTTTCTATGGGGAAGATTATTATATTTGCAGATTTCAGGTTCTCTCTGTTTGTCTGTGTCTCTGTTTGATTTGTGTACTTGTTTGATGCCGCACCCATGTCGGATTCCCAACAACTACTTCTGGAGAATCAGAAATGCACCCATTGACACTTTTGAAGAGTCCGAGCAACAAATTAGGATAAAAAGAAAAAGACTTCATTTACAAAATTAATCAGTTCCGAAATAAAGGCGGTGCATTAAACTCTCATGCACACGGGGTTTGGGCTGCGTCAGAGGCAGGATTTTTACCAAGAGTGCATCATCTACCATATGTACATCGAGAAGTATTGACCTTGTATATACGATGTGAGTTTACGGCAAATGGGATGCGGATGAAGCCCTCCCGCCCTTGGCCATTTGGGGATTGACAGATCACACAGAGTCTATTATAAACAGTCTTACCTTGTAATCATATACTAAACACAACCTTTTTATTGCATTTCATCGCCTCAACCCGTGACATATAAGTAACCAAAGAAACAGCTTTATAAATTTGATATATCCAGGAAAGTGCAAGATTTATTGTATAGTAATAATAGGCTACCGTGCTTTTACATATCTTTTTAAGCCACAAAATGGCAATAAACAAAATTATGTTGGTTATGTTGGTCTTCTTGAATTGATTGAACCAAAGATTACAACCCAGTAGGCACAGCCTATTTGAAAGTTCACTATGATCTTAACCTGCAGGTACCAGGAGACATCGAAGCTGAATTTGCTCCAATTGGTGCTAAGTCTATTCTTAAGAAATTTTTGACGTACCGTCATCCTGGACCACTTTATTTTCCAAAAGGCAAAGGTCTTGAGGCTATCCCTGATGCTCCGATTGCCCTTTCATCTTGGCTGTCTGAGGAAGAGTTGGATTACTATGCCAGCAAGTTTGAGCAGACTGGCTTCACTGGGGGAGTTAACTATTACCGAGCTTTGCCCATGTAAGTGTTCCTTGCTGGCCTTCTATGATCTCATAAATTTGATTGTGTATGTATGACACTAGGTGTATGCTTCTAGTCAGAGGCAGATAAAAGAGTTTTAAATTTATAGGTTTTGGATGACAACATTTTCTAGTTACTGGATTCAGGATAGACTATTTTTACAAGTGAAGTGAATTTCTTAACACAAATACAGAGTCTGGACTGATACTACCAGATTCTGCTGAACATGTAACTCAAGTGTAGATTCACCCCATGTCTATACTTCACATTTGTTTCAACTATTAAGGATTAAGATTTTAGTTGCTTTAAAAATTGCATTACGTTTGATCTTTTTATCAAGAGACTTTTTGTTCCACTTTGAGACTTGTATGTTTGTATAGAAATAAGTATGTGATTTAGAAAGTTTCTATCTTTACATTTACCTTAAAAAGATAAACTACTTAGCACTTATTAGAATGAAACAAACCTAAGTAGAACAGAATAGATACAGTGGATTCATATTAGCTTCATATTAGCTGACACCTAGTTTAGAATTGCGGTATAATTAATTGATAGATATACATTATCATGCTTTCTTGAAAGTCAACTTTTTCATACACGGAAGCTGGCCGAGCTTATAGCTTGTTCAGCCAAACTTCTAGAAGTTTTTTTTTTAAGAAGAAAATTCAAAGAAGTGTTTATTTCATAGATTTGAGGTGTTCGGCCAAACTTTTAGGAAAAAATATGGGTGCTTTTAGCAAAAAGTAATTTTCATAAGCTAAAAAAGTAGTTTTTTCCAAAAGCACTTCTGGAAATATTGAGAATAGTACTTTTCAAGTTGATTAAGCTAAAAAACTGCTACTCTCCAAAAGTACTTTTTTTTTTTCTTTTTTTTTTGTAGAACTCTTCTCATATATAAAAAAGACACTTCTCAGAAAAAGTACTTTTCAAAACAAGCTAATCGTGAAAATTTTGTCAAAGACTATTAAAAGACACTTAATTTGCCTCGAAAGACAAATTACTTAGTATTAGAATAAAACAAATTTGAATGGAGCAGAATTGATACGGTGGAGTGTACATTTTAACCTAGCAAATCTGTAATCGACTCATAGCAAATTGACCGATATAAATTTTTACGTTTTCTAGGAAGTCAAGAAAATTGTAGACAAGAGGTGCTGCTCGAATGGTCAACACCCTCCACCTCCAACTCTAAAGTTGTGGGTTTGAGCCACCAAGGAACCAAAAAAGGCGGAAGCTCTTAGGAAGGGGTAAAGAAGAAAAAGAGTCAAGACAATTGTGAAGTTCATGAACACCAACCTTTTAGTTGCTTGACTGTCTTAAACACAACTTCTTCATACATGGAAGCTAGCAGGGCTTAGTCCCTTTGTGAATAACTTGGACTCTTAAGTTCTCATTAGTCAAGAAAATGACATTTTTTATGTATATTTGGGATTTGAAGTTGGAGTTTCCCAATGTTTACATCCTAAAATTCTTTGACTTATGAAATGCAGAAACTGGGAACTCACAGCACCATGGGAAGGTGCTCAAGTTAAAGTTCCAACCAAATTTGTCGTCGGGGAATTCGACTTGGTCTATCATATGCCAGGTGTTAAAGAGTACATACACAATGGTGAATTTAAAAAAGATGTCCCATTGTTGGAGGAAGTTGTGGTTTTGGAAGGTGCAGCTCACTTTTTCAACCAAGAAAGGCCGGATGAGATTAACAAGCACATCTATGACTTCATTCAGAAGTTCTAAACTTCCTCTTTCCTTTGCATTTTGCTGGAGAAATACGATCTCATTAATGTTGCTCCTGTTACTTATGAAGAAAGGAGTAGTAATCTAGACTTTGAGGAGAGAAGACAGAATAAATTAGTCTGCAACATTTTTGTGTAAGCAGTGTCTTTTTTGTTGTCGTAATTTGGCTTGTAATTAAGTTTGAATTTGGAACATTGTGATAGCAAGGTTTTACTCTTCCATTACAAACTGTGTCCCTCGTCTGATTTAATGACGGATTAGTGATGAATTATCTGCAATTTATGTTAGCTACCGATTATTTAACACCATAGTTTGGATTGTAAGCTCATTTGTGGACTTACATTGGGAATGTTGTTATGGTAATTTGGCTTATAAGTTGGCTTGAGTTGGAACGTTTTGATGTTAAGGAACTTAACGACATAATTTGGCTTGTAAGTTCCCCATTTCTAGAACCACACTGGGTATGTTGTTGTAATTTTGCTTGTAAGTTAGTTTAAACTTGGAAAGTTTGGATGTTAATGCTTTAGTATTCCATCACAAATTCAGTCACTAATTCGATTTAATGTCGAGTTAGTAACAGATTGTTAGAAAACCATAGTAAGCTACCAGCTGACTGATTATCGACAAATTTCGTAGCCAAATCTCTTTTCTTTTTCGTAGTGTGCTATGTACAAACTCTGTTATGCTTCTCTTCTTGGCGTGTACAAAAATAGAATGTCATGCTTCTTTATTTAGAAATAATTCAACTTTAAATTTTATCTTATTGTTAAGATAATTTATAGTCACACAAATATCTATGACCTATTTTAGACTAGGAAAAAGGTTCAAATATGTCACTGAACTATCAGAAATGGTTCATTTATGCCATCCGTTAAAAGTTGGCTCATTCATGCCATCGCCGTTATAAAATCGGTCCATCCATGCCATTACTTTTTAACGGTATTTTCTAAAAAACTGCTTTGCTACGTGGCCTCTAATTTATTAGAGGTTCACGTCATTTTTTTAAATTTTGATCCATTAAGGAGAATTCACCCACACCCAACCTATCACCTTAACCCACTTTAATATTACTCTTAATTTTGACCTTAGATTTGAACATATATATAATCATTTAGTCTTCGAACATGAAATTTACATACTTGAATACTACGTTTAAAGTTATGCTCTACGTCTCGTCCACGTTAAAGAGTATAAAGGCTATCAAATAGCCAAATTCACAAAATAATTAAGACTACCATTAATTCAATTATACAACTTATAATCCAAATTTAGAAGGAATTTTTAGGTATTCTTCCTAATTAAAAGTTGTGGTCCTTCATTTATGTGGTATTCTCTTCGTCCTAAATTATGTGATGATGTTCGGATTTCGAGAGTCAAAACAAATTATTTTTTAATCACAATTTATTCATTTGTCATTTTTAATTATTAATTATTCTAACCTATATTATTTTAAACGTAGTATTCAAGTGTGTAAATTTCATGTTCGAAGACTAAATGATTATATATATATATATATTTAAATCTAGGATCAAGACTAAATGATTATATATATGTTTAAATCTAGGGTCAAGACTAAATGATTATATATATGTTTAAATCTAGGGTAAAAATTAAGAGTAACATTAAAGTGGGTTAAGGTGATAGGTTGGGTGTGGGTAAATTCTTCTTAATGGATGAAAACTAAAAAAAGAAAAAAAAATGACGCGGACATCTAATAAGAGGCCACGTGGCAAAGCTGTTTTTTAGAAAACCACCATTAAAAACTAATGGCATGGATGATAATTTAACTTTCATAGCCAAATCTTTTTTCATGCTTCTTTATTTAGAAATAATTTAACTTTAAATTTTATCTTATTGTTAAGATAATTTATAACCACACAAATATCTATGACCTGTTTTAGACTATAAGTTTCAAAAAAATTTCCTATTTCTCTCAAAATTCCATGCTCAATCAAACACCACAATACAAATTTGGACAAAAAAAAAAAAAATTACAACTTAACTTAAAATCTTAAGCTAATCAACAAACTTACATCTGACAAATGATCTTTCTCCTATGGTTTAAGGATCTATCATTTCTTACTTCTATACTATATATAGTATCATTTTGATTAACCTGCTTAATTCCTTAATAAACTATACATAGATAGCTCTATCAACTTCAGTTTTGGATAATGTTTTTCACTTTCCTAATGGGCAACAAGAAAAAGTATGTTTTGTTCTTATGAGAACTTAAGGAGTTTTTTTCTTTTTAATATTTTGAAAAACTATGTAATTTCCAATTTTACTATTGTTATACATTTGGAATTTGAATCTCATTCAATTTTAATCTTTCATTAAAATTAAAGTTTAAAAAGTTGAGAAGATGACAAAGCAAGAGTAAATAGATAAGAACGGGAAAAATCTAACTACTAGTAGATAAGATTCGGGAAAGAAGACGACAAGGAGAAGTCAAAAGATAAGAGAACAAGGATAAATCTACTACAAGTGAGATCAGATTCGTGATTCAAATTTTATGATAAGCCTAAATTCATTTAATTTACTCTATTCAAAATTAATTATTTTTCCTTTTACTAGAATTTCACTCAAAACTATTGAATCCGGATAAGATCATACTTATAACTTTGCCTTTACTGTAAATTAAACTAGACCAATTTGTATGTATATAAATACCACTCGATCAGGCATGAAGGGTATACAGAATAAAAAACACACGCAAAAAGTTATGAGCAAGACAAAACAAAGTGTAGTACTTGAAGGCGAAAAAGGTATTGGTGGAACCAAAGGAAACATGTCACAAATAGTTTATAAAGTTAGTAGCCCAATCAAACCCTGTTCCGAAAAGAAAACTACCTGCCGTTTTCTTGAATTTTGTTTATTTTGCAAGATGAAGCTGTTACCCAAGCAAAACATCTACATGTGCAAGTGAGAATTCTCCTAATTAATTTGTTTTTTCTTTTCCTTCATCATCACTTTAACTTGCATAATTGAGAAAATTTAAGTTGAAGGTTAAATATGTCAAATCAAAATTTATTCAAAATTGAGAGACCAAAAGTGTTATTACCCTAAAGTTTATAATTATTGTTATCGTGAATTGGTATTTTGTTCTGATGATATATACTTAAATGGGCAGTGATAAGCCATTTTGTACCAAGGAGTGCAGGAGAAAGCAGATGTTTAAGGATGAACAAGAAACAAAACAGAAAAAGCAAAAATTGGCAGAATTGATAGCTTCATCTTCTTCGAAGAATACAAAGTCATGCTTTAATCCGATGTTCTATTTAACTTTCTAGTGTTATCCTTGCAATATTTTATTTTGACTATTGTTTCTTGTTCCCTTTTTTTTTCTATATATATACTAGTGTTACAAGCGAATTCAGGATTTGAACTTTTTTAGTCCGAATTTAGAAATTCCATTACCTCCCGTCTAAAATACTTAGTTTGAAGTCTATCATTTGTCCTTATTCAGAGCTCTTTTAATGATATATAAAATAACTTTTTTTCAAGGAGTAGAGACATATTCTAAACCTTTTATCACAAAGAGGATAATTTGAGAATAACAATATATTTTTTCATAGCCTCGAAGTGATAGGGGCTAGTAGTTGTTGCGATTTGATAAGCACACATTTTGTTGTGTCATTGGTCTAGTATTTACTTAATGGTTCAAAGATCATTATTAATCTTAGAGCTTCAATGAAGTAACATTCACACAACCGTGAGCCAATAAGAGAACTCATTTAAACAGTTGAGTGATAGTTTGACTATTTAAAGTTAAGAGTTAATTAATAGGCCAAATATATAAATAGCCGCAAAAAACTCGTCTAAATATTTTATCGAACCACCTAAACTAAGTCGATGACCATTTGAACACCTAACCTATTCTCAAACTGTGTCAATTGAGCACATACATCACAATGCAGCTGGGTAAACTATATTCAAACTGTATTAGTATTTATTGGGGTCACATAAATACTAGAGATATAACAATTCTATAAGCAAAGACATCCCACTCCACTTTTTTTTTTTAAGATAAGGACGTCTTTCATGCCACTCATTAAATTCATATTGCCTCACCCACTCGAATTAGCAAGAAGAAAATAAAGAATGAATCAGAAATGCTTACAGAAGGTAAGAGAAAATGTGCAGCGACGTGAATTTTCGAGTAGATCTTTGTAGCGGGGAATTTTCAAATATTGTAACATCATCGTCATCCGCATCCCTATCAATGTCACCACCGAGCTCAATCAGATTTGAATAGAAGTACAACTGTTGAATCCATATAGAAGTACAAAGTGGTTTGGTTGATGCATCATAAATCTATAGATCAAATCATCAAACTAGTCAAACTTTGGTTTTCAAAGAAAGCAAATATTCGAAAAGCATAATGAAGAACAAGATTTTCCATCCTAGCCAACCTCTATAATCTGTAAGTATCACACAGGAAGAGAAGGAAATAAAACAATTGACGACACAGCTGCAATTGGTTAAATTGATTGGCCACTTTCTATGCTATAGCTATAACACAAGTACCAATGAAACTGAAATTGATAATGAACTAAATAAAATCTTGGCAATGAATATGTTCAGTAGAGAACAATCTGAGATGAGCAACCAAGATATTTTAGAGAACTAACTCCATCGACAGCCTCAGGCAAAGGACAGCAGGAGATCAACAAAAGAAAGCGACAGTCAGATATAACCGGTGCAGAAGTACTAGAAAACTGTCTGATCTCCATTGCAAGACAACACGAAAGACCTTTCTTTCTACAGGGGTACCAAAATGTGATAATTCTATTATATTAGCAAGTAGCACAGGCTACACAATGCATAAGTACAGATGCTTTAATAAAGTGACCAAAAGAGGCTTAAATATACTTTGACAATTGAAACCTCGGCACTTAGAAAGAATGAAAACTCAATCAAACTATTAAAGGATCAGTCCCATGTAAACAGAGACTATTGTTAGTTGCAGACTCTGATTCTCTAGCAAATATACCTCAAGCAGAAGGGAAACACAAAAGTAGATAATTTGATGTATTAATCTCACAGATCACTAAAACAAAGATCTCTCATTTAAACATGATTAACTTCTAACTCGCTTCATCACACATTTATTTTCTTCACAAGCACATTGATTTCATATTTCACCAATTAGGCATTTAGATAAAACTCTACATGAAATTCTTTGAATGCATCTCACAGGACCACTGCTAGTGACAGATACCATTCATTGCTTAGAAGATTAGACTAACAATGGGTACAATTTCATAGCGACAACCTTAAGTTCCATCTTCATAAATAGAATATAGGAGTTTGAAACAAAAGAGAAATAAGAGAATTAACTTGGGAGATGCGAAGAAATAAGTTTGAGATAAAATTAGAAGTTGAAAATGGCTTTAAGTTCATGCATAAGCACAACATCATCTCCCAACGCTTGTGTATCAAAAGAAAATATAGCCTTTTTCACTAATACAATTCCAATCTATCAGAAACTGGCAAATGGTAAATATTGAGTCTGGCAGCTCATGTGGGGACGTGGTTTGGAACAAGATCTTCACCGTTGTATATATATCCACAAGAGCAATTGATGATGTGTTAAATTGACAGTTGAATTTACATTAGCACGTTTGTTAAGATAACAAGCACATACCAAGGTAGAAACATCGTAGAAATCCTAGTAATATTGGTTGTAAAAGGCTTTTTACATCAGTTTTTTTTCTTTTTGTGTGTGGGGGGGGGGGGGGGCATATCCTGGCCATTTAATTCCAAAAAGAAAAACAATATCTTTTGATAGCTGTTTGAATGCAGGAGCAGAGCCAGGGTGGCAAAAAAGGGGTTCATCAGAACTCAAAAAGATCTAGTGGAAAATATCACTTACCTGTACGTTTTCTTACCTTTTGTTAGCACTTCTGACTCATTTTTCCATTGTTTCTTGCTAAATCGAGTGGGAGAGAAAATATGACTCTTTGTTAAAACTGGTAACTTTGTAAATATATATATTTAAAATCAGGTCATTACCAGGTTGTGCACAACATATTTACAAGAGTACTACCCATATCTTTTTCTTTTAAGAATTAGTACTGTTGTATTTTCAGCATTAGGAATGCTGGCCACCACAAAAAATGGTTACAAAGAAGTTAGATCATGGACTGACCTGATCCTATCTTTCAAACGCCTTCCATTTCTCTCCCTCCAGACTTACAACCATATGCAAGAGGTATTATTCTCCACCACCTTTTCTTTTTCTCTTTTTTGATAACTGTGGTGTCCATTCTAGCGTGTGCACACCTAGACTAATTCCAGGGGATACTTGCCACCTCCCACCAACAACATATACCCGGTAACTCTGTCCACCAAGGCTAGAACAACTGGAAAGAAATCACCAAGTGTTTGTCTCCGTATCTGCTGAGACTTCATGGTGCTCAACCCACTTCATTGAACCACTAGGCACACCCTTGGGTGCTATTCTCCACCACTTTTTATGAGTTTTACTTCCACCTTTTTTCATCCAACAACTCATCAAATCCGTCGTGTGCTCACACATTGTCCACTACCAATATCTACGATCCTATGTCTATAATGAGTTTAAAACATCAAGATTACAGATAGGATCATTTGACCAGATGCAATTTAACTTAATCTGTTGCACTGTTTTCTACATTCTGGAAACATTAGCAATCCTTTTCCTTCCAGATTGACCACCAAATGCAAGTTGAAACTATCCTCCACCTACTTCTACTCTTGGCATGCACTCCTACAGTCCCACTTGCTCCCATCTTGATGAGACCCCTGTAATCTTCCTAGGCATACACCATGATGTGCCTCTGAGGCTCAAAAAAAGCATCTATAGGTGTCCAGTGACCTTGCAATGAATGAACACAAGGTTAACTGTCTCTGCTTTCAACCCACATTGGAAACATCTAAGGCACAAGATTATTCCTCTTTGCATAAGGTTCTCCTGCAAAAGAACTGACTCCTTTGCCAAGAGCCATAAAAAAACCTGTCACTTTGTAAGGTATTTTAGTCTTCCAAATAATCTTCTATGGCCAGATGCTTAGCTGCAGGTTGGTATTGTTCAACCTTCTGAAACTTTTGCTCACCTTGAAAGAAGCCTTTTTACAGCCTTGCCACCATAATTCAACACTTCACTCGATCCATTGAACTGTTCAATTTGATTTATGAACTCTACCATTCTTTACACTTCCCAATCATTGAGTTGCCTTCTAAAGTTGAAACTCCACCCTTCTGGTGTCCAAAGCTCTGCTATGGTCCCTATTTTGGTGATTCACTAAGGAGTGTATCTCTGTAAACAACCTTTCCAGTTTACCTACCTCATGCCAATCATCTTTCCAAAATATGTATTAACCCCATCCTTCACTTTGATCATGGAAAAGCTTTTCAATTCATTCCACAAGACTCGTACAGACCTCCTTTCATACTTGGCTGCAATTACTTTCCCTTAATCTGTGATAACCCTTGCTAGGATAGGGAACAAGGACATCATATAAGTAGGGTAAGGAATCTAAGACTACAACAACAACAAAAACAACAACAAACCCAGTGTATTCCCACAAAATAGGATCTGGGGAGGGTAAGATGTACGCAGTCCATACTGTTACCTCCTCCGAAGTAGAGAGGCTAGTTCTGATAGACTGAGTTGATGAAAGTAAATCTTCCACCAAGTGATAAGTACTACCTTTTCCACCTAGCCAATTTCTTTTCACACTTCTCAACCACATTGCTCCATATCTCCTTGGACTTTGACTTTGCTCCTAAAGGCATACCTAGGTAAGTAGTTGGCAGACTGCCAGACTTACCACCCAAAATTGCATTCAGAAAATCCATATCTGAAACCTTGCTGATAGGATACAAGAATTAATATGGTCCAGACAGCTCCTTGAATAGGACCAGGTAGTACTCTCAGTTATTCTTCATCAGCATCACAAGAAAAGAGTGTAGCATTTGCATGCTACAGACGAGCCACTTCCAAGTTGTCTCTTCCATTTCTAGCCACATGAAAACATCCTACCTACCCATTAGTATTAGTAGATTTAACCATACTATTAAGGCCCTCCATTGCTAGTAAAAACAGAAATAATGACAAGGGATTACTTTGTCTGAGACCCTTATGTGAACTAAAACTGTTGGGGGTACCATTGATAAGGACTGAAAAACTCATTGTTAAAATGCAATGCCTTAACCAATGAATCCATTTTTGTCCAAAACCCACCCTTCTAAGAACTGATAGCCAACCAGTTTTTTGGAGAATATTTTGTATATGTCACCAATCAAACTAATTGGTCTACAATCCCTTAGTTGTTTAGCACTTTTCTTTTTTAGAATGAGAGCTATAAAAGTGGCATTATAGCTCCTATCGAACATTTCTTGCTCATAGAAGTTGTGGAATGCATTCACGATATCTGATTATACCACTTCCCAGCATTTTCTTAAAAAACCCATTGTGAAACCATCAGCCCTAGAGCCTTATCTATTGCACGCAACTTTATACTTTTGAATGCTTCCTGTCCTCAAATATTGTTTGAAGACTCTCCTGTTCTTCCAATGATAAAACTGGGAAATTGTGGAAGTGATTGGTTGACCTCCATTGTGCAGTGTCAGTGTATAGATTTTGGCAAAAGTCTACTATCTCCTCTCCAATTCTAGTAGAATCTTAATTCCGTAGCTACGTTAATTATTACATCTTTCGTTTGCTATCATTAACAAATAATTATTGAAATGACTATTTTATCATCTTATCCTTATTAATTGATGTTTAGAGCCATTGATTAGAAGACCATTTTTGCACATATTTTGTATTGAATCCGCTAGCCAAGTGTCTAGAGCTATTTTTTTTATTAATAACAAAACAAACCTCAAAGAATTCGCTAGGTAGGTGTATAGAGCTAGTTTTTTATTATTGATAAAGCAAATGTTTAGCATACAGATTATCAAAATACAACATCACCTGACCCAATATAATCCAAGTGGAATCTAGAGAAGGTAGCGTAGGTAAAGAGAGTGTTTTCGATAGAAGTTTTTCGAAACAGGTTATATAATGCACCTAAAATGTAAGATCCCAACACCATAACTAAAAGAAAGTTGAAGCAATAACAAATTTTAGTAAATAGTAGTATTACATTAGTGGTTGATTCAAACATCTGTCTTTTGATAAAAGAACAAATTGGTTGTGTGAAAGAACACTTAGATCACATAAGATCGTTCTTCGACAATGTGGAGCAAGAATTGCAGAGAGATCTCTAGACTCATGTTCTAAATGTGGCATATGAGGCGGAACATGCCATTAACTTAATTCTTGCTAGAGATCATGGTCTCTTGCAGCTTATCTTCTTACTTCCTGATACTGCAGAAAGATCAAGCTTATAAAAAATGAGGTACAAGAGAAGATCCCCAAGAACACGAGTATCATTTTTGCAAACTCTCTCACAAAGCCAGTTATAAACAAGTCATCAATAGCTGGTAAAATAATTGTAGGCTTTGAGGAGGAGACAAGACAAAAAGGATACAATTTTAGAGATTTGAGATTCTTGAAGGTGAGTTCTTCCATGTTCCATTCTTTGCCACAGTGGGTGCATAAGAGATTGTGCTTGCTATTTTCATGTTTGCTATGTGAGTTTGAGGTGACATTTTGACTGTGATACCTCAATTCTCTCCTGCTACTTGACTCTTGACCGGTGAGATTTGTTAGAACTTGAGCAGAGGTAGTCCACTTGAGAGTCTTAACCCAAACCAGTTTCCTCTCATGTTCTGAATTTCTTTCAAGTGAAGCGGTCAGATCAACCTTAACTTTAGACAATTCTTCCTCCAGTTCAAACTGTATCCCACTTCCCTCACTCTTCCCTTTTGAATCATGCTTAGACATTTCACTAAGCTTCTCATTTATAAGATCATTTTCATGGGGAAGTGACTAACCTGCAGCCTGAATCTCAGCCATCTGCACACTCAATTCAACCATTTCTTCCTCACATTTGTAAAGGTCCTCCTTCAAATTTTCCTTTTCTTTCGTGAGCTCAGTCAGTGTACACTTAGTTTAATTATTTATTCCTCTCATTTGTCTAGATCTTCCTTCAGATTCTCCTTATCTTGGATGAGATCATTTACAATGTCAATCAACACAGCAGCAAGGGATTTCAACCTCTTAGGAGAGTAATCCTTGAGATTGTCCTTAATATCAAGGAGTATTACCTAATCATCTTCATCATCATTTGTATCTTCCATTAAAGCAAAAAGAGAATCAAAGACCTGGACATCATCTTCCATCATTATCATGGACACATTTTCTCTTTGTTCTGATTCATCTGAATCCTAGAGAAGTCACCCCAGGCTGCCAACACCTAATTTGCAACTTTGTCCGCTTCCACCTTCCTACTGTACTTGTTAGGGACCATTTCCTTACCCTTGTATTTTTCAACAACTTACTTTACATACTCCTTGCGCTCAACCTTGTGCATAAGGCAATCTTTGACATAGTGACCCAGCCTTCCACATTTGTGACAAGTGTCATTTGTTTTTCCATCTTGGGTGGGTCTGCTGGATTCTCCTCTTCTAGGGATAGTTTTTGATTTCCTCAAAGCCTTGAAGACCCATTTGGTGATATAGGTAGTTTCATAATCCTCAGTCCTTATGCTCTCCTTAGTTTCCTTTAGGACTAGTTTCTTCTCTCTCTTGAGCTCACCCTTGGATTTGTCCTGCACCTTCATGATCTCATATGTCTTGAGATTTCCAATCAGCTGATCCATTGTCATACTTTTTAAGTTTCTGGCTTCAGTGATTGCATTTACTTTGCTTTCCCATTTCTTGGGGAGAATACTCAAAAAAATTCAAACTTGTTTGGTGGTTCTTATATCCTCACCTAAATAGTGAAGCTCATTGGTAATTGTTGTGAATCTTGTGTGCATCTCCTGAATAAACTCTCTTTCTTTCATGGTGAAAGTTTCATATTGGATGGTTAGCATGTCCACATTTGACTCTTTCACCTGACTTGTTCCCTCATGGGTTATTTGAAGGCAGACCCAAATCTCTTTGGCAGTCTCACAAGTAGAGATCCTATTGTATTCATCAGGACCAATGCCACAAATAAGTAACTTTTTATCTTTGTAGTTCTTCTCAATCTTCTTCCTATCAGAGTCATCAAACTCCTTCTTAGTTTTGGGAACTTGTAAAGTCACTTCACCATCCTTTACTGTCTTTGTGGGAATGAAAGGACCATTTTCAATAACATCCCACATCTTAGAATCTTCAGGCATGATAAAGTCATGCATCCTAGTTTTCTACCACTTATAATACTCTCTATTGAATCTAGGTGGTCTAGTGGTTGACTGACCCCTTCTTCAAGATTTGGAGGAGCAACCATGTTCCTTTCAAGGTGTTAACCTTATTCAGGAAGACCCCGCTCTAATATTAATTAAAGAGTTCACGCAAGTTGTTCCCCAACTTTGGGACCTGATCCCAAACAGACTTAAACAATAAGAAATTGAATAGTAAAGTACGTAAAAGAGAGAGTAAAAGACATAATAATTTTATGTGGAAACTCCTTGCTCAAGGGAGAAAAACCATGACCTGCATTCACATTTCTAAGCTCCAATAATATTCAAGAAAATTGAATACAAATCCATTACATCAAGGATTAACCTCCTAATCCTTCTTCTCCTAGTAATACCTTTATTACAAAGAGAAATTTGCAGTAACTCTACTGTACCACTACCCAGCTAACTGTAACTAACTAAAAGCTAACTCTAGCTTTAATATCACCTAACTCTAGGTGAGAAAAAAGAGTTTGAAGTAAACACACCAACACCTACTAATAACAATGACAAACAATAGGCAACGTTTAAGACCACAGTACAAAAACTCAAATACAATAAGGAAATAAAATACAACTTTGTGAGCTATCAGTTCCTTGTTGCGAATAAGTCGTTGATTCAAGAGCTTCAAGAGAGATATGTTGTTGTGAGTATATGGAAGCCTTGATTTTCTTGTTGTGGAAGATTATCAATGTATATATAACACAAGAAAACCTAGGATAAATCCCATTGGCCGAGATAAAAAGGTTGCAGCAGCTTTCCACCAATCTTTGTACTTTCGTCCAGCTATATAGTTGATTGTGATAGTGACGTGTAGGCCCAACCAGGTCCCTAAGTAGTTACAGCTTTGTCATCACACATTGAACTAGGTCCCAACATGTAATTTGTCAATCATCAAAACTAAGGACTTAACACCATGTATACCGTCAAAGACCGGAGGCATTTGACATAAGGATTTTCCTTTTCCGGATTGAGCAAGAAAAAGTTTACATCCGAATGAGGTAAATGTTGATCATAATGAACAATCATTCCACGTGGCATCAGATCTGATGAAGACGATGACAGACCACTTGGACTTATCAAACAAAGATCATGCACAAGATCACGAATTTGGCAATGCGAGTATACACCTCTCTCTTTGGAAAATACTACCAAGATACTGCTAATCAACTCATCCACATAAACCTTCACCTCAAACTGTTCCATCTATTAGGAAAGGCGGGGGCACTAACAGAGTGCACGACCGGGTAGCAGCGAAAGAATATCCAAGTCTAACTCTCCCTTATAATTTGAACCAAGAGGAGACTCACAAACCCAAGCACAATAGTATATGGTAGAAATAAATCAACCAAATAAATATGACAAGACGAGAATAAAATCAATAACAAGAGATACCAAATTTACATGGAAAACCCTTCGATGTGAAGAGTTAAATACCACGGAACCAAAACCTCCACTATAACCATCAAGAATTACAATATTATTCTCCAAAATGGCCACAAAACAAGTGTCAAACAACGAGCAACAACACAACAAAATAACACCAAAACTAGAGAATAAAAAGGAGCACAAACACCAAAAATGTAGCTGCTGTTCGGGAATAAAAAAACAGGATCTATAGATCATCAAACTCAACCCCGTTAGTTTTTAATCAAAGATTGAGATGAGAGGAACAATATGTCAAAAAATTAGCTCAATCGTACAAGAAACGAAGCGAAAATCGCAATTTGAAGTTGACTACTGCGACTGGAATTTTAGTGTGAAAATCTGACCTAATCTCTTTTGTGGCTGCTAAGAACTCTTTTGTGGATGATGAAAACGTCTTGTACAAGGACAAAGAGAAAAAGGTTCAAGAAACTACAAAGCAAGTCGGAGTGGTGACTGCGGTTGGTGAGAAGTTCTCGCTGTAACGACAAGACTGGAGATCTACAGGTGGTGCCTTGTGTCGCTGTTGGGTGATAATGGCGGTACAAGATGTTTGGAAGATCATGTGAAGTAACCTAGTAGTTGAGATCTACGATTGATGCGTCGTGTCGAAAGTCTTCTTAACAAGTGATGTCAAGCGACGTGTTCCACTGGTTGGTAGTGGCGGTACGGGGTTTTTTCGATGTGGGATTGTGTTTGCTTCTCAACAATCCCCCCTCAAACCAAGACCACATCACTTGTGACCTCCCCGTACCGCCACTACCAACTAGTGGAACACGCCGCCTGACCACCACTCGCCAGGAAGACTTTCGACACAAGGCACCACCTGCAGATCTCCAGTCTTGTCGTTACACCGAGAACTTCTCACCAACCACAGTCACCACTCCGACACACCCGAACCTGGGCTCTGATACCACTTGTTGGGATCGTGTGTAACTCCGGAGTAGTACGATATTGTCCGCTTTGGGTGAAGCCCTCACGGATTTGTTTTTGGACAGCTCCCAAAAAGCCTCATACTAGTGGAGTTGGGTGACACTTTAAATATTAGACATGTTCCCTCTATTTTTTCGATGTGGGATTGTGTTTGCTACTCAACAATACTTGTATTTTTAAATTAGAATGGATGAGAGATTGTATGTATGCACAATACAATATTTTACTCATAATTTTTTCATACATATAATTTTCATATGTGCAATTTTACCGCTACCGTGAGAAGGTAGATAGATTGTTTCCGATAAATCACCCTTAACGACTTAACTCTAGAATTCAAATTCTCTAGACTCGCCTTTGAATGTAGACCTATTAAAGTTCCTATACAAGAAGACTATGGTATATCATTTTTGTCCCATTAAACGCGAACCTTAGAAAGTAATTTCTATTAAATCTCTTATCATAAATTTTAGACCATAAATTTATAGTTTTTTCTTTCTTAAATTCCGTGCTTAATTAATTAAATTTAATCACAGAAACTAAAGTAGATGAAGTAATAAACACTCACATCCTCAGTGAGTATATAATTTTGGACATGTTGTTCCCAAAATTTTTATCAACATTTATTTTGGTCTAATAATACTTTTGGTCTTCATTATTGATAAATTCTAATTTAATCCTTGTGACAACCTTCAATCAATTCGACTGTACACTTTTAATTCCTTTGCTAGTAACTACTCCCTCTGTCCAATTTTATTCATCCCAATTTTTCTAATTTGATTTCTCATTTTACTTGTCATTTTTTATTAGTCAAGACAAGACAATTTTTTTTTTCTTTTTTACCCTTAGTATTAATTGTTTTTTCTCCAAATTAAAACGTAAACATCATTTAATAGGGATACTATGATAAAGTAGTCATGTTATTAATTATTTTTTAATCAATGTGTAATATCAAATTGAGACGAGTAAAATGGGACGGAGGAAGTATTCCTAAATTTATTGTAACTATTAAATGTTTCTCTACTTAATTTCCATGTGATACATTAATCGTATATTTTTACTCCATATGATAATAGAGTTCTAATTGTAGTACAAATAAACCATATTCCTAATTGTAATGGAGTTTTGTAATGCTGCAGTGGGGTGGGGTGGGAGAGGGGCGAAACACTGGTGTGGTGGTGGTTGTGTTGCTTGGGGGAGGGTGGAAGTCGGGGTGGGGGATGAGGAGAGGGTGGAGGACGAGAAGAGGGTGGGGGAACGGGATAGGGGACGGGGAGGGTGCTGGATTGGGTGGGCAACGGTGGTGGACTGATGGATGGGGTGGGGGACGGCGGTGGACTGGTGGATATAGGGTGGGGGACGGTGGGGGAGCGGGTGGGGTGTTGGATGGGGTTGGGGGAGGGGGAGGGCCTTTTTTTATTTTTTTAAAAAAGTATTATTTTTTTAATTTTTAAAAATATTTTTAAATTTAAAAAGCTGAAAAAATGTTGGATTTTTAAAAAATATTATTTTTTTAAGTTTAAAATATTTTTAAATTTAAAAAGCTGAAAAAATGTGCTTCACTCGCTCATACACGCGTGACTACACGAGCCTCATCCTAGTCAATTCTTTTAATGCCACATAGGCCTAGTTAACAGTCAAAGGGTTTGAAATATTGCTTTTTAGTGGGTTTAGGGATCCAGATGACAAATATGTAAGTAGAAGTGTCCAATTTACAAAACCGATATAATACAAGGGTCCATCGAACCATTTTGCCTAACATATACTTGAAAAACTGATGAAGACATTCATTCTTTGCATCAATTGGAGAATCTTAAATTAGAGTCTCACCATCTTATTCATTGGTACGTTCCAATCTTAAATTGGAGTCTCACTCTCACCATCTTTTTCATTGGTACGCAATTAATTTATTTTCTCCTATTATTTTGTTTAAACAATAAGTCAAGTCATTATCAAGGCTAAATATATGAAATTGAAACTCATAAACTTTAGATTAGGAAAATGAAAATTGACAAAACCTTTTCGACTTGTCTTAATTAATTCTTGCATAATTGAGCACTTTTTTATTATATCTCATGCAATTACCAAAAAACCTCTCCACTTCCACTCAATTACATATCATGCCCCAATATATAATAATTTTATTGTTTCATCATAATGGTTTAAATATTTAATATATTCTATTAATTTATATTAATTAACTATAACTACATATTGGAAATATTTTTTTTTATTTATTTAATTGACTATCATGTTCAAAACTAATTTGTTACCACGAATCACAATAATTAATAACTTAAAATATTTAAAAGACATATAAAAATTTTATTGACTTATTATTTTAGCAATGCCACATAAATTGAGATAAAAGAAAAAGAACTGCAAATCATAATAATTAACAACTTAAAATATTTAAAAGATATATAAAATTTTTAGTTGATTCTCAAAATTGTATCGAAGCCACATAAATTGAGACACAAGGAGTAAATATATTATTTGATAATTACGTAAAAATTATTATAAATCACAATAATTAACAAGTTAAAATACTTTTTAAAAAATAGTTAAAAGTTCTATTCAACTCTCAAAATTTTATCGGTGCACCATAAATCATGAAAAAATAAAAAATTATCTTAATTAATTGCAACTAAATATTTAAAGTAAACCAATTTTATTATTTTAATTGACTTTTATATAGAACATTAATCTTTTTATTTATTTATTTATTTTAGCAAATTTAAACTTTAAAATTATTTTTTTCTTATATAGAAATACTAATATTTAAACTTAACTTTAAATTTTTAAAGTACAAAATTAATAAATTTAATTTAATAAAATAAATTTCAAATGAATATTTTCTTAGAATTTGTGTTGGGTCAATATGTATCAAGTTAAAAAGAAATAAAGAAAAATATATAGTAAAATTTTATTATTGTGAAAGATAAATATAATTCACTATCCAATAATATTTAATAATATCATATTTTGCATATGCAAATATAGCATCCCGTATTTAATTAATATACTATTTCGGTGAGTTATCGATGATTACTATTGGATATGATAAAATTATATTAATTTTTATAGAAATAACATAATCAATCACTCTTACTTAATTATTATGAGTCATCTAGGTATTAAGAAAATAAATAATATTTAATGAAAAATAAAATAGACATAAAATGCAAAATTAACTTTTAATATTTTAAATTAAATTTTCGTCTTTCGAACAATGATTTTACTATATCACTCCTTATTATAAGTCATTTATGTATTAGAAAAATAAGAATAACAAAATGACATGCCAACATAAAATATTTGATTGACTATCAAAATTATATTAGTGCCACATAAATTGGGACGGGACAGAAAAAGATATAAAACAACATATATTATTTGAAAATGAAATAAAAAGTACTGTAAATAACAAGAATTAACAAAAAAAAAATTGACTGATTTCTGTTGCTTCAATCGTGATTTTAATTTATCACCCGCAATTAATTATTATAAGTCACTTATGCATTGAAAAATTAATAATATTGAATCCACGATTTTACTATATATATAAAATATAATATATATATATATATATATATATATATATATATATATATATATATATATATATATATATATATATACTATGAATAAAAATTCTCATGATATTTAAAAAAAAAATTAATACATATACTCAAAGGGCAAAAGAGTAAAAACACACAAGAGATAAATGTAGAGAAATCAAGAAGCACCAAATGGATTATTAACATTTGTAACATTCAACACATTTCTAAATGTTTTCAAATTCTTCTTGAATCAACACATACACATAATAAAAATAATAAATAATAAATAATAATAATTACATTTTACTATATCACCCCTAATTAATTATTATGGTCATTTAAGCATTGTTCCACATAAGTTGAAATAGAAAAAATATTATAAATCACAATGATAAAAATTTTAAATTATTTAAAAAATATAATTGGCTATCGGCGACACAAAACTCTGGAAAACGAGAGTAACATATATTATTCAAAAATTACATAAAAGGTATTATAAATTACAATAGTTAACAACTTAAGATATCTAAAAACAATTTAATATGTTATATATTTCAAAAGAATTACATGAAAAATACTAGAATTCACAATAATTAACAGCTTAAAAAATTTAAAAGATATAAAATAATTGACCGACTCTTAAAATTATATTAGTGTCACTAAAATTGGAATAGAAGAAAAGTATTATAAATTACAATAATTAAAAACTTAAATTATTTTTAAAATATAATTGACTATCAATGCCACAAAAATTTGGACAAGAAAGTAACATATTGTAGACACCTAATTTCGTCCCTCCCCGATATCATTTTTATTCATTTTTACCTTATCCTACCGTGCACCCTCATCCATGTTATTATATCCCCACAAAATGACAAAAAATAACAACCCAACAAAATTTATCTTATCCTAACAACCTACCCAATCAAATTAGAACACCTACCCCTACCCATACCCCAACCTCACCACCCCACACCCCTATACCAACGTACCCCTGCCCTTCACATTTTTTTCTTTTCTGGATGGGATAAAACAAAAAAAAAAGAGGAGGAATATTCAAAGGGGACCTAGGTGATTCATATACAAATATATACACAGTGACATTGACAGAGGGTACTCCATTTTTTTTCTTTTTCTTCTTCTTCACCAAGACTGACACACACCATCATAATTCATGCATCACTCTCACAATCTCTCACCGATCGACACACACAAAACCTCACAGATACACTAACACACGCACAGCTCGTCGAAAAACAACACAGCCACCGAAAACACACACACACACTCACTGTTACATCTCTCTCAATCGGAAAACACACACATAGCTCACAACTTTCACTCACAGAACACACAGATCGGAGAGAGAGGGAGAAAGGCATGGTGAGATGAAATCGATCGGAGAGAGGTCGGAGGGTTGATCGGAAAACAGTGTGGTGGATGGATTAGAGAACATCGGAGAGAGATAGAAGAAAAGGGTGAATGGAGGGAGTGAAAAAGGGTGTTGGTCAATTTTTTCCGACGAAGTCATCGCCGGAACCGACCCACGGTTACCTTTCCGACCCCGAAAACGTCACCCATTGCCGGAAATCCACCGAAGACTGATCAAAACCTGTCGTAAGCTCATCGGAAAATGAAACCCGTCTCCCGTTCGGTCACCGCTTCGTGATTTTTGGTCCAGTTTAGCGAAGAAACAGAAAAAAGGGAGTGGGTAAAAGCCGAGGTTTGTTCGTTTGTGAGGTTCTTGGTTTCGGGTTCCGGCGAAGCCGCTCCAGTCAGATAATTTGACGATCTGAAATAAAAATCTAGGTCCAATTCTACTCTTTTCCTCTTTTTTATTTCATTGTTTATTATATTTGGTGTGTTGGATTAAATATTGTATGTTGTTGGATTGAATATCGTATGTTATTTGATCCTTGTTGGGGGTGGGAATTAAAAATTGCTAAACTGAATGTTGATTAATTTTGATGAATTGATAATGTTGAACAGGATAGAATTGTGATATGTCATTGAGCGGGTAGGCAACCAGTAGGCTCGGGTAAGCAAATTTAGAACTTGTGTTTTGGTTAAATGTTTGAATATGAGTGCGAATATTTCTTCCTAGTTTATCGTATTTGATTCGAGTGTATTTATTTGGCCGGGGAATGCCCCGAGGTTTCATGTATTTATTTGTCCAGGGAATGCCCCGACGTATTATGTCTTTGAAGGGGGTTCGTGATCAAGGCCCGAGGCATCGGGTAAAGCTTTGGAGCATAGTTTAGCATTAATATAGGTTAGTGTAGGTTTACATTTTTCTATTTTGGGACTGTATAATTGGACTGAATACTACACTTTGGACTGTTTTGTCTTTGTGTGTTTTGATTGATTATTCTATGTGTTTGTGTTGTTTATATATCTGTAATGTCAGATTAGCCGATACGCTCCACCAAGCTACCGTGGTCGAACCACGGGACTGAGGGGTGCCTAACACCTTCCCCTCAGTCAACAGAATTCCTTAGCCAGAATCTCTGTTCGCGAATCAGTGTTACAGAGTCAAAAATTGTTTTGAAAAAGGATATCCACGGGTGACTTGGCACACCCGATTTATGCCAAGTGGCGACTCTGAGTTTTCAATATAGTGAATTCTTTTCGAAACAAATCTTCATTTTGTCACTTAGTAATAAAAACCCTTTCGAACCATAAAATCAATTCTTTTGGAGGTCGTAAAAAGGGTGTGACAGCTCTGGTGACTCTACTTGGGATCTTTTCAGAATTCGGTCTTATTTGCTATCAGAAACTGACAAATGGTAAATACTGAGTCTGGCAGCTCATGTGGGGACGTGGTTTGGAACAAGATCTTCACCGTTGTATATATATCCACAAGAGCAATTTCTGATGTGTTAAATTGACAGTTGAATTTACATTAGCACGTTTGTTAAGATAACAAGCACATACCAAGGTAGAAACATCGTAGAAATCCTAGTAATATTGGTTGTAAAAAGGCTTTTTACATCAGTTTTTTTTCTTTTTGTGTGTGTGGGGGGGGCATATCCTGGCCATTTAATTCCAAAAAGAAACACAATATCTTTTGATAGCTGTTTGAATGCAGGAGCAGAGCCAGGGTGGCAAAAAGGGGGTTCATCAGAACTCAAAAAGATCTAGTGGAAAATATCACTTACCTGTACGTTTTCTTACCTTTTGTTAGCATTTCTGACTCATTTTTCCATTGTTTCTTGCTAAATCGAGTGGGAGAGAAAATATGACTCTTTGTTAAAACTGGTAACTTTGTAAATATATATATTTAAAATCAGGTCATTACCAGGTTGTGCACAACATATTTACAAGAGTACTACCCATATCTTTTTCTTTTAAGAATTAGTACTGTTGTATTTTCAGCATTAGGAATGCTGGCCACCACAAAAAATGGTTACAAAGAAGTTAGATCATGGACTGACCTGATCCTATCTTTCAAACGCCTTCCATTTCTCTCCCTCCAGACTTACAACCATATGCAAGAGGTATTATTCTCCACCACCTTTTCTTTTTCTCTTTTTTGATAACTGTGGTGTCCATTCCAGCGTGTGCACACCTAGACTAATTCCAGGGGATACTTGCCACCTCCCACAAACAACATATACCCGGTAACTCTGTCCACCAAGGCTAGAACAACTGGAAAAAAATCACCAAGTGTTTGTCTCCGTATCTGCTGAGACTTCATGGTGCTCAACCCACTTCATTGAACCACTAGGCACACCCTTGGGTGCTATTCTCCACCACTTTTTATGAGTTTTACTTCCACCTTTTTTCATCCAACAACTCATCAAATCCGTCGTGTGCTCACGCATTGTCCACTACCAATATCTATGATCCTATGTCTATAATGAGTTTAAAACATCAAGATTACAGATAGGATAGTTTGACCAGATGCAATTTAACTTAATCTGTTGCACTGTTTTCTACATTCTGGAAACATTTGCAATCCTTTTCCTTCTAGATTGACCACCAAATGCAAGTTGGAACTATCCTCCACCTACTTCTACTCTTGGCATGCACTCCTACAGTCCCACTTGCTCCCATCTTGATGAGACCCCTGTAATCTTCCTAGGCATACACCATGATGTGCCTCTGAGGCTCAAAAAAAGCATCTATAGGTGTCCAGTGACCTTGCAATGAATGAACACAAGGTTAACTGTCTCTGCTTTCAACCCACATTGGAAACATCTAAGGCACAAGATTATTCCTCTTTGCATAAGGTTCTCCTGCGAAAGAACTGACTCCTTTGCCAAGAGCCATAAAAAAACCTGTCACTTTGTAAGGTATTTTGGTCTTCCAACTAATCTTCTATGGCCAGATGCTTAGCTGCAGGTTGGTATTGTTCAACCTTCTGAAACTTTTGCTCACCTTGAAAGAACCCTTTTTACAGCCTTGCCACCATAATTCAACACTTCACTCGATCCATTGAACTGTTCAATTTGATTTATGAACTCTACCATTCTTTACACTTCCCAATCATTGAGTTGCCTTCTAAAGTTGAAACTCCACCCTTCTGGTGTCCAAAGCTCTGCTATGGTCCCTATTTTGGTGATTCACTAAGGAGTGTATCTCTGTAAACAACCTTTCCAGTTCACCTACCTCATGCCAATCATCTTTCCAAAATAGGTATTAACCCCATCCTTCACTTTGATCATGGAAAAGCTTTTCAATTCATTCCACAAGACTCGTACAGACCTCCTTTCATACTTGGCTGCAATTACTTTCCCTTAATCTGTGATAACCCTTGCTAGGATTGGGAACAAGGACATCATATAAGTAGGGCAAGGAATCTAAGACTACAACAACAACAAAAACAACAACAAACCCAGTGTATTCCCACAAAGTAGGATCTGGGGAGGGTAAGATGTACGCAGTCCATACTGCTACCTCCTCCGAAGTAGAGAGGCTAGTTCTGATAGACTGAGTTGATGAAAGTAAATCTTCCACCAAGTGATAAGTACTACCTTTTCCACCTAGCCAATTTCTTTTCACACTTCTCAACCACATTGCTCCATATCTCCTTGGACTTTGACTTTGCTCCTAAAGGCATACCTAGGTAAGTAGTTGGCAGACTGCCAGACTTACCACCCAAAATTGCATTCAGAAAATCCATATCTGAAACCTTGCTGATAGGATACAAGAATTAATATGGTCCAGACAGCTCCTTGAATAGGACCAGGTAGTACTCTCAGCTATTCTTCATCAGCATCACAAGAAAAGAGTGTAGCATTTGCATGCTACAGACAAGCCACTTCCATGTTGTCTCTTCCATTTCTAGCCACATGAAAACATCCTACCTACCCATTAGTATTAGTAAATTTAACCATACTATTAAGGCCCTCCATTGCTAGTAAAAACAGAAATAATGAAAAGGGATTACTTTGTCTGAGACCCTTATGTGAACTAAAACTGTTGGGGGTACCATTGATAAGGACTGAAAAACTCATTGTTAAAATGCAATGCCTTAACCAATGAATCCATTTTTGTCCAAAACCCACCCTTCTAAGAACTGATAGCCAACCAGTTTTTTGGAGAATATTTTGTATATGTCACCAATCAAACTAATTGGTCTACAATCCCTTAGTTGTTTAGCACTTTTCTTTTTTAGAATGAGAGCTATAAAAGTGGCATTATAGCTCCTATCGAACATTTCTTGCTCATAGAAGTTGTGGAATGCATTCACGATATCTGATTATACCACTTCCCAGCATTTTCTTAAAAAAACCCATTGTGAAACCATCAGCCCTAGAGCCTTATCTATTGCACGCAACTTTGTACTTTTGAATGCTTCCTGTCCTCAAATATTGTTTGAAGACTCTCCTGTTCTTCCAATGTTAAAACTGGGAAATTGTGGAAGTGATTGGTTGACCTCCATTGTGCAGTGTCAGTGTATAGATTTTGGCAAAAGTCTACTATCTCCTCTCCAATTCTAGTAGAGTCCTGAGTTCTCCTTGTACTAACAAGCTCAAAGATAACTAACAATCTTTGATATTTAGAGTAAATACAAGACCAATTACATAACAAACTGTGTGCTTATCAAAAAAGAACGCAAAAGAGACTCGCTCTTATCACTTGGAAGCTAGAAAAAAATGTAAGTTGCTATTACCAAATTATTCCTCTTTGTTATGAGCAAAAACAACATACCTAGTATGTTCCCATAAAGTGGGGTCTAGGGAGGGTAAGAGTACGCAGTCCATACCACTAACTCAGAGGTGAGATAAAGCCTTTTTGTTATAAAATATTTAAAATCCATCTACTCCTTGAAAAAGAGATACTTTATATATCCTTAAAATGCAATAAATAATTACGAATAGAAAACTTCAAACTAAGTAAATTAGATGAAAGGTACAGAGTTTCTAAATTCAAACTCAAAAAGTTCAAATCTTGAATTCGCTTGTAACACTAGTATTTAAAAAGGAAGACATAAAAATCAAAATAAAATGTTGCGAGAATAAAACTAGAAGGCTAAAAAGACATTGGATTAAAACATGATCTCGAATTCTTCGAAGAAGATGAAGCTATTGAATCTGTCTGATTTTGCTTTGCCTTTGTAATTTCTTCATCCTTAAAAATTTGCTTGCTCCTACACTCCACGCTACAGAATGGCCTTTCCCTGTCCATTTAAGTATGTATAATTGGAAAAAAAGATCAATTCATGATAACAACCATTATAAACTTTAATATATTTTGTATGGTTACAAAACTTTTGGTCCCTTAGCTATGAATAAATTTTGATTCGACATATTTAGCCTTCAAATTATATCATAACAAAAATTACACTACGAATTGTGCAAGTCGAAGTGATGATGAAGAAAAAGAGTGAAAAAAAGAATTATAGAAGAACTCTTACATGTACATATAGATATCTTGCACGGGTAGCAACTTCTTCTTGCAAAAAAAGCAATATTCAAGAAATCCACAGGTATTTTTCATTTCAGAACAGGGGATGACTGGGTCACTAGTTTTGTTAACAACTTGTGACATGTTTCTTTTGGTACCACCAACACCTTCTTCAAGTACTACACTTAGTCCTGTCTTACTCAGACCTCTTATGTGTTTTTTTCAGAATACCCTCTATGCCTGAAGGAGTGATATTTATATATGCACATTTCGGTGTAGTTTAATTTGCAGGAAAGGATAGAGTTAAAGGTATGATCTGATCCGAATTCAATAGTATTGAATTAGATTCTATAAAAGGATGGAGTTATAAGTATGATCTTATCCGAATTCAATAGTTTTGAATTAGATTCTATTAAAAGCAAAAATAATTAATTTTGAATAGAGTAAAATTATATGAATTGCAGCAGTCCTAGTCAAACCAATAAAGTTTAAATCTCGAATCTGATCTCACTTGTAGTTAAATTCATCCTAGTTCTTACCAGCAACAGGTACCAAGTAACTCTTTCCATCAAGGCTAAAACAAATGGAAAGAAATCACCCAATGTTTTTTTCTATTGAGAATTGAACCTAAGACCTCATGGTGCTTAATCCAACTTCATTGAACCACTAGGCCACACTCTTGGGTGCCGCTAAACTAAAATAGTGAGTAAATCATCCATTTAATTTTTATTAATGTTCCTATTAAATCACCTGCCTTTAATGCCTAACAAACAACATAAGCTTCTGGAAAAATAGATAAATGTGCCCTTTAACGTAGCTTCAACTTGCATTTGTATCTTCCAACTTTGGGTGTACACAAGTAGGCACTTAAACTGCATAAAATTGAACAAGTAGACGGCACCGTATGTGGCGTCCTACCTGGCCAATTTTCCTCCTACATGGTGTCCTACGTGTACTATGCCACATAGGATGTGTACGGCTACTTGTTCAACTTTATACAAGTTAAAGTGTCTATTTGTGCACATCTAAAGTTGGAGTGCATAGATGTCAACCGAGGTCAAGTTAAAGGGCATGTTTATGCATTATGCCTAAGTTTTTTATATACACTAGTATACTAATAAATCTACAAATAGGAACTAAATCTACAAGTAGGAACTATGTAATTTCCAAGTTTACTATTGTTATAAAATTGAAATTTGAATCTTATTAAAATAAAATGTTCAAAAATACTCCTTTCGTTCACTATTTTTTTTTATAACCGCGGTGTCCGGGCCAGCTTGCGCGCAACTAGACTAAATCCACGGGATACCTGCCACCTTTCACCAGTAACAGGTATCAGGTAACTCTGTCCACCAAGGCTAGAATAGATGGAAAGAAAACACCTAGTGTTTGTCTCTGCTGGGAATTGAACCTGAGACCTCATGGTGAACACCTAGTGTTTGTCTCTGTTGGAAATTGAACCTGAGACCTCATGGTGCTCATCCCAACTTCATTGAACCACTAGGCCACACCCTTGGATGCACTTGTTCACTATTCGAAATACAGATTTTCACTCTTATACTTGTCACTTTTAACATATCAAGAAAAGACAATTAGTTTTTTTCATGTTCTAGCCTTAGCATTAATTACTTATTTTCCAAATCATTTTTCAAGACCTACTATCGAATATAAATTAATATGAGTATTATGGTAAAATGCTCATATAAATCAATATTTTTTAACAGACGTGCAAAGTCCAAAGTGGACAAGTAAAAGTGAACGAAAGGAGTAACACTAATGAATAATTATATTCAAAAGATGATATAAAGTGGATGTTACTCCCATAGATCCGCGAGTTCCTACTTGTAGAGTGATTAGTATACCAGTGTTTATATAGAAAACTTATGACATCGGCTAGGCTTTCAATGTAAGTGATTTAGTAGGAACAAAAATAAAAATTAAATGGATGATTTACTCACAATTTTATTCCATCGATAAAAGCATATCAGCAAAGAAAACATGATTTATTTAAGTAGAAAAAAAATAAAGATGTACACTACTTTTCAAACATGCTCTCTTTGATTCTTAAAAATTTCTCAATTAATTAAAAAAATTAAACGAAAATACATTGCCACAATAATTATTAATCACCTAACTTTCCCCTACTTATAAAGTAGTGTAATTAGGAAAAGAAGACGAGAAAGCAAAGATAACAAGTTAAGAACAAGGAAAAACCTAACTACATGTGAAATTAGATTCGGGAAAAGAGGACGCCAAAGCAGAAGTCAAAAGATAAGAACAAATATAAATCTAACTACAAGTGATCAGATTAGCGAAATAAATTTTATGAGTTTAACTTTAGGACTGCCTCAATTTTAATTTACTTTATTCAAAATTAATTATTTTTGCACTCATTGATTTTCTTCACGCACTTCATCACTCATTGATTTTCTTCACAAGCACGATGATTTTCAGATATTGCCAATTAGGCATTTAGATAATACTCTACACGTAATCCTTTTAAGTTATTTCACAGAACCACAGCTAATTACAAAAATCATTCATCCCCTAAAAGATTAGACTAACAGTGGTACAGTTTCACAGCAACAACATTAAGTTCCATCCTTATAAATGGCAATGCAGGCATTTACCTAGAGCAGTATATACGAGCTTTACCTAGAAGTGGCAATGGGCGGTTTGGGCTGAATTTGGACGGGTCAATATGGGTTGAGTAAATAAATGCGTCATTGCTCAATCCTACCCAAAGGTTACTTGGGCTAAGATTGGCTAGGTCAAGATGGGCTAAAGCAAAGGGGTCAACGCCCAACTTCATCCTCCTTATCTGTTTTAATGCATGATTTTGTCCGTACTTTACATTTTTTCATACGCATATAAATTAGATGAAATGTAGTTAAAATTCATGAGGCACAAACATACATTTATTAAACTGTTCTTTTTAAGAATAAACTTGAAAAGAAAACTTCATTAATCTCATTTGGTGAGACAGGTCCATATTCTAAGAATTAAAATCCAATCTCATAAGTAAAGCACCATTAATTTTAAAATTTTTTGTTAATGTGTCATAATTGGGTTCATGAAGTAATTTTACATTCATTCTACTAACTAAGCACAATGATAACTCGTAGACATTTATTGTTTTGCTAATGGAAATCTCAATTAGAAAAAAACACCAAGTAGATAACTAATTTATTTCTAAATTCATTATTATTGATTAAAAAGTAAAAGAAAATATTGATATTGAAAAATAACTTCTCCCGTGATTAAGGAAGAAAGTAATATTGATACGAAAGTACATCTGACAAATTAAGAGATCAAATGAATAACTATTTGTGAAGTAGCAGTGATACTGTTCACAGGTCAGTTGGGCATAAACTTTGAGCCGCTTTGGGCTATTAAAAAAGATGGTTTAGTTGGGTTGTACCCAAACATAGCCCATCATAGGGAAATTGATGCCCAATCCATCATAACTTGGGCGGGTTGGTGGGATCAAAGGGGTTTGGGCTGAATTTGCCACCCCTTGTTTTACCTATCAAATTATAACATTTACGGAAAAGGATCATAAAACAGACAAACTAGAAATAAGTGAATTAACTTGGGAGATGTGAAGAAATAAGTTTGAGATAAAATCAGAAGTTTAAAAATGTATTAAGTGCATGCATACGTGGAACAGCTCCCAACGCCTGTGTAAATGGAGCAAATATTGCCTTGTTTACTACTACAGTTTCTAATCTACCAGAAACTGGCAAACGGTAAACATTCTACCAAGCTGAGAGTTTGGCAGCTCTTGTGGGAATGTGGCGACAATATTTAGAACAAGATTTTCACCGCTGAACATGTATTCACAAGAGGAATTGTTGATGAGGCCAATAGACTGTTTAATTTGTATTACAATGTTTGTCAAGAAAACAAGCACATAACAGGTAGACAATGTCATAGAAATCATACTAATATTGGCCGCTGATGTCTTTAAGATCCTATAGGATAGGAAAGGTTTTTTTACCATACTATCTTCAAAAGCGTCAACTTCTTATAAGATAGACCGAAATTTGATTTATGTTACAAATGTTAATCGATATAATCAATGCAGCACCTCTGTACTTGAAAAAGAAAAAGCTGGAAATATCAAAGGAGCAAGCATATATACCGAAATTTTTTTCGAACAATGCAATGCCAAGCAGGGTCATACTTCTTGTTGAAGTCCTTCTTAATATGTTCTGCTACATCCTTCTCTACATTATGCTTCTCAAATGCCTAAAATATACATGGGATCAAAGGGGTTTGGGCTGAATTTGCCACCCCTTGGGCAAATCTCAAAAAAGATTATTGGTTTAGCATACAGGCTATCAAAACACGACATCACCTGACCCAGTATAACACAAGTGCAATCTAGAGAAGGTAGCGTAGGTAAAGAGTGTTTTCAATAGACGCTTTCCAAAAACAGGTTATATAATGCACCTAGAATGTAAATCCCAACACTATAACTAAAAGAAGGTTGAAGCAATAACAAATTTTAGTAAATAGTAGTATTACATTAGTGGTTGATTCAAACATCTGCCTTTTGATAAAAGAAGAAATTGGGTGAAAGAACACTTAGATCACATAAGATCATTCTTCGGGAATGTGGAGCAAGAATTGCATAGAGATCTTTGAACTCGTGTTCTAGATGTGGCACATGAGGCGGGACATGCCATTAACTCAATTTTTGCTAGAGATCATGGTCTCTTGCAGCTTATCTTCTTACTTCCTGATACCGTAGAAAGATCAAGCTTATCAAAAACGAGGTACAAGAGTAGATCCCTAAGAACACAAGAATCATTTTCGCAAACTCTCCCAATAAGTCAGTTATAAACAAGTCATCAATAGCTAGTAAAATAATTGTTGGTTTTTAGGATGAGACCGAGAGGATACAATTTTAGAGATTTGAAATTTTGGAAGGTGAGTTCTTCCATGTTCTATTCTTTGCCACAGTGGGTGCATAAGAGATTGTTCTTGCTATTCTCATGTTTGCTATGTGAGTTTGAGGTGACTTTGACTGTGATACCTCAATTCTCTCCTGCTACTTGACTCTCGACCAGTGATATTTGTCAGAACTTGAGCAGAGGAAGTCCACTTGAGAGCCTTCTCAAGCTCAGTCTTAACACAAACTAGTTCCCTCTAAAGTTTTGAATTTTTTTCAAGTGAAGCAGTCAGATCAGCCTTAACTTTAGACAATTCTTCCTCCAGCTCAATTGTATCCCACTTCCCTCACTCTTCCCTTTTGAAGCATGCTTAGACATTTCACTACGCTTCTCATTTATAAGATCAATTCAACCATTTCTTCCTCACATTTGTCAAGATCCTCCTTCAAATTTGCCTTTTCTTTGGTGAGCTCAGTCAATGTACACTTAGTTCAATTATTTATTCCTCACATTTGTCTAGATCTTCCTTCAGATTCTCCTTATCTTGGGTGAGATCATTTACAGTGTCAATCAACACAGCAGCAAGGAATTTCAACCTCTTAGGAGAGTAATCCTTGAGATTGTCCTTAATATCCAGGAGTATTACCTAATCATCTTCATCATCTTCTGTATCTACGATTAAAGCAAAAATAGAATCAAAGACCTGGACATCATCTTCCATCATCATCATGGACACATTTTCTCTTTGTTATGATTCATCTGAATTCTAGAGGAGTTACCCCAGGCTGCCAACACCTAATTTGTAACTTTGTCAGCTTCCACCTTCCTACTGTACTTGTTAGGGACCATGTCCTTACCCTTGTCTTTTTCAACAACTTGCTTTACATACTCCTTATGCTCAACCTTGTGCATAAGGCAATCTTTGATATAGTGACCCATCCTTCCACATTTGTGACAAGTGTCATTTGTTTTTCCATCTCTGGTGGGTCTGCTGGATTCTCCTCTTCTAGGGATAGTTTTTGATCTCCTCAAAGCCTTGAGGACCCGTTTGGCGATGTAGGTAGTTTCATCATCCACAACCCTTATGCTCTCCTTAGTTGCCTTTAGGACCTGTTTCTTCTCTCTCTTGAGCTCACCCTTGGATTTGTCTTGCATCTTCATGATCTCATATGTCTTGAGATTGCCAATCAGCTCATCCATTGTCATAGTTTTTAAGTTCCTGGCTTCAGTGGTTGCATTTACTTTGCTTTCCCATTGCTTGGGGAGAATACTAAAAATATTTTAAACTTGTTTGGTAGTTCTTATATCCTCACCCAAATAGTAAGGCTCATTGGTAATTGTTGTGAATATTGTGTGCATATCCTGAATAGACTCTCTTTCTTTCATGGTGAAAGTTTCATATTGGGTGGTTAGCATGTCCACCTTTGACTCTTTCACCTGACTTGTTCCCTCATGGGTTATTTGAAGGCAGTCCCAGATCTCTTTGGCAGTCTCACAAATAGAGATCCTATTGTATTCATCAGGACCAATGCCACAAATAAGTAACTTATTAGTTTTGTAGTCTTCTCAATCTTCTTCCTATCAGAGTCATCAAACTCCTTCTTAGTTTTGGGAATTTGTACAGTCACTTCACCATTCTTTACTGGCTTTGTGGGAATGAAAGGACCATTTTCAATAACATCCCACATCTCAGAATCTTCAGGCATGATAAAGTCATGCATCTTAGTTTTCTACCACCTATAATACTCTCTATTGAATCTAGGTGGTCTAGTGGTAGACTGACCCCTTCTTCAAGATTTGGAGGAGCGGCCATGTTCAAGATCCTTTCAAGGTGTTAACCTTATTTAGGAAGACCCCGCTCTAATATCAATTAAAGAGTTCACGCGAGTTGTTCTCCAACTTTGGGACCTGGTCCCAAACAGACTTAAACAATAAGAAATTGAATAGTAAAGTATGAAATAGAGAGAGTAAAGAACATAATAATTTTATGTGGAAACTCCTTGCTCAAGGAGAAAAACCACGACCTGCCTTCAGATTTATAAGCTCCAATAATATTCAAGCAACTTGAATACAAATCCATTACATCAAGGATTAACCTACTAATCCTTCTTCTCCTAGTAATACCTTTATTACAAAGAGAAATTTGCAGTAACTCTACTGCACCACTACCCAGCTAACTCTAACTAACTAAGCTAACTCTAGCTTTAATACCACCTAACTCTAGATGAGAAAAAGGAGTTTGAAGTAAACACACCAACACCTACTAATAACAATGACAAATAATAGGCAACGTTTAAGACCACAGTACAAAAACTCAAATACAATAAGGAAATAAAATACAACTTTGTGAGCTATCAGTTCCTTGTTGTGAATAAGTCGTTGATTCAAGTGCTTCAAGAGAGATATATTGTTGTGAGTATATGGAAGCCTTGGTTTTCTTGTTGTGGAAGATGATCAATATATATATAACACAAGAAAACGTAGGATGAATCCCATTGGCTGAGACAAAAAGGTTACGGCAGCTTTCCACCAATCTTTGTACTTTCGTCCAGCTATATAGTTGACTGTGATAATGACGGTAGGCCCAACCAGATCCCTAACTAGTTACAGCTTTGTCATCACACATTGAACTAGGTCCCAACATGTAATTTGTCAATCATCAAAACTAAGGACTTAACACCATCAAAACTAAGGACTTAACACCATGTATACCGTCAAAGACCGGAGGAATTTGACATAAGGATTTTCCTTTTCCGGATTAAGCAAGAAAAAGTTTACATCCGAATGAGGGAAATGTTGATCTTAATGAACAGTCATTCCACGTGGCATCAGATTTGATGAAGACGATGACAGAGTACTTGGACTTATCAAACAAAGATCATGCTCAAGATCATGAATTTGCAATGCGAGTATGCACCGCTCTCTTTGGAAACTACTACCAAACAACTGCTAATCAACTCATCCACATAAACCTTCACCTCAAACTGTTCCATCTGTTAGGAAAGGCAGGGGCACTAACAAAGTGCACGACAGGGTAGCAACGGAAGAATACCCAAGTCTAACTCTCCCTTATAATTTGAACCAAGAGGATACTAACAAACCAAGGAAAAATAGTATATGGAAGCAAATAAATCAACCAAATAAATATGACAAGCCGAGAATAAAATCAATAACAAGAGACAACAAATTTACATGGAAAACCCTTCGATGTGAAGAGTAAAAAACCACGGGACCAAAACCTTCACTATAACCATCAAGAATTACAATATTATTCTCCAAAATGGCCACAAAACAAGTGTCAAACAACGAACAACAACACAACAAAATAATACCAAAACTAGAGAATAAAAAGGAGCACAAACACCAAAAATATAGCTGCTGTTCGGGAACAAAAAATAGGAGCTACAGGCCATCAAATTTACCCCCTTCAGTTTTAATCAAATACTGAGATAAGAGGAACAAGCTTTCCAAAAATTAGCTCAATCGGACAAGAAATGAAGCAAAAATCGCAATTTAAAGTTGACTGCTGCGGCTGAAATTTTAGTGCGAAAATCTGACCTAATATCTTTTGTGGCTGCTAAGAACTCTTTTGTGGATGTGAAATAAGACCTAAAAAGTTCTCTCTTTATATATATATATATAAAGAGAGATATCTTTTCAGGCGTGATAAAGTCATGCATCCTAGTTCTCCATCACCTATAATAATCTCTATTGAATCTAGATGGTCTAGTAGTAGACTGACCCCTTCTTCAAGATTTGGAGGAGCAGCCATGTTCAAGATCCTTTCAAGGTGTTAACCTTATTTAGGAAGACCGCTCTGATATCAATTAAGGAGTTCACGAGAGTTGTCCTCCAACTTTGGGACCTGGTCCCAAACAGACTTAAACAACAAGAATTGAATAGTAAAGTACGTGAAAGCGAGAGTAAAGGATACAATAATTTTATGTGGAAACTCCTTGCTCAAGGAAGAAATACCACGACCTGCATTCAGATTTCTAAGCTCCAATAATATTCAAGCAACTTGAATACAAATCCATTACATTAAGGGGTCGTTTGGTAGAGTGTATTGAAATGTTAATGCATGCATTAGTTTAATGTGTACTAGTAGTACCTTGTTTGGTATACCTTTTTACCCTATGTATAACTAATGCAAGCATTAGTTATACACTCTATTGTGTATTAAGGTGTGTATTATTAATCTCTCAAAATCTATGGCATTAGTAATGCAATGGATCTAATGCATGCATTAACATGCTTAAAAACCCTATTACCCCTCAAAAAATGGTCCGCATCCTTTCCAACATATATATTGAGGGTATTACGTAAAAAATTTTTTTTTTTTAGAAATTATATGTAATTCAGGTTTTTTTTAATACATCGAACCAAACACTCTATAAAAAAAATACAAGCACAACTAATGCAAACATAACTAACACAAGCATTAATAATACAAGCATTACTAATACACCATATTTTGCATTATTCTTATACACTCTATCAAACGACCCCTAAGGATTAACCTCCTAATCCTTCTTCTCATAGTAATACCTTTATTACAATGAGAAATTTGCAGTAACTTTACTGCACTACTACCCAACTAACTCTAACTGGGTAAAAGTTAATTCTAACTTTAATATCGAGAACAAGGAGTTTGAAGTAAACACACCAATACCTACTAAGAACAATGACAAACAATAGGCAACGTTTAAGACCACCGTACAAAAACTCAAATACAATAAGGAAATAAAATACAACTTTGTGAGCTAAAAGAGAGAGATCTTTTTAGGTCTTATTTCAGACCATACATGTCATATATATATATATATATATATATATATATATATATATATATATATATATATATGCCTCATAGTAATGGGCCTATCGACAAAAGTGGGTTGGTCCAAATTGAACTTTATTTATCCACATAGAAAGGGACAAAGACCCATATCCCAACACCATCAGAATCTTCACGAGTCGTTTTGTCTGTGGGACAAAATAAGTAAGGATATATCATGATATTATTTAATCCCACCTTTTATATGAGATAGTAATCCCGCCATTTTAGTATAAATACTGAGATAAGTTAATACCTCAGACCATACACGTCATAAATTTAATCTCAAATTTATACATGTCATAAATTTAATCTCAAATTTTATTCCAAAATTGTTATCGTTATCCCACATATCCAATGACCCCATATGACCAAATAGAAGTCCCACTAATCAAGACTTATCACTATTTGAGATTGTATTGGATTTCAAACAAAAGGTTCTAAGTTAGTGGGCTTATCTTAACATTTTTACAATTGTATTGAATTTCAAACAAAAGGTTGTAAGTTCTAACAAAAGGTCTATTGACATTGGAAAGCTACAAGATGTGTGTTTGATTAGATGAGGTTCCTATTTGGTTTGAGCTGGAAAGGGTAAATAACTTTTGCGTGTAGCTTATGTCTTTTCCTTTTAGTCAATAGACATAATTTGTGAAATCTAGTTTATAAATAATCACTCGATGAGATGCACGCGTCCTACGTGACAAAGCCGGTAACATAGGTACGGAATGTTTCTCCTTTATCGGACGCGAATCCAAATTAGTTGAGCGTCAAAACAAATGGAAAATAACAAAAAAAGTAAACAAGGAGGTACACTCGAGTCAATTTAACAATCAAAGAAGCAAACCAAAGGAATCAATCTACCTTAATTGGCTCATCTTATCACCTCCACAGCTTTATTATGATTCCTTTTTTCCACCGCAACTTTATACTTAACCTTATACACCCATTTGCAGGGTAGAGCTTTCTTCCCTTTAGGCAATTCCACAACATCCTAGGTATTATTTGATTCAAGAGCTTCAAATTCTTTAGCCGTGGCTTCAAATGCAGGTTCTTGCTCCAGCAGCAGTTGAACGCATTTATCTGTTTTGAACTATTTTACTTGAGCCGAGGGTCTTTCAGAAACTACGAACTGTCTACCTCCATGAGGTGGGGGTATGTTGTTGTTGTAGTAAATTGTTTCCTGCTACATAATTTATGTTTTTTTTTCTCGAGTTTCTTGTGTTATTTTTTTCTACTTCGCTCACTTCTGATGAAGGTTTATATACTTTTTGTACATGATCAGATCTTGAGAATTTGAAAGGAAAAGCTAGTTGGGCTAGTGAAAACCACATACATGGAAAGAGAAAATGAAGGAGAAGGGGAGGGCCGGAAAGCAAACAGCTTATCGGTATGTCATATAAGAATGTTTCTATATAAGAAAACTGTTTTTTCTTCATCGGGTTAAGTTGTTTTAAGGGCAGGGATTCAGATTGGTTAACCTGTCATGTTTATGGTTGGGTTTGATATGCAAATGATTTGACACTTCGGTCTAACTCAACCCCAAAAACTAGTTTAAGAGGGGAGGATTAATCAACTCCATATAAGAAGACCGCCAGACAATTCTCCAACCAGTACGAAAGCATCTGTTCTAGTAACTAACTAGTACATATGTGGATGGACAGATTAAGCATCTCTTTCTTTTGGCGTTGGCCAACTCCATAAGCTCTACTTTCAAGTTAACATCCTTATGCTTCTCAGGCCGGGATGTTTTCCGCAGCTGCTTCTCATAGACTTGAGTATTCCAGTTGTTAATGTCCTTGTTGAAGTTTCTCAAATGTAACTGTAGAAGACACATTCACCCCCAAAATGGTTTTAATAGATAGATTTTTATTTTTCGAACAGCTGGTTAAACAAATGCCACATCATCAAAAAATCACCAGATACCACCTGGATGTGTAGTGTGATTTTGTAGGTGAAATGGTAAAAAGTAGAGTAGTTTTTTCTGTTACTAATGTCACACCCCTTTTTCGCTCGAGGGAATCGAGTCGAAGGGTCTTTCCAATTAAAGTGACGGTTTTGAATAGAGATTATTTTTATTATTTTCAGAGTCACCACTTGGAATTGAGTTATGGTGTTCCAAGTCACCTTTTCGAATCCCTAATCAAAAGGAAATGACTCTTATTTGGTCTGCGAAAATAAAAGACTGGGTAAGGAATTCTGTTGACCGAGGGGAAGGTGTGAGGCACCCTCAATCCCGTGGTTCTAGCACGGTCGCTTTTATTGACTTTAAAACTATTTTGATAAATTGTGTTAAGGCCTAAATTCGCTCATTTTTATTATATCGAAAACTTGTCTATTATCTTATATTAAATAAATCAGTGAAAGTTAATTTTTAGAAAAATATTTGTCAAGGTGCATTATTGCATCCTTGAATTTTAAATGTCTCAAAAAAGATGTGTACGTTCTATCTCTGTTATTTTGGGGTGAAGAGTCCTTTAAGTATAAGGATTTTGGGGGGATTGGGGGAGTAGTTATTTATCAGATAGGATAAGATTTTTTTTGAATTTTGAAAATATTTTTTCTTTTTTTTCCCTTTTTAATAGAAGACAATAAAATAATAATAATAACAATGAATAAAGATAATAATAATAATAATAATAATAATAATAATAAATAATAATAATAATAAAAATAATATAATAATAACTAATTAATTTATATATTTGAGAAAATACAATAAAAGTTTAAAAATAGCCAAAAATGAATATAATTAAGAGAGTACTAAAACTACTAACTTATTTATTTAAAAAATAATATATTTTTTTAATTTTTGTATTATTTTTTTTAAATTTGAATAAAATAAAATAATATCCTAAAATTAACTTCATTTAGTTATTTATTTTTTTACTAAAAAATTACTAAAAATAAAATAATAATTAAAATAATATCGAATCAAATATAAATATTTAATAGCGAAAAAAATATATGTATTACACTCGGGGAGGGTCAAAAATCACGTGTCTACATTTTGCCCCTCTTTGTTTGAAATCTCGAAGAGTTTTCATACAAAGAAGTAGACAAAGATATGATTTTTGATCCTCCGATTATTCAAAAGAATATAAAAAATAAAAAGGAGATGTCACCGAGTCCTGGTTTTGGACCGCCTACATATCCCGGGTTTTAAAGAAATCTGGTCACATTGAGTTCAATGAGGTAAAATGATGAGACAATGAATTAGAGTTCGAGTCAGGCTCCGTCGAGTCTCTGGTTCACGGCATTCTGCTTTTACATTGAATTGAATAACAAAAAATAAATGAAGATACAAGTGAAAGATCCTATTTATGCTGCTTTTTTGGAATCTTGACTTGAATCTTCATGACTTCTCAAATGGTGAGATAGTCGTTATACCGAGTTGAACTTGATACACGAAATTTTCCTCCTCGTTGGCTTGTGGCATTAGAAGGGAACTTGACAATTGATTTATTCTTCAGATTTTCTTCTGGTTTGGACTTGAAAATCTTCATCATATTCTTCAGGCAGGCTCCTGACCTGCAATTGATAATTTTCACCCTATTCTTCAGGACTTTTTTTTTCTTCACCCTGTTCTTCTGGTGGGCTCCTGACTTGTTACTTCTTCCCCCTGTTCTTCAGGTGGGCTCCTGGACTTCCTTTTCTTTCACCCTGTTCTTCAGGCGAGCTCCTGGACTCACAAGTAAATAGTGAAACAGAAAAATAACATCTCATTCTTCAAGAGAGTCCTGTCTATTCTTCAGGAGAGTCCTGTGCATAAAATAAATTCCCATTCTTCAGGAGGGTCCTGAGCATAAAAATAAATTCTCATAAACACGAACAAATTTTTTTGCCCCAGTTAGCACTAAAAAATTTTATGAGTGTCATCAGATCACAACTTTTAAAAAGTACAGTAAAGAGGGTGAATCAAGGCCTTTCTAAAGAAATGCATCTTTTCAGAATAAAACTAATGACTTAGGAAATGCGTCTCCTAACACATGAAACTTAAATTACCCAGATAAGAAAGTGCGTTTTCTAGGGATTAAATGAAATGACTCGAACTAGAAAGTGCGTCTTCTAGGAGTGATGGTTCAAGTTAGGAAGTGTTTCACCTAACAAATGAAAACTGACTTATTCAAACTAGGAAGTGCGTCTCCTAGGGGTTAAATGAAATGACTCAACTAGAAAGTGCGTCTTATAGGAGTGATGGTTCAAGTTAGAAACTGTTTCACCTAACAAATGAAAACTAACTTATTCAGACTAGGAAGTGCGTCTCCTAAGGGTTGAATGAAATGATTCAACTAGAATATGCGTCTTCTAGGAGTGATGGTTCAAGTTAGGAAGTGCGTCACCTAACAAATGAAAACTGACTTATTCAGACTAGGAAGTGCGTCTCCTAAGAGTTGAATGAAATGACTCGACTAGAAAGTGCATCTTCTAGGAGTGATGGTTCAAGTTAGGAAGTGTTTCACCTAACAAATGAAAACTGACTTATTCAGACTAGGAAGTTCGTCTCCTAAGGGTTGAATGAAATGATTCAACTAGAATATGCGTCTTCTAGGAGTGATGGTTCAAGTTAGGAAGTGTTTCACGTAACAAATGAAAACTGACTTAATCAGACTAGGAAGTACGTCTCCTAAGGATTGAATGAAATCATTCAACTAGAATGTGCATCTTCTAGGAGTGATGGTTCAAGTTAGGAAGTGTTTCACCTAACAAATGAAAACTGACTTATTCAGATTAGGAAGTGAGTCTCCTAAGAGTTGAATGAAATGACTCGACTAGAAAGTGTGTCTTCTAGGAGTGATGGTTCAAGTTAGGAAGTGTTTCACCTAACAAATGAAAACTGACTTAATCAGACTAGGAAGTGTGTCTCCTAAGGATTAAATGAAATGATTCAACTAGAATGTGCGTCTTCTAGGAGTGATGATTCAAATTAGGAAGTGCTTCACCTAACAAATGAAAACTGACCTATTCAGACTAGGAAGTGCGTCTCGTAAGGATTGAATGAAATGATTCAACTAGAATGTGCGTCTTCTAGGAGTGATGGTTCAAGTTAGGAAGTGCTTCACCTAACAAATGAAAACTGACCTATTCAGACTAGGAAGTGTGTCTCCTAAGGATTGAATGAAATGATTCAACGAGAATGTGCGTCTTCTAGGATTGATGGTTCAAGTTAGGAAGTGCGTCACCTAACAAATGAAAACTGAAATACCCAGACAAGGAAGTGTGTCTCCTAGGGGTAAATGATGATGAGTTTTCACCATGATTGTGATTATTAAAAATGTTTAGCAATATTGCCTTTTGCATTTGCAAAAGCGAGGAATTACATCTTTTAATATTTCGTCTTTGAAGCCCTTGATTTGAAGGTAACATGTTTTTTTATTTCATATAAAGAAAACTTTTAATTTTAAAACATGGTGGTTGATTTGTGGCATTTGGCTACTGAGACAATCTCTTGCACTTGTCATGCCCATCTCCATTGCAAATCATTGATAGGTATTGTTGACTTGTTGTAGTATTGACTCCAAATTCTGACTACTAAAATATTTTGACTCAAATCATATTTCTCTTGAATGATGCCTCGGTATTCAACTTCAAATACACCTTTTATACTTCTATGAGTCCAAAAACTGTCAGATGACAAGCATTCTCGAGTACTTTACTTTATTTTTGAAACATGTTATCTTTGTATGTTGGTCTTTTGTCTTGCTTTGCACAACTAAAGGAGTTGGTAGCAATTTTTGAAGTCTTTCTTCACTTATCTTGACAAAATTTTGACTTAAAAATACATGAAAGATGACGATAGTGATTTTATTTTGACCACAAAGACACAAAAATAAAAAATAAAAATAAAAATAAAATAAAATAAAAATAACAAAAAGAATAGGAAAGGACACTAGACAACTTTTCTTTTAAAAAAAAATGTCAAAATAAAATTTTTATCTGGGTGTGGCAGCTGATTCTAGTGATTATGACATGCATTTTGAATTAAACAACTTGATCTATCCAAACTAATAACTATCAACTTTTGCCCACTCATTGAATTTGAAATGGAGCCATTCTTGAAAATGCTCCCTCTAGATTACAATCCTCCTTCGACTAGTGACACCTCAATGAATTTTTGCCAATGAGCCGATCTCATTTTCATTTATTTCTCTGCTCACCGTTGCCTTATGGTGTCCATGAGGATTTTCACCAATAAGACTCTCTCATTTTTTATTGTTCTCAAAACTCACTGTCGCCTTATGGTGTCCATAATATGAAACCTCATATACTCATACATGTTTAGCCTTGACATTCTCAAAGATTGATCTGAAGGTCTTTCTTTGGTTGTAACTTGGCTTTTGGATAGGGTAAGAAAGAAAGGACGGCATGAGGCTAAAAAATATACATGACATTAGGTGAAGCATACAACTTTTGAAATCGACTCTTAAGGAAATAAATTTTTGCCCCAAATTTATTTCATACTGGGTAAATTGAATTTTTACTTGGTTGGACCGAACCCCAGAATAGGGCTGCCTACGTATCTTGTCATAGCAAGAATCAGGTCAAACGTAGTTCAGACAAGTCATTCTTTTTTTTTTTTGAAATGAACCTGGGCTCTCATTTTTTCTTTTCGTTGGTTCTTCTCTTTTTGGTTTTTTTCTTTCAGTTTCATTTTTTTTCTTGACATTTTTTCTCTGACTTCATTTTCTTCTTGACACACATTTTTTTTTTTTGACTTTATTTTTTCTAGACATTTTTCTGACTCCATTTTTTTTGACACCTTTTTTATTTTTTTCAAACTCTATTTTGATTTCAAAAGAGGGGTATGAAATAAAATAATACTAAAGCTCAAAAGGGGTAACAAAAGATGACACAACATTTGGATAGCAGAATAAATGCCTTCGTCATATCAATCCTTAAAAATGCAAGCATTTAACATGCAATCTGTGAGTGAACATAAAGATCATGTATATTTTTTTTTTTTCAATATTGACCTTGACTGAATATGTATGTCACTACTTCTCATGCACTTGTCAAACAGAAAGGTCCAATTATATTCACATTCCTCCTATTAAAGGACTCATGCGTTCTTAAGCTAACTTCTTTTTGCTTCTCCTAACAATGGAGATTATATATCTTCTGATCGCTCTCATTTAAAGTGTTTGAGATTGACCTTATCATTGATGAACAAGTTATTTTTTATTCACAAAGTGATTGTTTCAATCCATTCAAGTGAGGCTTTAACTCAATCAACAAACATCTCAACATTTTACTTATTTTCTTACATGATTCTTCCTTTCAACTCTATTTTCCTGGTCAAGTGTTTCAGGATTAGATTAGGTTTTAAGATCTGGTGAAAATTCATCATGCATATCGTATCATTAGAATCACCATAAAAGAATTGTGTAAAGAAAGGAAAGACGAACAAATAATATATATATTAAAATAAAGTAAAATAAAATACAATAAATAAATAAATAAATAAAAGGGACACTACATTTTGTTAAAAGAAAAGATGACCGAGTTTCAACATAAATGACATATAGAAAAGACAAGATAGACTCCGAACTACAATCTTAAAATAATTCGGATAACAAAAAGAAAAATAAAATAAACTTTCACAAATCCTTTCTAGGAAGGGAAGGAGTGACTTCTCAATTGTTGAGTTTGATATCTTCTCCAGTTCGCACATCAGCATGACTAGATCCTTCACCACTGTCAACGTCCTGCACCATAATCAATTTATCTTGAATCATTCTTTATATTTCTCTTTTCAAAGATCGACAATCTTCTGTACTATGACCCTGAACATCAGAATGATATACACATTGTGCACATTAGGATCAAAGTTCCTTGAATGTGGGTCAGGGGTTTACCCAAGAAGAGGAGTGATCATGTCCTTTTGTCTCAATTTCTGAAATAAGCTAGTATATGATTCTCCAATTGGTGTAAAATTATCCCTTAGCTTCTGTTTTTTTTCATTGTTTGGCTTGGAGCGAAAATAGAATATAGAGGGGCTTGGGCATGTTGGTGGAGTAGGAAGATGATTCTGAGGGGTTGATGCACACCATTGCGAGTAAGAAGGGGTTCGGGCATATGACTGTGCATTATAACTAGGATACTGAGGGGATGAAATATAATGGATTTTGTGAATATGGTTGACGCGCACATCTCCAATTTTGTCGTGGACCTGGCACAACAGTTGCTAGATCCTCTTTTATTTTGTTTTCACCAAAGCTTCCTGAACCACTTTGAATTGCTTGTGTTGTTGCTTTCAAAGCAGCCTGGCTGATAATATTTCCTGAATTAATTCCATTCTCTACCATCTCTCCAACTTTAATAACTTCAGCAAATGTGCTTCCAATAGTAGAAAGTAAATGATGGAAATAATTAGGTTCTTGTGTTTGCAGAAAGATATCGATCATTTCAGATTCCTTTATCGATGGTCTGACTCTTGAAGCCTGCTCTCTCCATCTGACAGCATATTCTCGAAAGCTTTCAGTTGTCTTTTTTCTAATGTTGGCAAGTGTAGTGCGATCTGGCACTATCTCAATGTTATATTGAAATTGTTGAACGAAATCTCGAGCCATGTCATCCCACACGTGCCAATGGGAAATGTCTTGGTCAATAAACCATTCAGAAGTTATTCCTGTCAGGCTTTCTCCAAAGTAAGCCATCAACAATTCTTCTTTTCCTCTTGCATCCCTTAATTGATTACAAAACTTCTTCAAATGAGCCACAGGGTCGCCATGACCTTCGTATTTGTCAAACTTTGGCATTTTGAACCCTAGCGGCAAATGGACGTTAGGAAACATATATAAATCTTTGTATGAAACACTTTTTGGTCCTCCTAATCCTTGCATATTTCTCATACTCTGCTCCAAGCTTCTTACTTTACTAGCCATCCCCTCTTGTTTCTCATTTTTAACAATCTTCTCAATCACGATTGGAGAATCATGTTGATGAGCATAATAATGTGGATTTTGAGATTTGAAAGTCATTTTAGGAGGATACAACAGATCAGGAATTGGTTCCCCCATATTCTTTAGTGCTGTCGATTGATAGCCCGCGATAGTTGGTGCTACAGAAGTGAAAAGCGGGTTATTTGTGACAGACGGATTTGGTGGGCGCATAGTAGAAGTACCAGCAACGCCAGACATATTAGCAAATGGGCCGAATCTAGGTGGGTATAATGGATCGCTAGTTTGAGCTTGAGCAAGATTCAGATCAGTTGTAGTCGAAAGTCCAGGGATTGATGAAGGCGGGTCTTTTCCATTCAACCAAGCTCGATACATTTCCGTCATCTGTTGTTTCAATAACTTAATCTCTTCCATTGATGCTAGTTCTTGCGAAATCACCTGATTTTGCTCCTCCTCACTATCAAACCCTACACCCTCTTTGCGGGTCATTTTTCTTTTTTATTTGAACTTTTGTTCCATGGATAAGAAGCCAATTTAGACACAAACCAACCACCTTAATATTATTTTGATTTTGGAGAAAATTAATATGTCAGAGTTTAATTTTTTCCAGATCACCGAATCCATTGAGGAGTGCCTACGCATCTCATTAATATGAGAATCAGGTGTGCGTAGTTCTCAAAATATATGTCGTACAAAACTTAGCATCAAGACCCCTAAAGGTTCAAGGCTATTAAGATTTATATAAATATATATATATATATATATATATATTTTGTAAAAACTTAGCCTCATGATCCCTAAAGATTCAGGGCTGTTAAGATTTATATATTTTTATTTATTTTGTAAAAACTTAGCCACATGATCTCTAAAGATTCTGGGCTATTGAAATATATATATATATATATATATTTTAAAACCTTAGCCTCATGATCCCTAAAGATTCAGGGCTATTAAGATATATATAAAAATTGGACTTGAGAATTTGAAAAATAATTATGAAAGTAATCATATTTTTAAAATATTCCCCAATAAATCTATGAATAATTTTTTAAAAGATAGGGTCGTATCCTGGGAAGGGCTTCCTACGTATCCCACTAAGATGTGAGAATCAAACCCTCGTAGTTCATGAAACCCGTAAAACTATGTTGCTAAAAATTTTCTCTTTTTAAAAAATAAAATTTTTCTTTAAAAAATGATTCACTAAATGTGACGATAATTTAATCTCTTACATTTTAATGTTGCCTAAAAGCTGGTCAACACATAAATAGCCTTCCAAACAAATGTCAAAGAGCACATAGGATGCACATGTTGGTCTTTATAAAGTAGGTCACCTGTCCTAGACAGACCCGACCCCTGTGTCGAGTCCCGCTAAGTTAAATGCATATGATGCAAATAAAGTGACACCTAATAGGGATAACTAAATTTTGAATTTTCAGTTCTTCTAAGTTTAAGCCTAATAGGGATAGGTGTCTAGACTGGCTTACCCGAGCGGACACTCGAGTCGGGGAGGGACAACTTGGTCCGTAGCAGGGCAACACCGCCTTCGTTGTCGATCCGAACCCCGCCTAACATGTGTGACTATATCCTTCACCAGGTGCCTTGACACTCCGGCTATCTCAAAAAGAAAGTAGGATGCATGCACTGCATTCCTTCTATCCTATTTCAGAGACTCGGAGGGGATGTGCAAGAGAAGACAATTTATAATACAGTTCAATCAATATCAAAGCAGTAAATAAGCGACAAGTAGCACATAAGGCCAACAAACACAATATCAACAATAATTAAAGCAAGTATAAGACAATATAAAAAGCTTGAATTCTTATTAATCCCCAGCAGAGTCGCCAAAGATGTCACACCCCTTTTTCGCTCGAGGGAATCGAGTCGAAGGGTCTTTCCAATTAAAGTGACGGTTTTGAATAGGGATTATTTTTATCATTTTCAGAGTCGCCACTTGGAATTGAGTTATGGTGTTCCAAGTCACCTTTTTGAATCCCTAATCAAAAGAAAATGACTCTTATTTGGTCTGCGAAAACAAATGACTGGGTAA